>CM032228.1:30432500-30975000 GCA_019009955.1 Riptortus pedestris
TCTACGAATATTAAAATATCAACCATACCGTTAGGAAAGTTCATGGCGCAGTGACCAACAGATTTCTGTTCAAATGATGACTCCAATTAACATTGAGTTCTCTATTTCTCCAAGAACCAAGCGTATGCAATGCTTCAATTTAAGCACAATGATTCGATAGCTTCTTCTAAAAATCATATGACGTGGAGTGTTTCAGGAATCGTGCCAACTCAATAGCAGATTTCTCAGGAAGGAAAAGCTCAATGCATTTTTATGAAAAACAAAACATACAGTACTTTTTCCAAAACTTCAAATACCGAATGTCTTGTAACATACTTCTAAAATCTTAGGTGTTATACTGCTATTTCTTCTAACTGTTTAATTATTGTAAGTGGTAATTGCAGAGGGGAAATCCGTTGTTATTAAATCAGAAGATAATAAGTAAAGTTACACTAGCTCCAGGTATCTGTTTAAGAGGTGTGTTGCCGAATGGATTTAATTAGATTAAGGTAATGCAGATTCTGAATAAAATGTATTTAGATTGACAAAGGTAAAAAAGGATATGAAATAATATACAATTTAACTTGATGAAAGCATATGCTTTCTATTCATTTTTTATTTTACTTCTGTCTGTCCTTTTACACTCTGAAAAATTCCTAGAGGTACTGCGAAAGCTAAGCGTAAATTTCCCACGCGCAAGAGTGACACAATGGCGATTTTCCATTTCTCCACTAATAAAAACTAACTAACTGCAACTTAAAATTTAATTTGGACATGTGATGATTAGGGATACAATTGCAAATAAATTAAAATCCCATGAGTAGGAGTGGGGGATGACTAAGAAATAAAATAATACCTTAGAGGGAAAGTATATAGAATACAAATTGTATAACATAAAATGATTATAAAGATTGATTACATAACATTTTTCGATCCTCTTCGAAATAACAGAGGTATCCCCCCGACTCCTAGACCGATTGACCATTAACAAATTTTATCTACAGCTTAAATGAATATTTTAAAATTGAGTATGGAATCCATCAAATAATCATAGAGCTCTCTAAAAAAATATATAATCTCTTACATATGATTATTGTTTTAGAATTGTTAACATATGATTATTGTTTTTCTTTTTTTAGCATATGGTTTTTGAGGTTATATTATTATTAAGTTACACTACAATTTGTTTTCTGTTGTTTACATTTTGAATTAAAAGGAATATTCATGTTATTAATATGTGATGTAACATAATCTTTATTGTTCATGTCTCATCGAACATCTTTGCATTCATCTCAGTACTAATGGTCTGAGGAAAAACAAATTTGATATTTAAGCTAGGAATCAGATTTGCGAAAGAATGTATTGAACAACAGTTGTTAGTACATCAATATTTGAAAAAAATTGGCTTTACAATATTTTTCAATCCAACTCATAATAACGAACATATTTTGAATTTCTTAATGCCCTCCTCCCTCTAATCTTTGACTTATTTCAGACATTAATTAATATGATCTTTAGAGTTGAATGAAACATTTAAATATCGACTAAGTTCAATGAAAACAATGTTTGATATTTAAGCTTCGAATAAAGTGGTCTATGATATATCAGCTTTTTTTAATATGGCATGAATAGGAGTGGGGTTTATTGAAAGCTGAAAACGAAAAAATTACAAATAACTCGGATAATATTTAAAACAGATAAAAATTGTATAAAACCATATTAAAAAAAAATTAACTTTACAATTATTTTTCGTTATAACGTATAGTCACGGAGACATTTCAAATTATCGATTTCCACATGTAACACCCCCCCCTCTCCTTGGCCCCATTTACCTGTTATCAAAGATGATCAATTTTCAATGAAAGGCTTAAAAGTAGGGTTTGGTAATGGCCAAACAGAAATTGCCACCGCGAAACGGGAAACAGACTTGTTCATGTAAATGAGAAATGCATTTTCATAGTAGCTTCGAGTTTAGAAAACTCTGATATATAAAGTATGAGTCACTTTCATTTTTCGTGACTATATTATATATATATGGAATTGTGAACTATTTTTCACTGATCATTTGACCCACGCAAGCAAAACACTTAGAGGCATGCAAAACATAAAGCTTACGTGCAGAAAGCAAAGCAAAAGCTAATAATTTTAGCTAGGGAAGTTTTTAACGCATATCTGAAATCTTTTCACCAGTTAGTAATACGATTTAAAAGCCCAAATTTAACCCTGGATTACTGGAAAATATTAATGATCCGTTATATCGAAAATCTCAATTAGTAAAATAAAAATATAAAAATAATAAATCGTAGAAAGATATAAATAAAAAATCAATTAACTCTGAGAAATTAATAGCATAATAATTTTACACGCCAAATAAAATATAATTGTTTACCAAAGCCTATGGATTTGCCCAACTTTTTATTTTTATTTTTGATTGCAAATAGTACGCTATAACGTTGAAATGAGGGTTCAAAAAATATAATTAGTAGAGTTTTAAATAGTATTTAACAAAATATTTATCCAAAGAGTAATTAATTTAATCTATTTAGCGCTTCTTTTATAGATAATCTGTTAAGAAAAATGACAAAAATCGTGGGTGTTTCTAGTTTGAATCGTTCATAACTCTAATTAATCACATTGATTCCTAATTAATTTACCGTAGACATGATGCGCAGGAGATGCCGGGAAAACGGGTTGTGGTGCTATGAAAAGTAAATAACTGTGTTATTTTTTAGCTGGTTATTTTTGCTTTGGATATTTTTAGATAATGTAGTAATATTACCGTGATGAGCATGTGATGCAGGAAAATGATGATGACCTATAAAGATTAAATATAAATATTAAAAATGTAAAAAAAAAAAAAAAAATAATAATAATAAACTTCTTAACTCTAGTTGAAGTGACTAAAAAGTTTTAAAGTTCCAAAAATTCTCATCTTCAATACGGCCATGTATGTATAAAAGTATAATATATGTTTTACCGGAAGATTGATTAAGATGTCTCAATGATGGATACATTCGAGATGGGTTGCCTAGAAAAAATTTAAATATTGTTACATTTGCATCGATGCCAGGCTTATTAATTTTTTAAGTTTAATGTTATCAGTACTGGCTGATTAACTGTTAAATCTTATTAAGTTACGCTCTGCCATATGAATACTTTAATATTGGGATAATGTGTCATGTAGCTATTGGTTCATGTGATGGAAGTTATAATTTAAAATAACTTGTTTGAAGTGTGTAGAACATTAATTTTTACTAAATACTGTAAATATTTGCCCTAATATTAGGGCATCTGAAGATCAGAGTCAAAAGTAAAGTTCCGTTTGCTTTTAGATCATTGTAAATAAATGTCTTAATACATCATATTTAATATTTACTATAACAGACTTGGAGCTCTTTGTTGTTTCATTCTGTATGAAAATATCTATTGATTTTAGGAAAGTTATTCAATTTCAAAGCTGTATATCCGTTATCTAATTTAATAATTTCCTTGAGGACACGGTTCTCACTTTGTCTAATTTAGTTCCGGAGATTATTTTATTGGGAACGACATTAATTTTTGATATTAATGAGTTCCTCGGCCACCTTGATTTATCGGGATATACAACATTGAAGATGTCGGATAATGCTTTCGTCATTTCTGTTCGATAAGTCTATCCATTTAATCTAAAGAGGCGTCCTACCAGTTATTACACAAAATAAAAAGTCCGTCACGCGTAAACTAAGCAGATTTCCCACGTGAAGTTTTACAATAGATAAATCTGCCTAATAACAACTGTAGTAGTAAGAAACCTCTAAACCTAAAACATTATTTAGGGCGTAATAACCCAGTAGTTTCTAGCCCCAAAAAACAGTTAACCTAACCTCTAAACCTATTCACGAGGGACGAATAGTTATCGAAACGGCCGCCAGAGCTCTCGGCGGAAAGTCCGAACATAGCCTACTGGTGACCACACGCAGAATACAAATGCAAATATCTCGGTTAATATTCAAGATAGAGAATAAATGTATATAACAATATTTATAGTAAATTTAATTTGCAATAAGATTGATTCTATACAATTTTTCGATCCGACGTATAGTAACGGAGATATATCGAATTTTCGAAAATCCTCCCCTCTAAACCCCCCCCCACTGGTCCGATTTCAGCCGTTAACGAACTTGATCTTTCTTTTTACATAAAACGACTAAATATCGAGTTTGGTAACGATCAAACAAAAATTGCGACCGCTAGAGCGGTAACAGACAAATATATATATATATATATATATATATATATATATATATATATATATATATATATATATATATGTATATATATATAGATATATATATACAGTTTTGAACGGACCTCATTTTCGTCATCTACTGGGTAGGATCGATGGACATTTGAAGAAAAATTTCGAAAATTCCGTCATGAGTACAACCTCAATAGCTGATTTCCCTTAAGGGAAATCTGCTAAAACTATAGAGTATTGTTGGCATGGCCCAGCTTTTAAATTTAAATCCACCCCTTAAATAACTGTTGAGTATAATTAACTTATTCAATAATAGTAAATAACTCTATAGTATAGCCTCTTAAATAACTGTTTATTATTATTATAAATAGACCACTAAACGTCATAGTTTAAAATATTTAATGAGTTTAATTGACGGTATTTTTCTTTCAGTTGAATTATTGATAAATATGCTACTATAATTTCATGAAAGTCTTTGAAGAAAAAAAATGTTAATCAATTGTTCTAGATGTCATTTAATTATCCGTTTTGACTGATAAAACTGACAAATAAAAAGTAAAAAAAAAAATGGATCTTCTTGTAATTTATCTTTTACTGGTTTTTAATTTAATTCTCTATAATGTATGATCCCACATTCATTAAAAATAATCTTGCAAATAGATCTCCAAGCTACTCACGTCATTCTCTCATTTTTGAAGGACTGATCCACTCCATTTTAGCATATATATATATATATATATATATATATATATAGGCCATTTATGGTCAACACTATATTATTTATAATAGTAAGTTGGTTGTCATGGCGATCACAATACAAAGGATTGAAAAAGGGTGGAAATAGAAAGTGTAAACTACATTTTACTACTTTGTTGAGAATATGAATATGACGAAGATGTTATATATTTCAACGGAAAAGATTCTCGTAATCAACTCGGTTGGGCATTCGAAGAAAGATGTCGAAAATCTCGTTAACGCCAATATATGATTTACATTAAGGGAAACCTGCTAAACTCATTAAATTGTAAACTCCAATGCTAATTTTTTAATATATTGTGGATGCGAAATGGTGAAAGAATCTCTTGCATTCATATTAAATTAAATAAACAAATACGTTTTGCTACGTTTCGTTTAAAATTATTTGTTTTACAATTATTATAGAAATCGAACTAGGGCGAGGGGGGGTTATAGAGGGAGAATTTTGAAAATTCGAAATATCTCCGTTATTATAAGGCGGATCGAAAAAGTTTATAGAGTAACTCTTATTGCAAATTAAATTACCTATAAATATAGTTATATACAGTTATTCCCTATCTTGAATATTAACAGAAATATTTGCATTTTCCAGTTTTCAGATTACAGCAAACTCCCACTTCTAGTCGTGTTACGTAAAGAATACTCTATTATATAATAAACCACATTATTCGAAGCTTAAATACCAAATCTTGTTTTCCAAAGACCTTTATTATACGAGATAAGTGCAAATATGTTTGCACCCCCCGTTTTAAATTCTTGCACTACTAAAATTTGATTGAATGAGATAAAATTTATTCTGATTCATTATAAATTACAGCCCTAGATATAGTATACAGTTTTCAATAAAATGAATATGTTATATTCTGATATGTTTTAGTTATTGTTTTTCTTTCCGGTGTAGGAAAGCCGTTGACAGACCTGTTTGTTTGAAACGCTTTCAGCCTGTAGGGGAAAGATTTCTTATTACCCTTTGTATTTTTTCACTTAATATTCGCGGTGGTGTTGAGTTAGCAGTATGTAGGTTTATCTATTATTAAAATTCACGTGGGAAATCTGCTTAGTTTAAGCAGCCCCTAACTTTTTAGTTATCCGAATCTTCAATTTATCTAAAGTGTTGGCAAAAATAAAGTGAAGACTGACGGGACTAGATGCCACGCGGAGTGTGAATTAGTTTGCTTTTCCACACCTTGAAGATAAGTGGTATCGATAATGATCTTTCTAGCCTTTCTACATTTCAAATAATTTTAAAAACCCAAGATTTTTGAAAGGCTGAAAACTAAGTTGACCAAGTAACTCCATTAAAACTGCGTTAAAAGGAAATCTGCAGTACAGCAAATGTAAAAAGTCGGTCACGCAGGGGCTGCGTTAACTAAGCAGATTTCCCAAGTGCGTAATGTATTTTCATTTGTCTCAAAACGTAAAAGTCCAATGAGAACAATATTCGGTATTTAGGCTTCAAATAAAGTGCTTCATAATATAACAGCTTATTGTTGATATGAGATGAGTAGGAGTGGGGGTTTACTAAAGACCAAATATTAAAAAAGTCCGTCACGCAGGGGCTACGTAAACTAAGTAGATTTCCCACGAGAAGTTTTACAATAGAGAAATCTGCCTAATTACAACTGTAGTAGTAAGAAACCTCTAAACCTAAAACATTATTTAGGGCGTAATAACCCAGTAGTTTCTAGCCCCAAAAAACTGTTAACCTAACCTCTAAACCTATTCACGAGGGACGAATAGTTATAGAAACGGCCGCCAGAGCTCTCGGCGGAAAGTCGGAACAGCCTACTGGTGACCACACACAGATTACAAATGCAATATCTCGGTTAATATTCAAGATACAGAATAAATGTATAGAACAATTTTTATAGTAAATTTAATTTGCAATAAGATTTATTCTATACAATTTTTCGATCCGACGCATAATAACGGAGATATTTTGAATTTTCAAAAATCCTCCCTCTAAACCCCCCCTCCCACTGGTCCGATTTCAGCCATTAACGAACTTGATCTTCCTTTTTACATAAAACGATTAAATTCCGAGTTTGGTAAAGATCAAACAAAAATTGTGACCGCTAGAGCGTTAACAGACAAATATATATATATATATATATATATATATATATATATATATATAATTTTGAACGGACCTCATTTTCGTCATCTCCTGGGTAGGATTGATGGACATTTGAGGAAATTTTTCGAAACTCGCATCATGAGTACGACCTCAATAGCTGATTTCCCTCAAGGGGGAAATCTGCTAATATTCAATATCTCTGATAATAATCAAGATAGTGTAAATGTACATAACATAATTTATAGAACAATACATTTGCAATATGGTGTATTAGATACAATTTTTTGATCCAACGCATAATAACGGAGATATTAAGAATTTTCTAAATTCTCCACCTCTGATCCCCCCCCCTCCCCCAGGTCCTACTTCAGCCGTTAACGAACTTGATCTTTCTTTTAGTATAAAACGACGATTATATATCAAGTATGGTAACAATAAGACAACAATTGCGACCACTAGAGCGGTAACATACAAATACAGATAGATCTGTATATATACATATATATACAATTTTGAACGGCCCTTATTTTCGTCGTGTACTTGTTAGGATTGTTAGAAAAATTTCGTAAATGGCGTCATGAGAACGACCTCAATAACTGCTTTCCCTTAAGGGAAATCTCCTAACATGACAAATAACTTTGGTTTAGTTGACCCTCACGCACGGCTTGCATAAACTATGTTCATTTCCCACGTGGTGATCTCGTCTCACAATCTATTCTCAATTTCTTCCGTATTAAGAAGCCTATATAAACAGGAATTAATTTGTAAACTAGACATGAAGTGTTCAATGTAAAAAATCCGCCACGCAGCGGCTGCGTAAACTAAGCAGATTTCCCACGCGAAGGTTTACAATAGATAAATATGCATACAGGTAACACTACCGTGAATGCTCAGTAAATGTACAATACAAGTTAATAATCTCTACAACGGAAAGCGACTGAATTGTAAACAAACAGGCAAGCCAGCCTCGTAGCTGAATATAACATATTAATTTTATTAAAAACCATTTACTACAGCTAGTGCTGTAATTCGTAATGAATCAGAACCAGTCTTATCTCAATGCTGAAAACAAATAGCTCTTTCGAACTATGAAAACAATTTGTATAAAACAACAATTGTAAAGCAATAAATATTTAAAAAGTTTGGCCCTGTTACATTTTTGTATATGATTGTCACAATACCTGAGATATTTTGAATTTTAGAATTCTCCCTTTAAATCAAGCCCCCTAACCTCATCCCTCGTACCCTCTTTTGCTATTGATCAAATACGCATTTTTGAGAATTGGTTCATTACCTTTTCTTCATCTGATTATAAAAAAATTATATATATATATATATATATATATATATATATATATATATATATATATATATATATACGTATTGGCCATTTATGGCCCATGCTATATTCCTTTTAGTAGTACGTTGGTTGTCATGGCAACCACTATTCAAAGGACATAAAAAGGGTGGAAATAGTAACCGTAAACTACATTTTACTAACTTGTGAATATATTTCAAGGGAAATGTAATCAGCTCGGTTGGGCTTTTGAAAGATGTCGAACATCACGTTAACGTCCCAATGTCTGATTTACATTAAGGGAAGCCTGCTAAACTCATTAAATTGTAAACTCCAATGCTAATTTTTTAATATATTGTGGTTGCGAAATGGATAAAAGAATCAGACTCCCTTGCAATCATATTAAATTAAATAAACAAAATGTTTTGCTACGTTTCGTTTAAAATTATTTGTTTTACAATTATTATAGATTTTTTCTTAATAGAAAAAAAATGCTCAGTATAAATGTCCTTCTTCTAAACCAGGGGTTTACATCAATCTGATGATCGAAAAGAGAGTTGCACGGCCAAACGTTGCAAGAAATAGTAAGTATAAAATGTCAACATTCTAGGGATATTTGTTTTGAGTTATGCGAGATTTGTCCAACTAGTCAAAATGGGTCAGTGAGGATCGAAACTGAGATCTGCAATTTTTCGTGGATGTATTCTTTACTTTTTACAGTGAGGTAGAAAAAAAAAATTGAGATATGCAAATTCGTAATACTCTAAGGACAGAAATTTAACTTAATGTGACGTCGTCTCTTTTCTTCCTTTGATCTCTTGCCCGTAAAACCCCGACCAGAACTCATTCTTTACAAACAATAGTTATATTTATTTCCAATGCCAATTGAACGCTATTATACCCAGAGATATGAGTCACCTTCTACATCAAGAAAGTTATTACCTTTGCTGTTAATAAACCTTAATTTTATGCATTAAAAGTGCATTAATGCTGCAACAACCTTGCAATATTGCAACAGCTGTATCTTCCTACGTGATATACTATTTAAACTCCGAACTACGAAGTGGGAAAAACCAACACAGAACTTATACTCAATTTGAGCAAGACATACAAAGGTGGTTATCTGTTGAGGCCTCTTTTAACAATTTATTCTTGAAGAAAAAAATAGTGTCTTATGTATAACGGTCTATACAATTATAAAATAAAACATAACAGCCTGTATAATTAAAAGAATCCGTCACACAGGGGCTGCGTAAACTAAGCAGATTTCTCACGTGAAGCTATGCAATAAAGGAATATCTATACGAGAGCCGAACAGTTACGGCCGAACTACCTTCTGGTGGGAAATGTTCGTTATCGGCCCACATTTAATAGAAATGCAAATATCGCGGTTAATATTCAAGATAGAGAATAAATGTATATAACAATATTTATAGTACATTTAATTGTCAATAAGATTGGTTCTATACAGTGTTTTGATCCGACGTATGGTAACGGAGATATTTCGAATTTTCAAAAAACCTCCCCTTTAAACACCCCCCCCTCCCACTGGTCCGATTTCAGCCATTAACGAACTTGATCTGTCTTTTTACATAAAACGGTTAAATATCGTGTTTCGTAACGATCAAACAAAAATTGCGACCGCTAGAGCGTTAACAGACAAATATATATAATTTTGAACAGACCTCATTTTCGTCATCTCCTGGGTAGGATCGATAGACATTTGAAGAAATTATTAGAAAATCGTGTCATGAGTACGACCTGAATAGCTGATTTCCCTTAGGGGAAATCTGCTAATATATAAAGATTCGTCACTCAGAGGCTATATAAACTATGAAGATTTGTCAAGTGCTGATAGGACACTCCACTAATCTCATCTCACCATATATTCCTTATTTCTAAATAAAAATTCGGAAAGTTAGTTTGAGTTTAAAAAAGACTGATAACAAGAAAGTAGGAATGACTTGCCTAATATTTGAGTTACGAAAAAAATGTATGCACAATAGCAGAGCGTTAATACGTTAACAAGATTAGTTCTATAATATTTACCGGTCTAACTTATCATAAAGGAGATATTTTGCACTTTTGAATTTTCCTCCCTCTAACCACCCCACCGCGTACCCCTATTCCTGATCCAATTTCCGCCATTAGCGAATATGATCTTTAGTATTGAATCAAACGGTTAAATGTCGAGTAATGACCAAATAAACAATTTCAAGTCAAAAAAGTCCGTCACGCAGGGGCTGCGTAAACTAAGCAGATTTCCCACGTGAAGTTATACAATAGAGAAATCTCCATGCGAGAGCTGAACAGTTACGGCAAAGGGCCGAACTAGCTTTTGGCGGGAAATTCAAAAATCCGTTATCGGCCCAAATTTAATAAAAATGCAAATATCTCGGTTAATATTCAAGATAGGGAATAAATGTATATAACAATATTTATAGTAAATTTAATTTGCAATAAGATTGATTCTGTACAATTTTGCGATCTGACGTATAGTAACGGAGATATTTCGAATTTTCGAAAATCCTCCCCTCTAAACCCCCCCTCCCACTGGTCCGATTTCAGCCGTTAACGAACTTGATCTTTCTTTTTACATAAAACAACTAAATATCGAGTTTGGTAACGATCAAACAAAAATTGCGACCGCTAGAGTGGTAACAGACAAATATATATATATATATATATATATATATATATATATATATATATATATATATATATATATATATACAGTTTTGAATGGACCTCATTTTCGTCATCTACTAGGTAGGATCGATGGACATTTGAAGAAAAATTTCGAAAATTCCGTCATGATTACAACCTCAATAGCTGATTTCCCTTAAGGGAAATCTGCTAAAATAAAATCTTAGTTGATAACGTCATCACACAATGCATTTGCACGTATCTCGTGTAGTAAATATCTGATGAAAACACAACTTGATATTTAAGCTAGGAATAAGAAGATTCATGGTATATTGGCTTATGGTTAGCGCGATGACGTAAAATTTTACTGGAGGCTGAAAATTAAAAATTGAAAAAACAGCGGTTAATATTCAAGATTGAGGAAAAGTTTAAATAACAACATTTTTAGAAAATTAAGTTTTCTACATGATTGGTTATATACAATTGTTCGATCCGACCCGCAGTAACAGAGATTTTTTTTTTTGGTTTTCTCCCCCACTCTTCTGCACTGTCAAAAAAAGAGAAGTATTGCATAGCACTCCTTGTGAAGTTGTGATTATTCCAAAGTTGAGCGATTTATAATTTAAAATCATAATTCAGTAATGAACTTTCTCGATGGCAAACCCAACTGGAGACTTGACTGACATATCCTCACCGCCGGAACGGTTTAGATCTCAATTGAACATATTTTTTTTTTTATTGCTCCCTTTCTAAAATGGTGAAAAATGTGTTAAAGTTGCTTTGATATTTCATTTTTGAATGACTATATATATGAAAGACATGAAATAATTTGCTAACATCCAAGTGCTATTGCCGCATTTTCTCAATGATTAAATTTCATAAGGAACCAAAACATTTTTTCAGTAATATAATTGTGTTTTTTATAATGACTGAGGTTTTATACAAATATATATTCTTGGGAGGGGGGAATGCCAATGTCAACAGTCCGTTTTTCCATAATTTCAGTATTCAAAACTCCAAATGTTTGTAATTTTTTAAGAGCAATCGACAAAAGCTTTCCAAAGATCACTGTATTCCAAGGTTACTGTATTTGGAGGAATTTTTTAAAATGTGTAAAGGCAATGTTCATTAAATACAAAGTACATATTCGAGATAAATTGGGTAAATTTGCATTTCCTTGATGTTGAAATATAAAAATGCGGTATAAGGACGGACGAGCACGCTTTTAATAAGGTGTCTTTGTTTAAGGCAATGGACCTTCGACCTGATGAAATCTGAATTTTCAGCTCCAGGAATTGTCAGTTATTCTCTAGCATATAAACACATTTTGATGTGTTTGCTCGGTTGTTAATTATAATTATTGCATAACAGATATTCCCCCCCCCCCGGATACTGCCAACTGTGGAAATATTGGAGTGTCAGGGTGTACGCCATAGCTGTAGCCGAATGATAAATAAGTATACGAAATAGATAGTAGTATTCCTTCACAGCTATACACCTTAAAATAATACCACAGATGAAAGAAAAATTTCCCATTATTTTGGTACAAATATTATGACTGGCCTTGATTCATGATTCGCACAATTTTAGTTGTTATTATTTTTTTCCCGTATTTTGTAACGGCTGCACAAATGTTACTTCCAAAGTAATAAGATTTGATATCTGTGCCTTTAACTGCTCCAGCTCTAGTGGTTACCATTTAACGTAAATGAAATTAATAATACACGGGAATATCAGAAATCCCGTATATAAAAGTAGTAAATTAAATTTCATATTCATGTTATAATATAAAGGGGTCATATGTGTTTTCACAAACAAAGGGCTCCAAAAAAGGGTGCTTCATCATATATGATGATCTGTAGGACTAATAAGAAGGATGTTATCATACACAAGGGTCATATGGAGTGATACACACAAGAAAATTTGGCCCGCTCAACACACACACACACACACACACACACACACACACACACACACACACACACACACACACGCACACACACGAATATTTCTCTTAATCATCGATAAATCTTCCTTAGTTTCATATGAAGAATGTTGTTACGCACATTCATCTCATGCATAGAATGTTCTCATGCGCAAGGAATCTTACTAATCTTATCTTAATACTTAGATCTGGTATGTTGGATTTCTTTATACATGACACTCCTTTATGCAGGAATCATATTTAGGGCGTCCTTATTCCTAAGTTTCTTATATAGGATGTTCTTATACACTTAAGACTCATAAATAGGATGCCCTTATATCCAGAGATCATTTTTTGGGGCGCCATCATACCCAAGTTTCATCACATATATTTGAACTTATAAATAAGATATCCTCATACTCATGGAATCTTATTTTGGTGGTACTAATACTTAGATATTTTATCTAGGAAGTCTTTATGTGTGAGTTCTGAATTACAGGGTTCATATATAGCCTATATCCTTAAATAGACCTACATGTACGATGTTCTTCTATTCAAAACTGTTTAGATGGTTGATATTGATGAAATTCAGCAATTTTGGTTATTTAAAAAACAACACTGGAAATTGGAGGATGCTGGGAAATCCCCTGGCTGTGGAAACTATAACATTACTCTTGACAATGACCAATGCAGTTGTAAGTTATAGACTTGTTTGATGAGGTAAAACAAAAGTTTTTGTCAATAATATTTAACGTGGAAAAGGACCTTAAGGAATATAAGATGAAAAGGTACATCGCAAAATATATTATGCACATTTCTTGACTACATATAAATACGCCATTGAATATTTATTTTAATTTCAGTGTTTTAAAGTGATAAAATGTTGGGGCTCAGGTTAGCCATGTGTGTTAAGGCTTTGGTTTTAATCTCTCATTGTAAACCTACAGCGGGCAATAGGAATTTATTTAGTGACGAACTCATTAAATAAAATCCGTAGTCGCACCCTGGCCGAAATTCATTTTAATAAATGTTTACAGCACTGAAAGTCAAAGTGGTTTTATTTTTAACCATATGTATTTTTCACACTTTTCATTGGCGGTTTTTGGCTGAGATTAATACTATAAATCAATAATAATGGGTTGAGGTAATGTTATTACCTAAGGGAAGGCTTACAATTTTTATAAAACCATAAGTAAGACATAGATTACTTTCAGATTAAGTTGGTGATATGTGTTTAAATCATTTTTAAAAATTGTTGACCTTAAATTATGTAATAAATTTACAGTTATGTCTTTTTAATTTATTACTCCCACTATTGGTGAATGAATGTAAAAAATATTTTTTCAGTAAATGAAGCCTGTATTTTGAATTGTTCAGAAATTATTTTTGCAAAAGGTATTCATCGTTGTATAATTGAAATAGACAATGTATTTTTCGTTTTTAAGTAATTAATATGGACACCCTTGAGTAAAATGTTTATTATTAATTAGCGATTATTTTTCCTATATATTTATAATTAAATATTGTGAGTTAGTTGATTTACTTCGTTCATACGCATATATCAGCATTTACTTCGTTTATATACATATATATCAGCCATAGACACACTATATCATGTTGATGACCTTAGTGAGAGAGTATTTGATGTCTTACCTGACATTTCTGGCTAATTGTGGCACTGTACTGAGCTGTGTCCTTCCCTGTCTGTGTTAAACTCTTGTCTGCCTCCCCCACCTCTAGGTCTAACTGATAGTGAGGTAACGCCCTGGCTTTTATCACCTGTTAGTAACAGTACATCTGGTGATAAATGTACAAAAATACTTTTATCATTTGCCGTTATCATCTATATAAACTTCGGGGAAAAAAGATATACTAATAACTCAGTCTGACTAAGGCTTTTATCAGTCAAGAGGGAGGCACTTCATAATATTTTCCAATATATCATTTCAGAATATACATTTCATCACAATTAAGAACATTATCTGTTATTTTTTTCTACTAAAAAAAATAGTTTGTGCAAGACATTATTCTCAAAACTACATTATATAAGGGGCAAACAAGCTAAACAAGTGCTACAGTGTTAATACATTTAAAAACCCAATGAAAACCAATATTTCTCTCAAAAGCCTGAATACAGTATTAGGCGATCTAACGTTGATAGCTTGACACATTCCTCTTCCATCGCGATTGCATAGCATTGGCCAAACCATCCGTACTTCGTTATTTAGGTTTCTACTCATTTGCCTCACGATGATGAGTGGACACAGGGGATGGTGATACAAACCCGACATGGAATGCCTGTAACAGAACAGCTAAATAAAATTTAGTATATGGGTACGAACATGGCCGCTCTATTGCAGTAGAACTCCTGTGTATGTGAGTGTGTGTGTGTGTGTGTGTTTGTGAGGTTTTCTCTGCATGTTTAAAAAAAAAATATTAAGCCAGAAGTAAGAAGTATAAATAGGTATAACGTAACTCGTACTAGCACACATCTTTAAGTAAAAATAAATGAATAAAAATGTATTTATAAATTTACTTGAGAAATAATTGTATAGAAAATTAGTAAATTTAATACAATTTAAGATCGGTATTTACAATATATTCGTTGACATTATTTAAGACATAGAGTAAAACAGGGACTTGTAAACAGCATTATACTACTACTAGCTCAGATACCCGGCTTCGCACGCGAATTGATTTGAGGCTGAATGGTGATGGTATTTTTTTGGCAAGGCTTTACTTTGCACAATATTTTGACATTTACCTGTCCCAGTGTTTAGGGTTAATACCCGTTGTTGGCATTTGATAATAATAAAATTAATTTTTTATGTAAGTCTTCACTGTTCTCCAAATTGTCATTTTTCCCGTCTCCTGTGCATTATGCATAGATTTCAGCTATTAAGGACAAAATATTAACATTGATTTGAATTAATTTTTCCAGCTGAGGTACCTGATAGTTCAAATAGGAATGAATTGTTGAGCATATCAATATTTCTACGCAAATTACTTGCTCCACACATTGTTCCTGGAGAAATGTATAAAAAAAAAAAAGTTAATCTAAATAACAAAGTAAACAACTTTTGTTATGTGTATGTTTGTCGAAAAACAAATAGACAATGAAATATCGCGAATTTTTATTTCAGGCCTCCCTTGTAACCCCCACTCCCGTTCTAACCTAAACATTTTAATATAGCTTATAATCATGGAAGAATTAATGCTAATTGACATACCTAGTTTTGTTAAGTTCGATTCACTCGTTAGCGCCCAATAAAATAGTTGACTCCCGCTTTAGTTTATAGTGTATATCTCGTTTAAAACACAAAAATGAATATTACAAAAGTTACTCTAAATAACAAAATAAACAACTTTTGTTATGTTCATATTTGCCGAAAAACGAATAGAAAACGAAATACCGCTATTTTAAATTCAGGCCTCCCTTACAACCCCCACTCCTGCCCGCCCCTAGAAATGTTGGTATGGCTTATTATAATGAAAGCGTTAGTGCTAATACACATACCGAGTTTTATTTATTTCGGTTGGGTCTTTTGTCCCAAATAAAATTGTTCACTTCCGCTATAGGTTTTAGCGTATATCTCGTTTATAATTCAGTATACGAAAAAAGTGTATATAACAAAAGTTACTCTAAATAACAAAATAAACAACTTTTGTCATGTTCATATTTGCCGAAAAACCAATAGGAAACGAAATATCTCAGAGGATATTAATATAGCCTAAAGTCTAAGTTGGGTTAGTAGTAATATACATAACAAGTTTCATAACATTCGGTTCGGCCGTTTATGCGTGAAAAGGTAACAAACAAACAAACAAACACACACGAAAGAAACAAAATGCAGTTATGGTGTCTATGACATGTGAAACGAAAAGTTATCTTGAAAATTCGCGAAAAAAATCAATGTACAGACAGAGGTTACAATTTTATATATATATATATATATATATATATATATATATATATATATATAGATAAAGGGCATAATAATCTAGTTGTTGATTGCCCAAATCATATTAATCCTAATCCTCTGAATGAGTGTCAACAGTTCACTGATGTACATAGACAAGCTTTTAATTGTTATTTTCTATAGCTATTACGTATGCATCTGAGAGCCATTATTCAAACGAAAACCTTCTGTAAGTCTTACAATGGTCAACTCCAAATTATCATTTTGTCTTTAACGCCACCTTATATCTTATGGCTGTCAATAATCATTACTTTCATTCATATATGACTTCCTAATATTCCTATTGAATTAAATAAACCAAGTATTTGGTTGCATTTCATTTGGAACTGATGCACGAGAACTCTATTCCAATAAATAGGATTGAAAAGTGTCTTAGAATACAATTTGAAGACGTTTAATGAATAACAAAAAAGATTGTACACAAATGTTTTGTTTCTCCAATATGTACTCAAAAAATGAAGTTCGCCTTTCTCATAAATCTCTCTGTTTAAATGAGTCTGGAACGTTTCTAGTGGTATTCATGACGTGTTTCTTGAAAACTTGTCTGAAAAGTCTATCCATCCTATGGGATGACGAAAATGAGGTCCACTCAACATTATTATATATATATATATATATATATATATATATATATATATTTGTCAGTTAGTTGCATATTTTTATACGCAATGTTTGTTTGATAGTTACCAAACTCGATGTACAAACAAGTCTTTCATGTAAAACTGCTGATCAAGTAGTTAACTCCTGAAATCGGATCTGGGGAGGGGGTGAAAATTCAAAATATCTACGGCATCATGATTTGAATCGACATATTGCATGTTCGAAATTTGTTGAAAATTTAATTTTCTATAACTGTTCTTTGGCACTCTTTTTAGTCTTCAGTGAACCACTCTTTTAATTATTGCACGTTAACAATAAGCTAACATTTCACGATAGCTCCTATTCCATACTTAAATACCAAATGTTCAACGAAATTTTATTATGTGAAATATATAATATACGAGTATGTAAATTAAGATTCTTGATTCGAAAATGTTTATTTGATATATACTACACTCGATTTTTATGTTTCATTCAATATTAAGATCGTATTCGTGAATGGTTGAAATCGACACTTTATAGAAGAGTTTAGGGGGGGGGAGTTTGAAAAATCAAAATATCTCCGTTAACAAGTATCGGATCGTAAAATGTTATAGAACCAATCCAGCTTTGACGCTTAACAATTCCTTTTACTCCATGTTTAACCATGTTTTATACATGTTTTGGACTCAAATCTCAAGAGTTATTATGAGATCACCGGTGTATCATCCAATGCGTGGAAATCTGCTTAGTTTACGCAGCCGCTTCATGGCGGCAAAAAGTCACGTACGCTATACAACTTGCTCATTATGCTTCAGGGAATTGTGGAGCCTCGAAAGTAGTGAAGCAGGTCTCGTCCTCATATTAGTCGCCTGAAACACACTCTTGATTATTCTACACGATATATTTCCGTTGATGAAGCTTTGGCGTTATTTACTAGATAGTTTACCAAGTCTTCTCACTATTGGTTAAGACAGAAGGATAAATTTGACTTGATTTATATCCATAGCACTATTTGATACTGAAAGAAGAAGAAAAAAAAAAAGGAGGCGTAAAGTAAGCAGTTTTTCTGTACATGGTATAACAGCTTATTGAGTTAATATGACATGAGTAGGAGTGGACATTTACTGATGACCGAAAGCTAAACAATGGGAGTATCTCGGGTAATGTTCAAGATAGGGAAATATAAAGTCCTCCACGCAGGGGCTGCGTAATATAAGCAGATTTCCCTTGTGAAGTTTAATAATAGATAAACCTACATAGAACTAACACAACACCACCTTCAATATTAAGTGAATAAATACAAACCTACCCCCCCCCCCCCCATGTCCGATTTCAGCCGTAAACGAACTTGATCATTCTTTTTACATAAAACCACTAAATATCGAGTTTGGTAACGATCAAACAAACATTGCGACCGCCAGGGCGGTAACAAACAAATATATATATATATATATATATATATATATATATATATATATATATATATATATATATATACTCGCAGTTTTGAACGGAACTCATTTTCGTCATGTCTTGGGTAGGATCGGTGGACATTTGCTTCATGAGAACGATCTCAATAGCTGATTTCCCTTAAGTGGAATCTACTAAAAACGTATGTAACAATGTGTAAATGTGGACATATTTCAAATTTTCGAAATTCCTCTTCTAGCCCCCCCCTATTAGTTCGATTTGAGCATTGACGAACTTGAACATTAGTTTCGCATAAAACGTTTGAAAATTGGATTTGGTTACGATCAAGCAAAAATTGCGACCGCTAGAGCGTTGAGAGTTATAGATAGAATTGGTAAGCATGTAGTTGACAAGAGGACTCACAGCATTACTTTAATAAATAAATGGAGTTATGACAGAAACTCCTTTTTTGGGGAGGATAATACCTACAAGTTAAAATTTCCTGATAGCTCCATAGCTCTATAAGTGATAACATCTGTTTATTTTTTCAATTGAACCTATAAAGTTGTACATACAAGAAATATTTCTTTATATAAACATCCCCCTAGGCTACTGTTTTTTTCAGTATAGAACAAGCAGGTATTGAAGTGAATTAATTTATTCCATAAAAAGAAATTCGTTCATGTAAATTTACTTGAATCTACATATTATAAATATGTTATGTTGTTATGCATTTCTGGAAGAAGACGCGTGATTCATTACATCTCTCATACAATACGAGATCTGTTTATTTTTCAGATATATTATAAATTACGTATACCCTATAAAAGCCCTTTACAAATAAAGTTTCTAGTAAAGTGAATGGTACTCATTATGTCGTGGACAAAATTCCAAGTATCCTTAATTGCTTTTTATGAGTGACATCATACTTCTAAGTACTTATATCCCTTACATAATCACTGATTACACGGAGTACCTACTCCTTTCCAATATCTTGAATATCTCTTTGCAATACATCAAAAAATTAATAACTAATTATATTTAGAAAATTGCTACATTGAGAATATTAAGAAATATTCCCGAAAACCAAAATACACACCAGACTTTTAGGGTTCAGAAATTTCAATCAATCAATGAGGAGAATTGTGATGTTGGAAGATGGTTTTGCGGCAAAGAAATGTTTGGTAGGGACGGTCAAGATGTAAGCCGTTTTGTAGTGTGTATGTGAAGATGAGGGGTTTTGCCCCCGCTAAATTCATTATTTCAATACAATAAATACTTTTTTTCTGAATCTTTTTATGACACCTAATTATGGTCTTTAAATCATCATTGATGAGAGGTTGTAGTATATATTGAAGTTTTTGTGAGAGGTGATCAATTGAAGGGTTGCTTGCAAAAACCCCACTAGTCAAAAAAACTGAAAAATGGGTTTGAGTTGCCATTATGTAGTGTACAGTTTTACTCACGAACTGATTCAATCGAATTCGTCAGGACACCTCTCGTCGGACTGTTTCGGGAGTAAAAAATATGGAGATTCCACAAAAATCCCCACTAGTCAGGAACGCTTGTACTAAGTACGTTCTCCAACTTGCTGACTAGCAGCAACATGCTGCAGCAAGGAGTTGCACACGAGACTGTTGGCCCCTTGTTGCAGCAGCCGACTCACCTTGTCTTGACTACCAAACTGACAACGATGACAATAGTGATGGATGTCAAGATTGATTTTTCCAAAGTTATTGTACACGTTATTCAACATTTTGCTTCATAATTTTTCTTAAATTGTTCATTTTTCTTGTTACAATTATTAAATCAAATAAACAAGTAACTCAATATGCCGAATACTATTTCTTCTACCTGATCATGTTATCTATATGATATTTGACTTTCATGTATTTTGTTGAATTCTATCAAAAAACCCCATTAGTCCAGAACATTCTTCTTCTCATTGAAAGAGAATATATTGATCATCTATAAATTAAGCAGATAGCATTCCTGATCCCCAAGGGGTTTATTAAAAAAATATCAAAATTTTACTCCCTCACGGAATGAAGATTCTATATTCCCTTTTGTGGAAAGTACAACTTTCACTTTCGAGATAGCATTACTAAACACTCCTAACGAATGGCTTAGCAAACATTTTGTTGGAATCTTTACTTATTCTTCTTAGTTAAATTTAGTTTATTTTCATAGATGGTGCTTCCCAAGTAACGAAACTCACTCGCTTTTTCAAGTTTAATGAAACCAATTTTTAAATTTATATTTTCTTTTAGTTGGTTTCCCCTCTATTATCCAAAATCCTTTAGGGCTAGCTGCATTGTATTCATTTCCCATCGGATATTCCAACCAGTGGAATGTCATCTGCAAATCTCATGCAATGAATTGATTTGGCATTTATCTGTATACCTTAGGCTCTTTCTTTCATTTTATTACATTGCCTCTTCAAAGAATACTTTGAACAGACAAGGTGACAGAAGACACCCTTGTCCTTCACCTTTCTTATTCTAGTCTCCCTTTCACACTAATTTATAATGATTTGTGTATTCTGGTTTCTGTAAACGTTACAAATTAATCTTTTCCCTTTCCAATCAATTCCAATTTTACGCAAGCAGTCAACATCGGTTTCCAGTTAGCGGTATCAAAAGTTGTTTTTAAATCTACAAATGCAACTATCTACTATCATTTATTAATCCCTATCTCCACCAGTTTAGCTCTAACTGCTATTTAGGCTTACCTTGTTTCTCTTTCGGATCGTAACCCTAATTGCTTATCATCAACGTAGTTTTCACTTTTAGCCAATTTTTAATTATAAATGGTAGTATTTTAGAAGTGGAAGACAGAAGGGAAATCGTTCTGAAATTACTGCTGTCTATTGTGCTTTCTTCTTTAGATATAACAATTGTTTGATTTCATTTAAACTCGGCGAGAGTATTTCCATTCTCACAGCAACTTTTAATTACAGTTACAACAACATTTTCATATAACCATCAAGGTTCTTAAGGAGCTCAGCTGGCATATCATCAACTTCAGTAACTTTGTTATCTTTCAAAGTCTGAAGAGCTTGTTTAAATTTCTGAAACGAAATGGGGATCCACCAGTCGCATTCATCGACATCTGATACTTTAACTAGTACTTCGTCGTTCGTAGTAACAAAATGTAAAGATCTTCTATACATTCCAACAGTCACATTATTAGTTATCATATCCCCAATAATACTTTTCCTACGATATGAAAAGTTAGTATAAAATATAAAAAGTCCGTCACGCAGGGGCTGCGTAAACTAAGCAGATTTCCCACGTGAAGTTTTACAATAGAGAAATCTGCCTAATAACAACTGTAGTAGTAAGAAACCTCTAAACCTAAAAAACATTATTTAGGTCGTAATAACCCAGTAGTTTCTAGCCCAGAAAACAGTTAACCTAACCTCTAAACCTATTAACGAGGGACGATAGTTATGGAAACGGCCGCCAGAGCTCTCGTCGGAAACTCCGAACAGCCTATTGGTGACGACCACACGCAGAATACAAATGCAAATATCTCGGTTAATATTCAAGATAGAGAATTAATGTATAGAACAATATTTATAGTAAATTTAATTTGCAATAAGATTGGTTCTATACAATCTTTTGATCCGACGTATAGTAACGGAGATATTTCGAATTTTCGAAAATCCTCCCCTCTAAACCCCCCCTCCCACTGGTCCGATTTCAGCCGTTAACGAACTTGATCTTTCTTTTTACATAAAACGCTTAAATATGAAGTTTGGTAAGGATCAAACAAAAATTGCGACCGCTAGAGCGGTAACAGACAAATATATATATATATATATATATATATATATATATATATATATATATATATATAGATATATATATACAGTTTTGAACGGACCTCATTTTCGTCATCTACTAGGTAGGATCGATGGACATTTGAAGAAAAATGTCGAAAATTCCGTCATGAGTACAACCTCAATAGCTGATTTCCCTTAAGGGAAATCTGCTAAAAATAGTTAAGATAGTGATATGTCGTTTCTCATAATCTAATCACCCAGTTGGAAAACAAATACAATTCAGCTATTTTGTAGATGATTTCTTGGTACACAACTATTCACTAGGTACCCCATTAAGATTAATTAAAAAATAATACATCTGTAAAAGAGAAGAGGTATAGAATAATTCTCAGAAAAGTTCAGGGTTGTTCGTTAAAAAAACTAACACTAAACGAATAAAAATAAGAGTATAATGTGGGGGAATTTTAATGAAATGTTTGCTTATTTTATCTTCATAGCTTATCGACTATCTAAATAACTTGTATTATATGTAGCCCTTATCATTCAGTTCTTCAGGATTGGTTGAATCTCTTAAGTAATTTTATAAAAAAGAAAAAAAAAAAAAGGACATTGAGTTTCTCTCTACATTTCGCATTTTCGCGAGTTTTAAAACTCTTGAACAGTAGGTATTGACTGATTTTATAAACTCTGCTCCTCGTTTATGTGAGGTTTTAGAGTTAGCGGGCGAAAAGTGGGAACTTTAATGTAGAATCATTTTAAACTGACCAGCGTTTATGATTTTTCTTTTTCGCGAAAAGTAGAAGCAATATATTCCCGTAACAGAAGGATGAGAAATCAAATGAACATAAAATGAAAAAAAATAAAAATGGTTTCTAGAGAAATCGGGAAAAATAAGAAGAAAATAATTGCTTAACAGTAATATATAAGGTTGAAAAAAAAAAATGAAAATATCTTGGTTAATGATCAAGATAGTGAAAAAAAATCATATAGGTAACAACATTTATAGAACATTTAATTTGATTTGTAGTATACACTTTTTAGATCCGACGCATAATAACAGTGATAATAAGCATTTTTGAAATTCCCCCTCTAAACCCCTACTCACACTTTCGGATTTCAGCCATTAACGAACTAGATCTTTAATTTTGCAAGAAATGTTAAAATATCAAGTTTGGCAACGATCAAACAAAAATTACAACCGCTAGAGCGTTAATAGACATATATACGTTATATAGCTAAGGTACCCGGCTTCGCACGGGTAATCATTAGAGCCATAATCATGACAGTATTTTTTTTTTTTTTTGACAAGGCTTTTGCGTGCACACTATTTTTACATTTCCCCATCTCCTTGTTTAGGTCATATACCTGAGTATTCGGTAACTAAAGTAAACTTTATGATGACATCCCGGGGTCAGCCGGAGCGGAGGAGGAACGCCACTTGCCGAGCTGGTTGTGACTCCCTGGAGACGAAGGCCCACATCATGAGCATCTGCCCATATACTCGCAGGCTAAGGATATACCGGCACGACGGGACAGTGAGATTTGTAAGGCGAGGTTTCATCATGAGAGGGTGGCACACGTGGCATGAAAATGTTTTTATTACCCCACAGGGTAAATTTAGGCCGAACTTGGTCGTGGAGTATAAAGGCAAGGCCGCTATTATTGATGTGCACGTGGTCACCGCGGCGGGACCCTTGGAAGACAGCTTCTTTAGGAAGAGAAGCAAATATGATCAGCTGGAGCTGAAGATGGCTGTTGCCAAGTTCGCTGATGTGGAGCCAGGCTTGGTGAGGGTTCTGCCGGTAACCCTGTCTTACAAAGGCGTCTGGTGCAAGAAGAGTGCAGATGGGCTGCGAGAGCAGGGAGTGAGTCAGGCTACACTGGAGTGGATCACCATCAAAGTGCTCAGTGGAACCTGGTTCGTGTGGCCCAAGTTCAGTACCTTTCCTCGAGGCTTCAGGGCAGCTGGCAGACCAAGAGAAGGTGTATGATAGGCGCGGCAAGTATGATGGAAGTGTCCCAAATCTATGTTGTGCTCATTTCAGGACGAACTTTGGAGTGACGCTTCGGCATACAAATCATTGATTGTTATTTATTTATTTAAGTATGTTTTGTTGTTTTCTTTTATTTTATTATTAAGAGGTTTTTTTTTATATATATTATATTTCTATATGTTTTATATTTTTCTGTTGGTAGTTTTAGTTTTAAGTAGGTTGTATTTCTAGGAGTAATGTTTTGTTTTGTCTTTTCTTTTTATATATTTTTATGAGTATATTTATGTTCGTGATGTATTATTTTTAAACAACTATGTTTGAGGCTTTTTTTTGTTGTTGTTCTCATCTGTTTTATTTATTTTCTTTATTTTTTTTTTGTTAGATACGTGTTAGGTTAAGGTAAAGAACTCTTTCTTTTTTTTGGGTGCTAGCACCTTTTTTATAATGTCCTTTAGGGACATCCAAGGGGTTAGGGATGCCCTTATTAATTGTGTATTTAATAAAGTGTTATAGGTTAGGTGAATTATGTTGTTGTTATTAGTATTTTATTATTATATTTTGTGAAATGTGTTTAAAACCCAAATAAACAAGTAAAATGACGGTATTTTTTTTTTTTTTTTTTTGACAAGGCTTTTGCGTGCACACTAGTTTTACATTTCCCCATCTCCTTGTTTAGGTCATATACCTGAATATTCGGTAACTAAAGTGAACTTATAGAATTTTTTAGACCTGAAGATTAAAAAGAAAAAAAATATATTCTGATCTCACCCGTCTGCAATGTTGAAAACATTGTGCTTAATATTAATCATAATCATGGATTGTATTCATTCATAGTTATTAAGAACCATTACTGGGGTAGCTTTGCTAGGAAAGTATTTAAGCAGAATAATGAATGTTCATGTTATTCAATCCATGGCTGTCTGAGTTTTTACTTTTATTATATTTTACAGCTTTCTAGGCAATCGAAGAACTATTGCTGAGTTTGGTTTGGACGTTGGTCAAAACATTATTGATCACAAATAACCTAATTAGTGGATAGCATTTTTTTTTTGTTATAAACTAAGTAATATTCAAATTGCTATTCCCCAAAGCAGCCACAAACACATCAAATACACCTATTGTATGTATTTAATAGCCATTCTTATTTCTCCTTCCTGATATGCCAGTAGGAAAGGAAAACAGGGCGAAGAAAATTGTTGAATCCTTAGCCTATGACTAATGTAAAATGAGTAGAAGTGGGGATTTACTCTGAGCTGAAAACTTAAATAAAATACAAAAATCTATATATTGGAGTTAATGGAAAAGAGTGTAGAACAACAAATGTAGAAAGAATTGTTAAAGGTATATAATGCGCCACAGTCGTGGGTCCGATTCCCAACTGGGCAGTAGGAATTTATTTAGTGACGAATCTATTAAATAAAATTCTAACCCGTTCTGATTAGCGATGTTTTATATGATTATAACATTTTACATATACAAATATTTTGAAATTTTAAAATTTTGAATGTCCGCTAATATAACTCAGATCGAAAAAGTGTAAAGTACCAATATTATTGTAAATTAAATTATCAATAAATATTGTAGTATACACATTTTCTGTATCAGGAATATTAAGCGAGATACTTGGATATTATAGTTTTCAGCCTTCAGCAAACCCCCACTTCTACTCATGTTAAACTAACAATACTCGGTTATGTAATAGACAACATTAATCGAACCTTAACTACCAAAAATTGTTTTCAAGAGACCTTTACTATACGACATACATGCAAATATGCTCTGGTCACCCCCCCCCCCGTATTAAGTTTTTGGACTACTTAAATTTGATTGATTGAGATAACAATTATTCTGATTCATTATAAATTACAGTACTAGATATACTAAATAGCTTTCAATTAAATTAATATATTATATTCTGATATATTTCAGTAATTGTTTTTCTTTCCGTTGAGAGTCGGGTTGGCAGACCTGTTGTTTACATTTCAGATGCTTCTCGCCTGGAGGGGAAAGATTTTTTATTATCGTTTGTATTTATTCACTGAATATTCAAGGTGGTGTTGTGTTAACAGTAGGTAGATTTATTTATTGTTAAACTTAGTTTACGCAGCCCCTGCGTGACGGATTTTTTTTTTTTAGTATAGTTGTCAAAATAGGAGTTTATTTTTATTTTTAAGATAGTTTTACGGATTGATGAGTACATGAAGCACCATTTGCGCCACCACTCAGTCCAATAGTTTGCGAAACTATTTACCAATTCAGTCTCAGGTGTGAATCACAATGACCTAAGGAGAACAAACAAGAAAAATGAATATTCATGGTCTAGCTCGAGTTCATTAGTCACTTCAATATTTGAAGACTGAAAAAAAATAGCTTTGAGTTAAGTGGTTCATAAGATCATGTGAAACCCAAAGAGGTTCTTTGAATCATAAATCACAGTTCAATTTTGACACGTTCACTAACTCGTCATTCATTAAATGAAATGGCGAAATTTATTCAATAAAATCCTATTAGTATTACTTCAATTGTAAATTAAGAAATCTGTAAAAATTATCAGCCCTTAAAAAAATCAGTTATTGAGGTAGTAAGCATGAGGTTGTTTTTCCAAGAAGGTGTTCAATTGACCATTGATCTTACCTGTGAGATGACGAAAATAGTATTCATAATTATATATATATATATATATATATATATATATATATATATATATATATATATATATATATATATATATACTTGTCTTTTACTGCTTTAATGGTTGAAATTTGTTTATCGTTACCAAACTCTATATATAAGGGTTTCATGTAAAACCAAAAATTTGGTAATGGCTTAAATCGGTCCTGGAGGAGGGGAAAAATCGAAAATTCAAAATATCTGCGTTATTATGAGTCAGATTGAAGAAGTGTATAAATCCAATCTTCTTGGACATTTATTATTATAAAAAGTTGTTAAACACATTTTTCCCCTATCTTGAATATGAATCGAGATATTTGAATTTTTAGCAGATTTCCATTAATGGATTAATCAGCTATTGAGGTTGTACTCATGACGCGATTTTCGAAATTTTTCTTCAAATGTCCATAGATCCTACCTAGGAGATGACGAAAATGAGGTCCGCTCAAAACTATATCTATCTATCTATATATTTGTTTGTTAAAGTTCTAGCGGTCGCAATTATTGTTTAATCGTTACCAAACTCGATATTTAGTCGTTTTTTGTATAAAGAAAGATCAAGTTCGTTAGCGGCTGAAAGCGGACCAGGGGGAGGGGGTTTAGATGGGAGGAATTTCAAAAATTCGAAATATTTCTTTTACTGTACGTCAGATTGAAATATTTGGTACTTGTGTATTATATCCACCACATTTTAGTTCCACTAGTTCCACGCTAGAGTGCGCTACGGTTTTAAGTAGTACGATTCATTGCCCGCAAGGGAGGTTATACTTACCTTATAACCTACAGAATTATAATGATAAATAAAAGAAAACACAATTTTTAAAAATAAAACATTTTATTCACATTTAGGCGGGAAATGTGTGGAAATACAATTTAAAATACATTGAAATGAGTCTCTATTTCCTTTCCCATGGTGCTTTGAGTTGTTTATTTCCAAAAATTGACAGATGTCACTTCTTCGCACCAGCAGTAAATGAACTTCAATGCATTAAAAAATGGAATTTTACTTCCTTCGAACCAAGTACCAATCCGAACGCCGACTTGCTCACCACACTTTCTTACATTACACTTCCAAAAAAGACTTTTTTTTCCACTATAAAGTTTCATACAATGTGATTTAGAACACTTTCTTGTGATAGCCAAAATATTCCTCTCCTGTAAATATTTAACAGCGACTTCTTCAGTCGTTGGCAAATCCCAAAGAGGCATTTTTAAAGGACTAAGAAACAATAAACAGCACAATAAACAGCAAACGCAATTAAACAGCAGCAATTATGACAAAAGATAACCTCATTAGTCTGGGAGAGCTAGCGTCGCACTTCAGTAGCGCATTCTAGCGTGGAACTAGTGGGACTAAAATGTGGTGGATATAATACACAAGTACCAAATATTTTTATAGAAACAATCTTAATTCAATTTAAATGTACTGTAAATATTGACATATACATTTATTCTCTCTCTATCTTGAATATTAAACGAGATCTTTGCATTTTTCAGTTTTCAGCCTTCAGCAAACCCCCTCTTCTACTCATGTCATATTAACAATAAGCTGTTATATCATGGACCACTTCATTACAAGGTTAAATACCAAATATTGAAATATTGTTTTCATAGAACTTTTACTTTGTGAGATATATGCATATACGTTCTGTGCCCCCTCCTTCTTTTTTCTTGGATTACTAAAATTTGAGTGATTGAGATAAAACTGTTTCTGATTCATTATAAATTACAGCACTAGCTTTAGTAAATTGTTTTCAATAAAATTAACTTATTATATTCGGATATATTTCATTAATTGTTTGCTTTTCCGGTCTATCTATCTATTCAGCGCTACGAGGTTGGTTGCCCTGTTTGTTACCAATTCAGCCGCTTTCCATTGTAGAGATTATTAACTTGTTTTGTAAATTGACTCAATGATTTCTCATTACCGTTTGTATTTATTCACTTAACATTCACGGTAGTGTAACCTGTATGTATATCTATCTGTTACAAACCTTCGCGTGGGAAATCTGCTTAGTTTACGCAACGCTTTTTTAGCAGATTTCTTTTTTTTTAGCGGTCGCAATTTTTGTTTGATCGTTACGAAACTCGATATTTAGTCGTTTTATGTAAAAAGAAAGATCAAGTTCGTGAACGGCTGAAATTGGACCACGGGGGGAGGGTGGGGTTTAGAGGGGGGATGTTTGAAAATATCTCCGTTACTATTCGTTGGATCGAAAAATTGTACAGAATCAATCTTATGACAAATTAAATGTACTATAAATATTGTTATATACATTTATTCTCTATCTTGAATATTAACTGAGATAATTGCATTTAAATCTGGGCGACTAACGGACGAAGTGTTTTTTCCCGACAAAAGCTAGTTCGCCGTTTCATTAACTGCTCGGCTCTCGTGAAATTTCTATATTGTATAAAACCTCATGTGGGAAATTTGCTTAATTTACGCAGCCCTTGCGTGACGGACTTTTTTAGAATCTGCAGTTAATGATAGCCAGGACAACCGTTTGGCTTTCTTAGAAACCTCCCAATCAAACTATATTTACGTAAGAAGATACCATATATGGTTTTCATTGACTTTTACTATTTGAGATACATGCTAATATGTTGTGTGATGTTATTATCAATTAAAATTTTACGTTCTTACCTCGAAAATGTTAATTTCATTTATACCGTTCTCGATACTGAAGTTCATATTCGTTAACACCGAAAGTGGACCAGGAATAGGGGGGGGGGTGGTCACAAATTATGACTTTTATGATGAGTCGGATCGAAAAATACTGCAGAACATTTCTTGGTAAACTATTGATGCTCTACAACTGTGGATGTATACATATTCTCTTAACTCAAATATTAAGGGAGTTATTCGTAGCTTTCTAGTTTTCATCCTTCAGTAAACACCTACTACAACTCATTGAATTTTGATTTTGGAATTGAGAAGAGATCAATACTTTGTCAGACCAGGATTTGAGAAATTTTCTTATTTTACGCAGCCTTGCATGACTGACTCTTTAGATTTATAATGTTTTTGGAAATATTCACAAAAATGTTGTCTTTCAGCTCTCCAAAAAGAATAGGATAGAATTCTGAGAGTTAAGTGAGCTTAAATCGTCCTGTTAAATTGATTCATCGGGTGGAATGCAGTTTAACCCCCACCCTTGATGAAAATGACCGATGACGTATTTAAGAAATTTCTGAAAGCGGGCACTAAAGTCCAAGGATCCACCAAATTAAATGTGTTATAAAAGATAAAGTAAAAAAAAAAAAAATTAAAAAAAAAATGGCCGTGGTCACCATTTATAAAAGTGCGCCGCCAAGGGTGGGATTAATCTGAATTTTCACTGATTCATCTTCTCCACGAAAAAAAGGGTAAAGATGCATTGCAAAAAAGAAATACTGTTTTGCATCAGGCGAGGGCCAAAGCTGGAAATCCCAGCTTTCAAGATCAGCTTACACTGTCTGGGGTCAACAATGACGAATTATTCAAACGCACGTCATGATTGGTATGTAGCACTCAGGGTTACCACTTCCTTTGAAACTGGAGCTTCAACTTCCACAGGGAGTCGGCGTTTATTAAACGCATTTTTTTTTTTAAATGGTTAAAAGTAAAATATCCAGTATGGTATAAATGAAATATACTCCATGACTGAAATCTAATAAAAAATACAAATAACTACGTTAATATGTGCATCAGAGACAACATGTATACAATAATATTTGTTATATCTAATTTTTCTCATAATAAACGAGATATTTCGAATTTTATTGTAGTTTTCCTTGTAAGCTTCATTGTCAAGTGCAGGAGCTGTGTTAACTGAGCAGATTTCCCATGTGCGTTACATTTGCATTTATCTCAAAAGTAAAAACTTCAAGTAGAACAATATTTGTTATTTAGGCTTCAAATAAAGAGTGAAGGTTTATGGAAGGCTGAAAACTAAAAACAACAAATATCTCAGTTAATATTCAAAATATCAAATATATATATATATATATATATATATATATATATATATATATATATATATATATATCAACATTTATAAATATTAAATGTGCAATATGATTGGTTTTAGGCAGTTTTTTGATCCGACGATAACAGAGAAACTGATAAATAACCCTTAAGAGAAATCTGCTGAAACCTAATATTCAAAGCATGCATCATGAATGCAATTTTCTTTTATACATTGGATAAGATTCATAATAATGTTCTTTATACATAGACGATTTGGAGAATAAATCGTCAACTGTCTTTGCATTCACTGGTTGCTGACAAGGTAGTTGAAAATCTACCGACCACTGTATTAACATTAACTGCTACGTCCAATTTCAGCACCACATTGCTATGAAGAAAACAATAATCTATATAGATTCAGAAAGCGTTCCAGAGCTTATCAAAGAAGCCCTCAAAAAATCTATTGAGTTTGACTATACAAATGAACAAACAATTTGCGAATACATTATTCAGGAAGAAAGTGCTCTTTTCCTTTAAAGCTATAAATGGGAAAGAATTTGCTGATATGGTGGCTATGAGCACTATCATATCTCATGAAGATATGATAGTCACAAGCATATTGCTAATTGTGAACTGTATGCATCATTGCAATATTGTGTCATACAACAAATCAATAACCGTGTCATTTCTTTGAGTCATATAGAATTTATGAGCAATCATTAGTAATTAAAACCACACAGTACAGTGCCAAATGGTGGTGTATATGATTAATAAACTTGTCTTTCATAGGGATAATATGAAAAGCAAATATCCTCCCTATCAAAAGCTACTAAACCCTTTTTAGGCTTAAATAATTTATAAATTCTGAAGGCTGTGTAGAAAACCCCTTAAATATTCAGCTAATAACCAGAATTTTTGGAGTTCACTCTGCTCTTTCTGATCCATTCATTGTTTGTAAATCACATGCAATAGGCAAACGAAAACCATTTCATGTCCTTGTAGTGACTTTGTTCCTTGGTTGTTTCTAAAAAACAAGAAGACCTGATTGCCAGAAAAATACCAGGTGTTACAGTAATAGTTTATTAATGCATAATCGATGACAAATTTTTCTGCGTCATGTCAGTTTGCAGGGTGTAGGTTTTGTTACTTGGACATCAACTTCATGAACGATTGGAGTCCATTATTCTGGGAATAAAACTAGATGCTAAAATATTGTTTGGAATAAGGAAAGCCTTGGATGGAATGATCTGATGAGATTCAGGAGATGGAGAGTGGGGTTTACTTTAGGAGATTGCAAGGGCAGAGATAAATGGAGAACCACTATTATGGATGTAATGTGTTGTATTGTTTTGTTAGAGTACTATTAGATTATAATGGGGCAATAAACTGTAAATTTTAACATGGTAGTTTTGTTTAATCCAAACTGATGTCTAGTTGTCACCTGTGTATTTACTTATATATTTATATTTGGTTGTTTTAGGAAATTATCATTTTGAAATGCACTATTACTATATAGCATAGACTTGGGACCAAGATAACTTTCCATTTTATACTCTTAGATTATTAAAAACCATTCAATTGAATTTTTACTTATTTATGCTAGTTATAATGAGATGTTTGGTAATATTGAAATTAATATTAAATAATATTGAAATTAAACTATTTTTGGTTGTTATCTAATTTGTAAAGTATTGTACAAAAATTGATTATTATATATAATTGGTTTAATTATAACTAAACTAATTATTAAGCTAAATGTAGTTTAGCTGTGTACAATTTTAATAATTTTAAAGCTGCACCTCGTTTGGAGGGTTCTTGTAATATACGAGAATGTAATTAATAAAAGCATAATTGTTTTTACTCTGTTAATTTATTTTTTTATATATTTTCCTAGCTGAAGACTATGGCAGGAAGTTCATTTATTATTTTCATACACATATAATTTATAATAGGCACATAAGATTTTAATAATCTGCAGGACATTCTTCTTATGTATTCTCTTCAAAGAAACAGCTCACTGTATAAATCAGTAGGTTTTCTATGATTACTCCTCTGGCTCCAAGCAAATGGTATTTAATGAGCAAATTATAATGCCAAATTTGTATTTGGATTTAAAATATTAAAACCCCTTAATTACAGCAGGGCTCATTTAAATCCTCTTTTCATTTTGTTTGTTTATTATTATTTATGTCCACTTTATACTATGGCTAATCGGGACGGGTTATCTACAGGTTACCACCCTTTTCTAACCAGGATGGGCCTAACGAGTTTATTTAATGAGTCCGTCACTAAATGAATTTCTACTGCCCAGGGCGGGAATCAAACCTGCCATCCTAGGTCTACCAGGAGAAATCAAGACCAACAGCTTAACTCGCACGGCCAACCTGAGCCACCCTTTACATATTGACTTCAATTGCTTGATTAGCTCTGATTTTCTTTTTGGCCTGCTAATGTATGCCCTACATTGCTTTCTGTCATTGTGATTGTCTATCTTGTTGACTAGTCATTTGATACAGAGTGGAAATCCTCTAGTAAAAAGATATGGATCAACAAATGGTGTAACTTGATCACTCGATCAATTTCTTTGTATGCATTGTAATGATGCTTTCTTCACTCCCCTGGGCAGAAATTGAGCACCTCACAGCCATTGCCATGTATCAATAATATATATATATATATATATATATATATATATATATATATATATATATAATAAATTGCTTTTATATTTTGTTAATTTATTGTTACTCCTCTATAGTATCCCTATAAAGGGGAAATAAGTGCAAACTCTATACATGAACTTTATATAAAGCACATTTGCACATAGTTATTGAAAACCAGAAAATTAAAATATTATAATATAGTAAAATTGATCCTTCTGGAGAGAAGACACATGATTAGTCAAAAACAAACTGATTTCTTATCCATTCAGTGAAAGAGCCAACCCTTTTTACTTTGAAAAGGAGTTTCTTTATAAGATTTTTAACACTCCAGTTTTTGTTCACAAAGAATTTTTATTTCAGGCCTCCCTTATAACCCCCACTCCCGTTGGAATTTAAAAATTTTAATATAGCTTATAATTATGGAATAATAATGCTAATTGACATACCAAGTTTTGTTAAGTTCAATTGTTAGTGCCCAATGAAATTGTTGCCTCCCGAAAAGGCAATAGGAAACGAAATATCGCTATTTTTAATTTCAGGCCTCCCTTAAGTTTCATAAAATTTGGTTCAGCTGTTTATGCGTGAAAAGGTAACAAAGAAACAGACACCAAAGAAACAAAATGCAGTTATGGTGTCTATGACATGTGAAACAAAAAGATATCATGAAATTTCATGAAAAAAAAATCAATGTACAGACAGAGGTTACAATTTTATATACATACATATATATATATATATATATATATATATATATATATATATATATATTACATTAGTGTGTTTGTGTGGATGTATGTATGTATAAAGGAATCATGTATTTTTTAATAAGTACATTTTTGTAGGTTTTCGATTATTTTTTTTATTTTATATTTTCATTTTGTCATTGGTGTTCTTGAGCTGATATTAATGATTGAAAAATAAAAACTAACAAACTGAAAGCAGTGTTTCTAAGAATGCATTTATTAAAGTCAAATATTCATTGGAAGTTTCAAGATCACATATTATTTAGAATAAATAAAATAGGAAAACTTCATAAAGGAAAAAAGCAAATTAATCTTCAAAGAAAAAACATTAAAATATTTTTATTTTACAAATAAATATATGCATATAAATATAAATTATGAAGACTCATTCACCTTAAAATGAGAATGAATTACGATTAAGCAGTCTTTAGTTAATAACTCAGCAAAGCACTAAAATTTCATATTTGTGATAACTGATTTCTCTTCCGCCAAAGGGGATGTAGAGAACTCCATGACTTGGGTGAACCTTAACAAAAGAAAAAAAAGAATCCAATTATATTCTTTCAAATTAAGCTTTTAATCTATTTATTTGTTTTATTGTAAGCATAAAAATAATGTAGATGGTATTTTATTTAACAACTAACAAATCGTGTGGTTCCTCACAATTTTTCTTTCAGCTTAACAGCATTTGGCAATATTTAACCACACTTAGAGTTGAAAGCATTAAGACGAATTAAACATCGATTAAATAATCATTAATAATTTTAGCTAGCCATAACACTATAAACTATTACTACAATGAAAGTTTTAGGACAAAACTCAATAATTGTTTTTCTTCTACACATAAATCACTACTTTTCAAATCATGACAACTAGTCAAGATAATAAATAAATTCAAGGAAATAAAATATAACATTTTATGTGCTTGACTCAAAATTGTATTTTGATCCAAACCATACTCTCAATAGTTAAAAAAACACAACTATTTCATTCAATGTGCATATCCATGATTTCGTTTTTATAAATATCACATTATTTTATACATCCACTTTATACTGCTGTGGCTAATTGAATTCATTACCTTTAGGTTACCACCTCTTTTTAGCCAGGGTGGTATTAAGTATTTTATTGATACTGTTTAAAAGGCATGTATAAATAATAAATACTTGTATTCGTTTATATACTTGCAACTAAGAAATATTTTATGGAGTCAATTAAGATTAAAAATAATACTTTTATCATGAAAAGGAAGTAAGCACTTATCGTAACATTAAAAAAGAAAAGGAAGATAAATGTTTAAGTATTACTTAATACGTTCTGATCCTATATTTTTTTTATAATTTATTTAATCATGTAACTTTAGATGTTGGATATATGTTTGGGATAACAAACAAGCAATATTTCAATAGAACAAATATGCAGTTCTTTTCTGACTTAATGTTCAAAGCATTGCAAGACAAATACTAATCAAATTACTGTGGTTGAAATTAAATATGTTCTTTAAAATGGATTTTTCCCCATTATTTTCTGCGGTAATGTAATCACAGAGAGTGGGTTTTTTACTCTTATGAAAAAAAAAAAAATACTGGGGACTGTGTTAGTCAGTTCTAGTCAGATTTCTTCACATGGGTTCCGGATTTAAATTTTCAGATACACATATCAAGCTATTTGTGACTATCTGAATAAAATTATCTTTAATATAAGTGTTAAAGGGTTTTATACAGTATGAATATTACAACATATTTCTCTAAGTATCAAATGTTCAAGATAAATAAACTATGAAATAATTATTGCTTTTGCATAAAATATTCATCCTGGCTATTGTTATAAATACTTGATTCAAAATAAAAAATACTAATTGTGGGCTCAAGTTCCCCATTTAAGTTAAAGCATAGTTCTTAATACTCTTCATAAACCTTGAGTCGTGAATTCTATTCTTATGAGGGAAATTGAAATTTGTTTAGTGACAAACCCAAAATAAAATCCTCAGTCCCACTCTGGCTAGAAAAGCGTCATATTCTGTAGCTAAACTGTCTAAGGTAGTTGCAGTATTATAAAGTAGACATTAATCAAATGCAATGACATCAAGTAATTATTAATTTCAAATATGTATACTCAGCAGATCATACTTAAATTCATCTAGAAAATAATTAGTCCGGATTTGTTTGAAGATTAAAGACGTCCTTGGTAAACCTAGAGTCATGGTTTTGATTCCCATGTGGGCAATAGAAATTTATTTAGTGCTGGACGCACAAAATAAAATGCTTAGTCCCATCCAGGCTAGAAGAGTGGTACCTGTAGATAACCTGGCCTGATTAGCCTCAGTAGTAAAAAGTGGATGTTAATAAATAACGTTTTAAGTTTTTATCACACCTGACTAAGACATAACAAGTACTGCTGTGCCTAGTCAATTATATTTATGGGTATAGGATTTTAATAGGTTAAGTCTTCTAAAGAAGAAAGTATTAACATAAAAAATTAAAAAAAAAAATATAAATTAACATCAAAAGAAAAGAAAATGATATAAAACTCATGGGCAACAAAAATAAACAGAGTATAATATCAACAGGACGAGTAAAGCAAGAATATGAGGATAAAACATGCGTTGAAGTTTAAAAGCAACTAAGAACTGAAATGAAGTGGAAATGTAAGGAATGAATCTTCTTGAGAAATGTGAAATACTTTTTATCATTCAAATTACCAAAAAATCTTTCTAATTACTTGTGGATGAAAGTGTGTATAAAAATATTTGATGGTAAATATACCTTTCCGACAGTCAGTGTGCCTTCATGGAATGTTCTTCCTACAAAAAGAAATTCTCCATGTGCTGTCTGTCCAACTCGGATAGCTTCTGATGGTATGTCCCCTCCATATGCTTCTTTCCATGCTGCATGAGTGCTTTTCAGTACCTACAAATTTTTATGCATTTCTTAATTTCATTTGTACTCCTGATACTAGAATGGCATATTTAGTCTTCTAATAATAACTATTTTAGCTTATTTCCAGTAGGTGTTATAGAGGTTATTCTCATAATAAAAATGGTCGAAATTCCTTTAAATAATGGCTAATGATTCCTAAAATATCCTCAGTTCTAATTTGAAAAAGTGATATTTATACATGTATGGGCTTTTGTTTTCCAAGTGACTGGGTTTTCAGATAGATAACCCAATCTTCAAACACTAGCTTTAAAACAAAAAAAAAGATTGAATTGGTTAATGATTACAATTATATAAATATATAAGGGTTTATAGGGAGGGGGGATTATAATTACTTTTTTATTATAAAAACAATTTTCCCATTAAAAAAATACCTATAATGGACCCAGGTATCTTTGGTATCTTCACCACTACTCTATGAACCGAGCTACAGGTAAGGGCACCAACAAATGTTTAAACCTTTAACTTTTTGCTGACATTGAATTCCATCTCAAAATCAATGAAACATAGTGCTTGCATTTGTTAGGAGTTGCTCCTTTAAGTTATTATTTGACAATTATTTGTCACGTTTCAAATGATTGATGTGAGACATCAAATTCAGAGAGTGTGGCTTGAAAAAAAAGAGGTGTTTCTACAAGTTTTTAGTCAGCCCTGAATCATAAATGGAAGTGTGTTATGCTAGATGCTTAGGAACCCCAACATGAGTAAAATAGTTTTTCTCATAAAGAAAAAGTTATAGTATGAAGTACATTACAATAATTATATATTAACTATGGGATTATAATTGTTATACTATTGTGATACATGTCATTCATCCAATTGTCAACAGCTGATCAAGTACTCACTGTAGTTGACAATTAGGATAACAGTATAATTATATACGTATAATGGTGAAACAATACCTGCTTCCATCATTGCCATCAGACAGTACTTATTAACGAATTTATCTAAGCAAACACACACACACACACACACACACACACACACACACATATATATATTGAAATTTATTTATTAGTTGTTGGTTCAGTTTATTATTGGAAGAAACATTTTTTAAGCTGGCAAAGTAATGCACAGTCAACTAATTAGAAGCAATATTGAAATAATGAAAATGCACGACAATATTTACAGACTACAGCTGTAGGAACTTTTCTTCTAGCAGCTACGAATGCATCTGATAGAGCCAAGCAGAGAAATGAGAATGGTTTGAGATGTGGTACACAACCAAAAGAGTTAAATATTGAGGACTTTTACTGTTGCGGGCAACAGGAATTTGACTACCCTCACCTAGCCTGTTGAGAGCTACAGGACTGAGTATGATTGTTGGCTAGTTTGTTGAGGATAACACGATATTGTATGACTGCTGGCCAATCTGTTGATGGCAACCGGACTGAGGCAAATATCAGGTATGTCTGGTGGCCAACCTGTCAATTGCGACATGACTAAATGATTGAAATATATATATATATATATATATATATATATATATATATATATATATATATATATATATATATTGATGACACACTTAGTTGAAATTGTATAGTATAGTTAGCTTTCCCCATGACAGGGATAAGAACTTTCATGTACATAGTTATATGTTTTTCTAATTATATTTATATAAAAAAGAGACGGACATTGCATTTTTGAAATGTAATGTATCTCATCAATGAAATTAATTTGTTGTTATTTTGGGTTCATCCTTCAAAACAAATCTCTCCTTTAAAAGGATGCTGGAGATTCGTTGGCTAAGAAATGAAAGAGAACCAATTTACATGAAATTAGAAATTGTGCAATTGGAGAACATAATAATAAATATATAAAGATTCCTTAAGTCCACTATTGTTTTAAGAGGTTGTCATTAAGTTAAAACATCCTTCATGCATTGGCGAAACAGATTTCTTATGTGCTACAATGGCACAAAAATGACATCAAATGACATTCTATACTCAATTTCTCCCTTAGTTAAAATCTTATGTACCTGCGCAGAGGGTTAAGAGAAGGAGAGAGCTAAATATTTTAGTTCTCACACGTTATGTCCAAATTTATACAGTTAAGTTTGTTGACAAAGTAGTTAATTGCAATTGCCATTCTATATATTCAGTTAGTATTTACAAGTTTGCCTTGACAAAACCTCCCTTCTTTTCCTACGATATTATTTATTTATTAACGTCCACTTTTTGCAACTTAGGCTAATTGGGTCCTACGATATTACTTTAAGCTTTCAAATCACTGAACATATGGTCATTTCAAGTATTCTTAATAAAGGATAAATATATATTAGAATTTGAAAATGACGTTATTTGTACTTTCTTACAGCATAATACGTACCTCATAGGCGTAGATCCTTATTTCTTCACCGTTCCAACTGACGAATGCACATCCATGGTGTGGGCATACTTTGGCAGGTAGTAGATCACCCATGTGCATTGCCCTCCCTACATAGATGTCACCTCCATCTGCATCTGTTCCCCCATGGACTGCATCTTCAGGAATATTCCCACCTGTACACCACTCCCAGCTGTGAGTCCCCACACAATGGGAAGGAGGGTTCCAATCTGACAAAAATAAGAAAATTATAATTATAAAACTTTTTAAAAATGACTTGACATAATTGATTTGGTTAGCCTTCTTCAAAGAGAAGATTGGGTCACTCACAATATTACTAAGTTATCGGTTTAAAAACTACCACTAAAACTCATTTATTTTGTGGGAAGAGAGTTTATTGTTGACATTTATGAGGGATTTAATAAGCGATATTATCTCCATTTCGAATTATTATCAATATTATCTTTGTTTTTTCTGCACTTCCAAATAATATCAGTTTATTTGAGGAAAAAAAAAATATTACATAATCACAAAAAAAGTTACAAGAATATGCTTCAAACTTCTAAGCACAAACCTAAATATCTAGAAAAATACGTTACATTTTCCGAGAAAGAAACTCTATTTCACTTCTTGAATATATTAAATCCATAAAAAATATTCCATGTTTAAAAATAAGGAAAAACTTCTTGTTTAATGAGTATTTACACACGTAACATGAATGCTATCAAACGTTTTTGTAAATGCAGTATAACATAAAACACCAATATTTTTGTCGGAATGTTTAAAAAATAATTTTTGATCAATGATATAGTCTCTCTGAGGAGCAAGTTTCACATCATTTATAAAGCATGTCATTCATAGAGTAATTTAATATTAATAATGATGTTTACCAAATGTTTACAGAGTTCTTGAGATTTATAAAATTAATATATTTTATATAATTACTGAAATTAAAGTACGGTGTTAGATTCTTTCAAGAAACTAAATACTCCATAATGGTTTGTTTTAAGGGTGTCGCCGTAAAAAGAAATGCCCCAAGGGGGAAACTATTAACACTCCATGACAGATAACCATCCTATAGATCAAGATAACATTTGGTATCCTCACCTCCTAACCAAAAGATTTGCCTTTGCATCTCTTGGTTTTAACTTAATTTTCTCCTCATTCCTTGCTACTGAACACCTCCACTTCGTATATTTGTTTTATAAATCTTTTCAATTTATCACTAGGGAAGCAAAAGGCCTGAAAATAAATAATTCAAACAAGACTTGCTTATATACGCAAATAAGCTTTATTATCTAACTAACTGAGATGCTCTTTGTTGTACAAAAAATAATTCAGATAATGGTTGTGAAAACACATACACATAGATAGATTGCTCTGTAAACTAAGCAGATTTCCCACGTGCATGAATATGACGGGATGACGTAACAACGTTTCACACCTGAATGTTGACGCCACCTCCACATTGAAAGAACCCGTTAAACAAACAGAAAACATTTTTTTTTTCCGCAGATTTTTCGTAAGGGTAATCAGCTAATGATGATTTACTCATGAGGCGATTTTTGGAAATTTCTTACCAGGAGATACGTAAATAAGATCAGTTCAAAACTATATATATATATATATATATATGTGTGTGTTTGTTAACGGTCCCATTTTTTATTTGATTGTTACCAAACTCGATATTTAAACGTTTTATGTAAAATTAAAGGTCAAGTTCGTTCACCCACGGCTGAAATCCGCCCAGTGGGAGGAGGGGAGGGGGTTTAGAGCGGCGGCATTTAGAAAAATCTTAACATCTCGGATATATTACGAATTATATCCAGAAATAACAAAAATAAGCAGGATTAATAAAAAGGCCTTATCCTCTACTAGTGTTTTAATTTTAAGCAAAGTGCACTTTCAGAGTCAGCCCTACATCGTCAGTGCCTGATTAGAGTCGACCGGCGGTTTTGACATCTGTTAATGATAGGTATCGGACCATGGAGAAAGGGGGGGGGTTGAGGGGGAAATCCAAAATTCCAAATATCTCCGTTATTGAGGAGTCTAAGAATGTTATATAACAAATCTTTTTAAAAATTTAATTTCCTTCAATTGTGGTTGAATACATTGTTTTTTCTATCTCGAATATTAGGGGAGTAAATAGGATTTTTACGTATATGTTTTCAACGTTTTGTTTATACCCTCTTATAATCGTCTAATTTTTACTTTAAGCAACTGAGCCAATAAAAGTCTCATTTCCAGTGTACATTTCTGGAATTTCTGTTTAGGCTCTTACTACCAAAGAATTAGAGAATATATGGTGAGATGAAATGGCCAGTTTGTCATTCCAGCAGTGAGAAATTTGCTTCGTTTAAACAGCCCTGCGTGACAGACTCAGTTATTCAATACTCAACTTCGAAATGATTAGTATGCTTTTAACAGTGATTTGAAATAATTCAAAGAAAATAATTGTCACTCATGCTACTAGATGAGTCAATTGGAAATTTGTAACTTAAAAAAAGATTTAATCATTCCAAAATTGTTTCCTTAAAGTACGAGTAGCACAGTGTTCATTTCTTTACCTTTTTGTTAGAAATATTCAGCTCTTTTATGTCTCAGAGACTTTTAAGGTCGTTACGCAAATGTTATCGTTTCAATTTGAATTTAAATGGAGATGCCAACCGCTAGAATTCGTATCGAACAGGTTTTCGTTTAATGTATGTGAAAATATTTCTGATATACTGGCTACTATTTGTGAGGAATTCCGACTCGCAAGACGGACACAGTTTCGCAAGCCATGTTCTTCTCTTTGGGGATAGTTAGTGAGAATATATTTTACTACCAGAATTTACAAATTGACAATTTGGATTGTCATTTCAAATTTGTGAAATGACGTTGTGTTATGTATTTTCAAACATGAGCCATGACACGATAACCTCTTCTTGTCTACTGTTCTTTGGCTGAAAAATTATCCATTTAGAATATTTACTGAAAAGCTGAGAAGACTGAAAAGCTTTATGCCCGAAATCGTATTTATCGACTTTGACGTTTTCCATCCCTCATGAGTTCACTGAGACGTAAGTTTAGTTGTTCATGGCTTTCATTCTAAGTAACTAATTAGGCCTGTAAGTAGACTAGCTGTCGTAATTTTCGTTCGATTGCCTCAAACTCTTTCAATATCTAAACATTTTGAAAACTTAAAGATCAAGCACGTGTCCAAATTTGAACGAGGAGGAATGTGGGATTGGGCAAGGAGTTAAATATTTAAAAAAAAATATTATACTAAAAGGCTGAATTCAACAGAAAGACCCCATCATATCATCATCATATACCCACGATATGACTGAACTAGTAACTGACCAGCAAATATATTACACCTAAAACCAATAAATATTTAACTAGAATTATAATAAAATGGGTAGACACCGTGCTTAAGAAGATTTCAAAGGTATAATTTTTATTATATTCTAATAGGCACAGTATGGATACCAGAAAACCTATGGTATTTAAGTATTTTTTCCCAAAATGTTTAAATGAATTATGCCGTTTTACATGACTGAGTAAATAGGCTAACCTAAACACAGGTTCTCCTTCACTTGCTTATTGCCAATTACCTTAGATGTGGGGCATAAAAATAAAAATATGAAATCGTAAATAACGCAGGTAATACTCTGAAAGTTATATATAAATAATCTCGTTTATATAGTGGTATCCTACAATTCTATATACATTTTTCTCTATCTCGAATACTAAGGATACTATTTGTATTTTCGTGTTTTGAGCCTTCAATGAACCCCACACCTACTCATGGAATTTTCACACTTATTTTTATTTGATAAAAATAATGAATTTTTTTTTAACAATTATAGTTGTTTAACTAAAAGAAAAAAATATAGTAAAAAAATGTGCAATGCCATTATCTCTGTGTCATTCCAGAATATGGGAAAACTGTCTAGTTATACAGTTCCTGCATGACCTACTTAATAGCTTTAAATAAACTCCCTTTTTGGTAAATTAAGTTAGTGTTTGACGTTGTTTTGAAAATTGTTATATAGATATCATAAAGCATTTCTCAGTACAATTGTTAAATGATTAATATATTATTATTTTATATTATATATTATCTTTATATTTATAATTCTACTGTGCGTTTGTATGTCACTGAACTCCTAAACGGCTGGACCTATTTGAGTGAATTTTTTTGTACGAATTTGGGTGACGCCCTGGATGGTTTAGATTCACAAATCAGCCCGGCAGATGGAGCACGATTGGTGGTCCTAAGGGAGACCTAAAATTAAAAATAGCCATATTTCGTTTCCTACTGGTTTTTCGGCAAATATGCACAGGTTAAAAGTTGTTTATGTTGTTATTTAGAGTAACTTTAGTTATATTCACTTTTGTCGTATAACAAAGTATAAACGAGATATACACTAAAAAAGTAAAGTGGGAGCCAACAATTTTATTGGGCACCAACGATTGAACCGAACTTAACAAAACTAGGTATGTGAATTAGCATTTATTCTTCCGTGATTATAAGCTATATTAAATTTTTTAGGTTCAAACGGGAGTGGGGGTTATAAGGGAGGCATGAATAAAAAATTCGCGATGTTTCATTTTCTATTTGTTTTTAGGCAAACGTGCACATAACAAAAGTTTTTTTTTTTGTTCTTAAAAGTAGCTTTTTGCTTTAAAAATAATATTATTAAATTTAATGTCCTAATCGCTTGATATATCATACAGGACAACGTCTGTCGGGTCCGCTAGTAGGTATTATATATTATACTAAAATACTTACGGAACAGTGCTTTGAAAAATTCTGCCATACTCTGACAATGCAACTGCGGATAATGTAATAGCTTTGACTCTCCTATATTAATACTTGTTTTATAATCAAGCTTAAGTGATAAGATAACTATAGACGCTTGCTGCCATAATCATTACAAGTCAAAGAGCTGTTACGTAGCTACTTAGTCACTAAATTATTTCAGTAGTTAGCTAACATATTTTTTTTAATGTATTGAAATTAAAAAATAAATATCTTGTCAAAATAGGGAATGATTGGTCAATTCTTAATGGATTTGTGATGAGGCAAACCACTTGACTTGCCCAATAAGTGACGTTATACTCCTTCCACGAACTGGGCTTATACTACAATCTATGACTATTAAATGATTTGTCCAACTTGACAACTACAGATAGACAGAAGATTTTCATTGGTGGAAATTAGCTATTGAGGTTGTCCTCATGGCTTGATTTTAAAGAAATTTCTTCCAACCCAGAAGATGGCTAAAATGAGATGTACCTACTCAAAATTTACGTTTACCCACAAACACTCTTGGCTCGTCGTTTGATCGTTAACTAACTCCATATTTATGCGTTTCATCCAAAACTAAAGGTCTAAAGCTACTAACTCAAGCGATGAAACCTGATAGGTTGAATGGAAGATTTACGTGTAGAGCATAACTAAACCAAGGCAATATGAATTTATATAGTAACGGACTCATTAAATATAATCCTTAGTTAGAAAAGGGTGATAACTTGTCTCAATTAGTCTCAGTAGAAGAAGATGGACGTTAATAAATACAATTTGTTGTTGTTTGTTATATTACCTGACAATTTATTTTATTTACAAGATGCTAAATATATATATATATATAAACATATGTTATGCTTTACGGACTCCATTTTTGTTACCGCCCAGATCGGATCAATGAACATTTAAAGAAATTATTCATGAGTACAAACGTAATAGCAGTTTTCACTTAAGGGAACTGTGCTTAAAAGACACCATAAAAAAACCTGGAAGCGATGAACAAGAATTGTCACAGTTGCTCGAGACTCGGGATTTGGACTCTCTGAGTTGCTAAATTCACAAATTTTCCAAAGTTACGTGCTGATCAGGATATACAGTCATTAATTGTCGTCAATTGTTATCGGGGAATAAACATTAAGAAAATAGAAGTAGTGTTACTGAGTTCCTGTTATAAATTACGAAGGATTTAAGAGGCTAGCAACTCCATGAAAAGGAACTAATCACTTATGTTGTTTTTTTATTTCTGCGGCAGAAAGCTAACGCTTAATTGTATTTATTGATCAGTATGTTTTATTGTGATATATATTTTGATTTTTCATTACTAAAATAATTTAATCGTTTCAGAAAATGTTCACTTGGGTTTCATAATATTAATTTTCTTTTACTATTTACGTAACGTAATTGTTTTTAATTGAAGTTCATAAACTCCAAGCTGAATTAACATTGATATATTTATAAAATGACCCTTTACTTTCATGAACTCTGTACTGCTCCTATATTTATAAATATATCTATGAATATTTCATGGAAAATTTCTAATTGCAATGCTACATCTACAATTTTCAATTTATGCGAGTGAAACACTGTATTGTACCTTTTCCGGAAAAAAATATTATATATAATCAGTTTTCAGAACACCTGGAACTAACTCAGTAAGGTAAATCATAAAATTTATAACCGCGTCTGTAATTTTTATTATTTTAATGATAGAAAACAATGTCTATATTTGGAATAGGCACGGGATAATTTTCTATTTTGGTCCTAATTCAAATCACCTCTCTTGTCCTCAAGCAAGACTCCTGGTTAGAGAACGTAACTTAATATAGGCTTGTTTGTTCTTCCAATCAGCACGACCTCCAGCTGCTATTCCGGTTGCATAACCTGCACTTGTGCAAGCTTAACATAGCAACAGACGTATGCCTCAATACATTTCTGGGGGCTAAGGTTAGCCATGTAAGTAAGCGATGGTCCTAGTCTCACATGGTAAACCTAGAAAGACATGTTCCCATCTAGCCAGAGTAATAGGAATTTATTTAGTCGCGAAACCATTAAATAAACTGCTTATTCCTACCCGGACTAGGAAAGGGTGGTAATCTGTAGATGACCCGTCCCAAGCACCCTTATCAGAATACATTGGGGCGTATTAAAAGCAATGAACATAGCTTTCTCGTCGATGCTGTCTATTAAGTAGTGGGGCTAGGATCAATTTGCACAATATATATATATATATATATATATATATATATATATATATATATATATATATATTCACACACACACACACACACACACACACACACACACACACACACACACACACTCATATGCCTTCTAACGCTTTTGCGATTGCAGTTTTTCTGTGATTTCCAAACTCGATATTTTAACAAACATGGAGGTCGTTAATGGCTAAAATCGGAACAGGGTAAGGAAAAATTCTAAATATCTCCTTAATTATGAGAGGAACCCGAAAATTGTATGGAACCAATCTTGTTGCAATTTTAAGTTCCTATAAATGGTGTTCTATACAATTTTTTGGGGTCTCGACTATTAGCAGAGATATTTGCATTATTTAATAGTCAGCCTTTAGGAATCCCCCACTTCTGCTCTCTCAAATAACAATTAACAGCCAGTATTTCTTTAAACGTTCTAGTCATAGCTTAAATATAAATTGTTATTTTACAGTATGAGATGTTCACACACATATATCACGTGTGACGTCAGAAAATAACATTTAGCGTTCTGAATTAAATGATTTCTTTTAACAATTAAGTGAAGGAGAGGTTTTCAGTAAAGAAAAGCCGAAAATTCTTAATCATCCAAAAGTTGTATATAACCATTCTAATTGCAAATTTAATTTCCTAAGAATGTTGTGCAAATGTATGTTTTCTGTATCTCAAACATAAACCTAGATCTCAAACATAAGCATTGTCTTTAATCTCACATGGGAAACCCTGAGTGGTGAGTTCGATTGCCGCCTAAGCTATAAGAATTTATTTATTTATGAACTCATCAAATAAAATCCTTAGTCCCACTTCGGCAAGAAAAGGGTGGTCCATAGTAACAAAAAGTGGACGTTCATAAATAATAAGAGGCCCAGATATCCATTTTTTTTTTCTGGATTCATTCTGAGTCAACAAGTTTGTCAATAAATCATATTCCTAGTGAACATAGAACACTATTAACTCCGCTGGAATCAATTCTCTACACCCCATAATAAAAACGGGGGGGCCCTGCATATATATATATATATATATATATATATATATATATATATATATATAAATAAATAAATAATGTAATAGTGATAATTATAATTACGTTGGGGATGAGATTAATTTTTTTTTAAGATATGGAGCCTCATGTAAAACCTTGTGAGGCTTTTAAACTAGAACAAATTATCAGTTAGCTTATAAACTGAGAAGAAGTGGGGATTTGTGTGCTTCTTTAGTATTTTACTTACAACAAGCAGTATTGTATTGATATATACATATATATATATATATATATATATATATAATACTATTAAGGTAAATGACTTGGTAAACATTATTTCATATGATGATTATTAACTCGTTACTGTCATAAATGGAAAAAGAGGAAAAAAGTTAGTTAGTGGTGTTTATCTAGTTGGATTGAAATATATCCGATATTATGAGACTGCTCGAAAACTGTAATGTAACCGATCTTGAAAATGTAACATTCTACAATTTCTTTTAGCTTTCAGCCTAATACAAACCTATCTGTACCAGGTGGAGCGCTGATCTGACAATCAAACCGATACAGTGTGTACGCTGCGTACGAGGAACGATGGAATTAGTGGAAGTTGTACCAAGCAGTCAGGCCTTAACCAACTTCCTTCCATTCCTACCAACAGCTCACTACTGTGAAGTGGCCAGAATGCCACTCCCCGGAAAGGGGCAAACCTAGTTCTCTAGCTTCGGCACACAGACGACAAGTACCAGAACAGGTAACTGGCCTGTCGTCTCCGTGCTTCCAACGTACGATCACTATGTCAAAGATCAGACGACAGAAGCAATTTCCTGCTCTGGCCACCACCCGCCACCGAAGTGCCTTGCCCGTAGTACCATTATTGAGTGAATCAAACTGTTACAGACTGACCGCCAAAGTTGACAACTTACAGCTTACGAAACGTTTGAGAAATAACAGCCAACCATAGAACACAAATATTTTCATGTCTGGAAAATATAAATATTCTATGAAAATAATACATGCGTAATGTATTTATGTGCTTTTCCATTGAACAATGAAATTGTCATTTTCTATTTTTTAGAAGCATTTGTAATTTTAATATAAAATATATAACATGAATTTTTAGCAGTAATCAAGTGTTATAATTGACAGGTCTCATATTCTGACCGCCCTTTATGTATAGAATATACTTCAGCTCATGTAATGTTCACTCAAAGTATGTACCTCACTAAAAATCTCATACCCAGCTCAGAATTAAAGTCCTGTTAACATAAGACTCTTATTAGGGGATATATAGAGAATACAATGTAGGATGGCGTTATCAGCAGACGAAGACTTTAGACCCCAAGTTCTTTAGAGTTTGTTTTAGAGTGTGATTTAAGATGTAATGTTCAGATTTACCTTTTAGTTCTGTCCTTAAAGTGCATAGACCATCTCTCCTTGAATTATAGAATTCTCACAAATCAGTCTGTAGAAAGACTACATTTATCATGTGCTGATAGTAATAGATGCACATCAATCAATGTCTTGTTCTAGGATAAGAAAATTTCTTTTAAAATGAATTTATTAGTAGATATGCTGTCCATTTTATTTTTCTACTTAATATTTCTACTGTATTCTCTGTGGCATATTTGGAACACCTTCGTTTTGACAGGAGGTTTACCTTGGAACTGACACGTCGACGGTGATCTCACTGAATCAATAATTGTTCAAGTGGGACGAGTGTTTGATGTATCAGTGACAAAACGCTGTATTACAGTTAGATTTCAAGATCTAATACAGAACACTTTGATTGGATCTGTAGTTTATCAATAAAACACAGTGTTTACACAAAGTAGAAACATTAAATGGTTAATAGGCAATTATTGTCCACCTTCAATATCAGGGATTCGTAATTAGTGAAGTTGGCTACGAAAGAAGTTTCTTTTGTATTCGTCTGTAGTAACTGAAGCTCAGTTGGTGAAATACTAGACTAGGCACCTGGGGTATGAATTTCAGTAGGTGTGAAAATGTATGTAGTTAAATGATATTAAATAGACTATTAACAGTAAAATTCAATGAAAGACCAAGAAACTCTATTACGGCGAAGTTACATGTTTTAATACAGCACAATTTAGTGAACTGTTTAATAAGGATACAAGTCCTAATTCAATGAAAATAGAAAGCATTCCTTGAAAAGACCTTATCAAATTTACTTCCATTTTTAGCAGATTTCCCTTAGGGGAAATCAGCTATTGAGGTTGCCACTCATGGCACGATTATTCCAAACATCCATCGATCTTACCCAGACTAAGGTGTGGTCCAACCAAAACTCACACCCAAACGGAAACAAGTTTTGTTTCATTGTTATCAAACTGGATATTTAAACGTTAAATGCAAAAATACAAATCAAGTTCGTTAACGGCTGAAATTAGATCAAGAAAGGTGAATGGTGGAGGGTTTATAATTTAAAAAAAATATCTGGGTTATTATGTGTGGGATTAAAAAAGAAAATCCGTCACCAAGGGGCTGCGTTAACTAGGCATATTTCCATACCAACTAGGCATATATTTATCTCAAAACTATAAAGTTCAATGAGAACAATATTTGGCATTTAAGCTTCAAATAAAGTGCTTCATAACATAATAGAATATTGTTAATATGAGATGAGTAGGAGTGGGGGTTTACTGAAGACCGAAAACTAAAAAATGCAAATATCTCAGTTAATATTCAAAATATTGAAAAAATGTACATAACAATATTTATAGAACATTACATTTGCAATAAGATTGGTTCTATACAATTTTTTGATTTGACGCATAATAATGGAGATATTAAGAATTTTCGAAATTCGCTCCCTCTAAACACCCCTCTCCCTGGTCCGATTTCAGCCGTTAACGAACTCGATCTTTCTTTTTGTATAAAACAATTATATTTCAAGTTTGGTAACGATAATACAAAAATTGCGACCGCTAGAGCTGTAACAGACAAATATATAGATATACTTAAAGCCACACATCTGTCATCTGAACAATGAGCTACTGCATGATATGATACCTCTTATTCTAAGCATAAATAGCGATTGTGCCTTTAACAGATCTTAACTAAGTGAGAAACACAGAATTATGTTATATGCGACGTCAATAAGTTATACTTTATGTTCTGAAATTGAAATTTCTTTTTATTTGATGAATACAATACTCAATACTTAACCTTTTCATGCAACTCTAAAGGTCATACTCGTTAATGGGTGAAATCGGGAAAGGTAGCGGAGGATAGAATCCAAAATTCAAACTCCATTATTATGAGTCGCATGTAAAAACGTTTTATAATCCATCTTGTTCGTAGTATGTTTTCCAACAAGTATTGTATATGGTTTCCCAACACGAATATAAAGTGAGTTATCTTTATTTTATTGTTTCAACCTTCGGTAAACCCTCCACTTCTACTCTTCCGATTTTCAAATTTCAGTAGTTGAATAACCTAAGTGTTGCTATATACATTTTATTAGCAGATTTCCCTTAAGGGAAATCAGCTATTGAGGTTGTACTCATGACAGAATTTTCGAAATTTTTCTTCAAATGTCCATCGATCCTACCTAGTAGATGACGAAAATGAGGTCCGTTCAAAACTGTATATATATATATATATATATATATATATATATATATATATATATATATATATATATATTTGTCTGTTACCGCTCTAGCGGTCGCAATTTTTGTTTAATCGTTACCAAACTCGATATTTAGTCGTTTTATGTAAAAAGAAAGATCAAGTTCGTTAATGGCTGAAATCGGACCAGTGGGAGGGGGAGTTTAAAGGGGAGGATTTTCTAAAATTCGAAATATTTCCGTTACTACACGTCGGATCGAAAAATTGTATAGAATCAATCTTATTGAAATTAAATTTACTATAAATATTGTTATATACATTTATTCTCTATCTTGAATATTAACCGAGATATTTGCATTTTTATGAAATCGGGGCGGATAACGGATGAGAGTAAAACTTCACGTGGGAAATCTGCTTAGTTTACGCAGCACCTGCGTGACGGACTTTCTCTATCTCAGTCACTAATCAACTCATACAGGTAACATTTCAATACCTGTTCACATGGGGTTCTTTCTACGGGAGAAATAGAGAATAGGAGGTGAGATGGTGAATTCTACTAGGGAAATCTGGATAGTTTACCCAGCACCTGTGTAACAGACTTTCAATAATACATTAGGTCAACAAAAAAATACAATAATAGGTAATAGTATATTTTATTTAATTAATTTATAATTAATGTGAATTCAGTGATTTATAAAATGTTGTGTATTACAGGTTGTCAACGTGCTCACTTTAAACATTTATGGTTGCAGTACGAGTATTTCATATTCTCTAAAGGCTCTTTCTTCGCCATTCCATGCGACGTACAGCACACCTCGACTTGGGTGGACCTAAAATATATAACAAATTCTAATAAAATAAAAATTATTAACATTGTGGGCTAGTAGTTATAAAAACAAGATAAACTGGGGTAAATAGAACAATATATAATAAACTAAAAATGATAGGCTACGGTGAGCACAAATGAGCAAAAAGGTCCGTTACGCAGGGGCTGTGCTTTACCTAAGCAGCTTTCCCACGTGCGCCACGTATTTGCATTTATTTCAAAACTTATAAGTTCAATGAGAACAATATTTGGTATTTCAGCTTTAAATAAAGTGCTTCATAACATAATAGAATATTGTTAATATGAGGTAATTAGAAGTGGGGGTTTACTGAAGACAGAAAACTATATCTCAGTTAATAATCAAGATAGTGATAATGTACATAACAACATTTATAGAGCATTTAATGCGCAATGAGATTGAATCAATACAAATTTTCGATCCGACGTACAGTAACGGAGATATTTCGAATTTTCGAAAATCTTCCCCTCTAAACCCCCCTCCCCCTGGTCCGATTTCAGCTGTTAACGAACTTGATCTTTCTTTTTACATAAAACGATTTATATCAAGTTTGGTTAGACAAAAATTGTGACCACTAGAGCGTTAACAGACAAATATGTATATATACAGTTTTGAACTGACCTCATTTTCGTCATCTCCTCATCAATCATCAATGGACATTTGAAGAAAAATTTATAAAATCATGAGTACGACCTCAATAGCTGATTTCCCTTAAGGGAAATATGCTAAAATAGACAGAGTTACAAGTACGAACATATATAAGAATATTGTAATGAATCCGTCTTTCTTCTGAAGCATTTACCGTGAAAGAAACGGCACTGAAGGGTGAGGGAAACGATAGGGATAAAGGACAAGAAAATATTGGTGTCTCAGCAATGTCCCATCAGGGCAGGCTGGAGAAGTAAACACAGACGTTTCGGTCATAAACTGCATCTTAAAAAAAAAACAACATTTTCGTGCACTTAGAGTAGTGGACCCCGCGGAAAGAGAGAGGTCCCAGAATCAACACCGAAACAAAGAATTGGTCGTGCATTAATACAACAGCATTAAATTTGCTCATTTCTCGCCACTGATGAGGGACGATGGAAGATAGAGGATAGAGAGGGGGCAATGGTTCCTAAATCGAAACCAAGCTACTTTCATTTAATTTTAAATTATTGTCTCTTACAAATAATTATACTATACATCGATAACAATAAACAAATATTTTAATAACGAGCAAAAATAATTAAAGAGATGAAAATCATTATTACTAAATATAAAATAGTACAAACTCTTTTTATTTAATTACCTTTCCACATGTTATGGTTCCTTCGACTAGCGTTCGCCCCACGAAAAGTGGCTCACCGTCTCTTGTACTTCCTACTTTTATGGCTTCAGGGGGAATATAGTCTCCTGCTGTGTGTCTCCATCCTGTATGGTGGCTTTTCAATACCTGAAGATGAAAAGAATTTTTAATTCCGATTGGCAAAGAAATTTGTCCGGATTTAAAATGATTTGTTGCCTCCCGGATACTGAAGTGAGGAGTAATTATTATTTGAATTTATTTATTAACGTCCACTTTATGCAACTATGGCTAATTGGGACGGGTTATCTACAGGTAACCAACCTCGGACTAAGGATTTTATTCAATGAGTTCGTCACTAAATAAATTCCTATTTGCCCAGGCGGGAATCGAACTCGTCACTCTAGGTTTACCATGTGAGATTAAAGCCAACGCTTTAACTCACGTGGCTAACCTGGGCCCCTGAATAATTATTTTAGTGTAATAAAAGAAATTAAACACCTCCCATTGCAATGTTTGTCAGCCCTAATTTGGCGGAAGTACACAGGCTTATTTATTCTTTCGCCAACCTCCACTTTCCCCACCACACATTGGTTTATGCATAAACATTATTTAATGCTTTTACATTTAACCTTTAAACGACAAGTATGTGTCTTATGTGACACCTATGCCGTAATTTGTACACTCATGAGCTTGTAACAAACAGGACAAGACTGGTGTGCTTAATACCCTACTATGCAATAGTCAACTACATGTCAAGGTCACGCTCTGTCCTCCACTATTTTTCGTACTTTTTCGGAGTGTTTTGCCGGTAGGTGTCGTATTTGACACAGCCTTGTTTTTTAACTTCCCTTTTGTAATTTTTTCTAAGTCATTGAATTGGCTATTTATCACCGAAGATGATATTAGAAATGAACTTTTAAGAAAAATGGAAAATAGTGATAGTTATTTATAAATATTAAAAAAAAATAGAAGTTGCCCGTCTTTGTTGTAAATGCCAAAGAAGTATTACACACACCTATACCAGAAGTATTACTACACATAGTATAGTATGGTTTCCCTGAATGTTTTGCCAACAACGTATCGTCAAGTGAATAGTTTCATGCTTTTTTTTTGCATTATTTTCCTTATAAATGATTTTTTTCCATGATTTTTTTTGTAATGTGTAGGTTAATATTTAATATTGTTTTTTATACTTAGGTATATTTTTCTATAATAATAATAATAATACGCTACTAATACATGCTTCTTTGCTTAGTTATTTCATAAGTAAAGGTATTACATAGTATGCTATTATATAATAAATATTACATAATATATTATTATACTATAAATATATTTTTTTGCATATTTTAATTTAATATTTCGTTTTAAGCTCTCATTGGTGACGAGGGGGGGGGGTACTCACAACCACACGCACACACTAACACACTGTTCTTCTTAACTTTTCTAAATGTTATTTTGAGACAAAAAGAGTTATTCTGGGCAGAATAAAATGGAAAATATGCATACGGCAGGTTGGTGTCATGTATGGCACCTACTTGTAAAATTTGTCCTGGGTCACAGCCTTGTTGTTTAATGTAGGTAGGATGAAATAATGTAGGCTACGCTTCCACTATAATAATTTAATAACACGGCAAAGTGTTGTTGTTTAAATGTTAATAACGTTAGGTTATCCTTATAAATGCTGTTTTCTTTATATTTTATATAAATAAATAATTTGAAAATATGAACTCTGAAAGGGAGAGAAAGTGCTGGGGAGATGTGCCAAGTAATTTCTGCTATTTATTAACATAGGTTCGTTAATATGTTACTGATCACTGAACGTACTATGTACCATTATGAGTACAACATTTTTACTCCTGACATACACTAGGGTACTTATAAAAAATATGTATTCGGTACATAAAATAGCTACCTGTGTTGTGCATGGGACGTTTTGAGGAAAACAATTCTTATTCTTACATGGTTCATAACATAGAACACTATTCTCAATTACTAATTATACGGGCCATGATGATTCATACTAAACCCATACAAACTGTTTAGCATTTATTCTATCAGACTCATCTATAATATATCGAGTCGCAATAGTTCCCAGAAAGTTAGTAAGATCATAAATTCATGCAGTAAGTGTAAATAGATTGTTCATATTATATGAATAATATTCATACTCATTATTCAGTCTAATAATTTCCCAAACAAAGCGGTTTCATGAGGCGATTCTTTAGATTTCTTTCAAACACTGCAAAATATTTACATAAATCACCCAATACCCCGAAAAATAAAAAAAGAACTTATGAGTTTAGATGAATACACTATATTCTATCATTGCCAGTGCACGAAGACTTAGGACTCAAGTATAACTGGAGGTTTAGAGCAAAAATTCAGCAGCTGAAATATTTACTACATAAAGTCATTCCAAGACAAACTAAGTACCTCATTTTAGATGCAAGGCGAACTGACTGGACTAACAATTGTTAAGAACAATATTTTGTTGTGGCTTTCAAGTTTCAGAAACTCTAGGAATGAAGAAGTAGTTCTTCAGGGACTTAGAATCGGCCACGCCAAATTAATTAACATATAATTACTGACAAAGACAGACAGACCCCTTTTCTCAACTTGCAGCATCGTCTCGACTATAAGATGGTGACGACAGAATGCAGAAAACTACGACATCAGCACTTCTCTTACGACTTACGAGAACTATTGACAGAAGGCAGTCAATACCATCATATCATATTTAAATACCTACATAAATTCATGTATAAGAATTAAAAAGTCTACGGTGTAAAACTAAATTTAAAATTATTTACAATCATTTATATATATATATATATATATATATATATATATATATATATATATATATATATATATATATACTTCAAAATCTATGGTAAGAGTCCCCAATAAATAACATTTTTTTTTCGGTGCAAACTTTATTGAAACTGTCCTACATGTTTCGTAGCTTATTTGCCACCTCTTCAGGGGCTATCCATTTCTGAAGTGCTCGTTTACTTTTTACATTACTTTGCGACTGTCCTCACAGAGGAGTATCATCTCCCTCCTCTGTGAGTACAGTAGCAACGGCAGTTTCAATAAAGTTTGCACAGAAAAAAATGTTTTTATTGGAGACCCTTGTCATATAATTTGAAGAATATATAGATAATATTGGGTCCAGAATAAGAATATATATATATATATATATATATATATATATATATATATATATATATTAATAGCTATACTCAAGAAGGACATCACAACCAACATATCAGCAAAAGTATTATTATCCATCTTTTAATTCATATTAATTGTCCGCCAGCTACGCTTATCACCAATGTTTTAATATTAACACAGGAATTACCAATGCATCGAAGCAAGACACAAAAAAACAATAAATAAATATATAATATTATTATATTATATATTATATTATATTATAATTTATAAAATTTCTGAAAGACATTCAGAAAAAAATGTAACTGGAGGCATTTCTGTCATATTTATTTTAATCACATGACTTACCTCAAACTCCTGTACAGGAATTTCCCGGCCAGAGTAGCTGACGTATGCACAGTGATGGTTGGGGCATACCTTGGCCGGTAGTTGATCCCCCTCATAGTGAGCTCTCCCTACGAATATCAGGCCTCCGTCCAGGTCCCTTCCGCCTTCTACAGCACCAGCTGGGATATAGTTCCCAGAAGCAGGCACCCACCACATTATGTCTTCGCCTCCCCAAGCTGCTGAGTAATGTCACAATATAAGATTCCGAACGATAAGAGAGATTACAATGTCCAACATAAAAAAGTCACGTGAAGTTTTACAATAGAGAAATCTGCATACTAAACAGTAGTAGTAACGAGTCTTTAAACCAATTTCACGAGAGCCATTTAACAACAATTGCGACAGCTAAAGTGTTAACAGACATTACAGATTACACATGTGACTTTTTATCATATGTTAAATGACAATAGCTCTTGCTAATGACCCTGTATATCCTTCTTCTGCTTCATCATGATAACTTCCAGGGTATCCCCCTCCTCACTTATTTTTTCGCCACCCTTGTCTTCAGAATCGTCAATTTTTATCCTTTTTCTTCTCCCAAATTTATCATAGTCACTCTCACACTATTATAGCTTCGTGTTAGCTGATTCCTCTTAAGGGAAATCAGCTATTGAGGTAGTACTCATGACGCGATTTTCGAAAAATTTCTTCAAATGCCCATGGTCCTACCCAGGAGATGACGAAAATGAGGTCCGTTCAAAATTGTATAATATACTAGCTCAGATACCCGGCTTCGCTCGGGAATTTATTTGAGGCTGAATGGTGATAATATTTTTTTGGCAAGGCTTTACTTGCCTTGATATATATATATATATATATATATATATATATATATATATATATATATTCGTCTGTTAACGCTCTAGCGGTCGTAATGTTTGTTTGATCGTTACTAAACTCGATATTTAAACGTTTTATGTAAAAAGGCAGATCAAGTTAGTTAATGGCTGAAATCGGACTGTGAGGAGGTTAGAGGGGGGATTTTCGAAAATTCAAAATATCTCCGTTACTATATGTCGGATCAAACAATTGCATAGAACCATTCTTATTGAAAATTAAATGTGCTCTAAAAATTGTTATATACATTTATTCTCTATCAAACCTTAACGAACGGGGGTTGCCCACATTTTGTCTAGCCCGTCCTCCGTAATACTCGTCCGGGATCTAGATGGTTTAGACCATTCCACATTGTTTGTTCTCAGCTCTCTTCAAGTGATCAACAGTGCGTTTAGTGAACAGTGCGTTTTAGTTGCAGTGCGATAATGTGTTTTATGTGAAGAACAGTATTGTGCCGTTTTTATGCAAAGAACAGTGTAGGGCCGTGCACAAGTATAGGTTCAGTGCAGTGCCGTTATCTTTGCGAAGATCAGTGCAGTGCCGTTTTCTTGTGAACTTCAGTGATCGTGAGTGAGTTATTAGTCTGTGCAATAAGAGAAGCAGTGATGCTTATCAGTGCATACTATGAGTAGAAGTTAAGAATAATTAACCAAGTGTGTAGTGCATTGTTAAATAAATTCTGCAGTGATAAAAACTCTTAAGCTTGTGAGTTTAATTTTGCAATCCAAAAGAATCTCATAAACAACGTTTATTATTATTTTGTGTAATAAACATAACAATATTCAAATACGTCACATTCTTTTCATAGTAACACAAAAAACCAATTCATTCTTTACCTCGTTATACAATACCATAATTCATTCCTTTGATTTACACATGTGGCTTTTTATCAAATGTTAAATGGACTTTTTATTGTATTTTAAATACAACGTATTGATATACTACATTTTCCTTAAGGAGATATCGTCAGTATTGTTTTAATTGTCTCGACGCAAGGATTAATTAAAGGGGTTCCTAATCTACATCGAACATTATACAACACCTTCAAGAAGTTCAAAACTCTAAGTTTTTACGTCTTACAAATTGTAGTATATAAAAATTGTATTTGATATTAGAGAATTTCTTACTCATGTTGAGTGTGGTTCATACAGATGACATTCACTATGTACACAGGTTCACTGCGACTTATATATATATATATATATATATATATATATATATATATATATATATATATATATATGTCTATTACCGTTTCAGTGGTCGCAATTTTTTTGTTTGATCGTTACCAAACTCGACATATAAGCGATTCATGTAAAAATAAATATATAGGTAGGTCGTTAATGGCTGAAATCGGACTGGGGAAGAGGGGTTTTGAGGAGATGAAAACTCGAAAATTCAAAATAGCTCCATTACTATAAGTCGGATTTAAAAATTTGTTTTCACCAATCTTGTAAATAAAATGTTACGTACATTTTGCTCTACACACTTCTTCTTCTTTCATTAAATTTTCTTCTTGCATTCTTTAATTTTCAGCTATTTGTAAACCCCCAGATAATATTCTAAAGAAGGCAGAAATCGAATTTGTGCTCAATGTTTTTTTTTTTTTTTTTTTTTTTTTTTTTTTTTTTTTTTTTTTTTTTTTTATAGCAGAATCAGCTATTGGGGTCCTACTCATGATGAGATTTTCGAAAAAGGTCTTCAAATGTCCATCAATCCTACCCAGGGGATGACAAAAATGAGGTCCGTTCAAAATTGTATATATATTGTTTATTATTATTTACGAGGTCAGCTGTTCGTGCTGAGTGTATAGACAAGTGAAATTTGTGCTCTGTATTTATCTTGTTTTGTTCAATATAATAGATAGTGGATTTGTCCGAAAATAGTGAAATCTGGCGAGGTTTATCTCCTTCTTTAAGAAGAAAGATGAAGCCGGACCGCCGTACATAAGGAGGTAAGAGAAAATCCTGTAATAAAATCATTAACGAAGCTAACCTCAGTGATGAAGTGACAGAAGACGTTGCCATGACAACCTCTAGCTACTGCAGCGAGTTCCCAGAGCTGCCTAACCTCAACCCAAACCCATAACAACAAACAATAGCTTCTCAACATTATTACACATTGACAATGACTTACCCGAAAATAATTTAACAGAACGCAATCCGAATACTTTAAAAATACCACCTATATTCTTACTGGAAGCAGATAACTACCAACATATACTCGCTGACATTAAAACAATAGCAAAATCTGATTTCAAATTACAACAATGCTTTAAAAAAATAAAAGTAACCCTTACATCATCTGACAACTTCCGTAAAGTGACCTAATTCTATGACGAGACGAATGTTAAATATTACACATTTCGAAACCCAGCAGACAGTAAATTATCTGTAATCATAAGAGGTGTCCCTTATAGCATCTCTGAGCAAGAGTTATTGGACGAACTTGCTGTACAGTACCCAGTTGCCAAAGTGACTAGATTACTAAATAGAGAACGAAACCCGACCCCACTCATGGCTGTAGAACTTGAGGATAATGCTAAGGGCAAAGAAATATTTAATTTAAAAGCCCTTTTCAATGCTGTTGTGATCGTTGAGCCAAGACGGAAATCCAAAAGGGTGTCTCAGTGCACGAATTGCCTTCGTGTAGGACACAAGAACTATTCCCACTTAGACAACAGGTGTAGTAAATGCTCTGGCGACCACTATTACACCGCTTGTCCCCACCGAAATGCCAAAGATTCCCATTGTGCCAACTGGTGGTGAAAACCACAAAGCTAACTACAGGGGCTGTAAAGCATTCAAAAATTTTACATCTCATCTATCAAAAAATAAGTCCCCAAAAAAGACACCTAGTTCCCCTCGCCAGCCACCACCACCCCCACCATCTCCACCACCACCAACATCAACTTCAGACCCTGATTCCTCGACACACCGCCCTAGACCGAATGCATGGACAAACAGGCCACGACACCAACAGACCACAACGCGAATTAACCAATTTCCTGAATAGGCATGGCATTGACATCGCTTGCATAACTGAGGCACACCTCATAAATACTGACAAATACCGAACTCTCAGATACAATATACACAGAACGGACCAAGAAACACGACGTGGAGGAGTTGCAATATTAGTAAAAACACATTTCTCACCATAATTTATTGCTTCGAACCCTTGATCATCTCGAGGCTGTTGGGGTGGGGTTGGTTCTTCACGATAACAGTTTCTAAGAATAGTATCAGCTTACAACCGCCCTGGCATGAGGCTTATTCAAACAGGTTTCGAAAAAATATTTATTGGTGATCCCACTATTTTGGTAGAGGACCTCAATAGTAAGCATGTCTCCTGGGGATGTAAAAAACAAAATAACAATGGGACACAACTCACGACCATTTCCGAAAACGTAGGACTCATTATTGCTGCACCAGACGAGCTCACGTTTTATCCGACACAAAGGCGATATCAACCCGACATTCTAGACATAACATTAATACAAAATTTCCACTCACCTATATTCCATGACAAACTGACAGAACTGGACTCTGACCACCTTCCAGTAATAATAACATTCCAGGAAAGACCAAAACGAGTACCACCACCAACAAGACTCATTACTGGACCAGTTGATTGGCAAAATTTCAAGACCAAAATGCACGACAAAACCGTCATCCCAAATTCTTACCGAACCAATCACGACATAGACACATCGATTTCGATTTTAACAAACAATATTTATTCAGCTATTCAAAATTCAACTCTTAAGGCCACGTCCTACAAACGCCAGGCGGCGCATACTATTAGGCCCCCAAATATTCTGGAGCTTATTCATAAAAAGAATATTCTTCGCAAGCGGTGGCAACGAACATGGGAGCCAGAAATTAAACGCGAGGTCAATCGTTTCTCTCGGAAAATTAGTCTTGAACTAGACAACGACAGAATCGATAAATACAAAACATACCTGACTAACATGAATACAGGTGACCCATTGCTATGGCGAAAGACTAAACGACTACTCAACCAAACTACTGAAATACCTTCACTGACTAATGGAGACACTACAGCCTTAACCGACGAAGACAAATCTAAATTACTAGCAGACAACCTAGAAAATAAATTCCAAACATCAAACTATACTTTCCCAGAATCAGACGCTACAGTATCCTCATCCTTCATACACACTAGACTGACGAACCACGACATTGACTTTATATCCCACAAAGAGATAGCCTCACTTATTCACAAGCTTCCCCTCAAGAAATTTCCTGGTGAAGATCAAATAAGCAATGCAGTTTTGAAGAAGCTTCCCCGCAAATGTATTGCTCTCCTCACAAGCATCTTTAACGCCTGCCTCAGACGAGCATACTTTCCGGGGAAGTGGAAACACGCTCCTGTCATTTATTTTCATATTTTATATTTTTCAACAAACCAGGAAAACCCCGAGGAAACCCAGCAAGTTACCGCCCGATAATTCTCCTTAGAACGACTGCTTAGTGATAGACTTAGAAGGCATCTTAAGGACTTCATCCCTCACCATCAATTTGCCTTCAAACCTCATCACTCAGCCGTCCAACAACTCCAAAGGGTATCAGAAGTCATTACAAAAGGGTTCGATCAAAAGCAGTATACAACGGGGCTCTTCCTCGATGTTTCAAATGTCTTCGACTCGGTATGGCATGAAGGATTGCTGCAAAAACTCAGGATTACAAACACTCCAGCATAACTCTATAGTATTATTACATCCTTCCTTAATGAAAGTAAACAACACTCTCAGCACGAACCGGAATATCAGAGCTGGCGTACCGCAAGGATCTATACTTAGCCCATTGCTGTACATCCTCTACTGCAGTGACATCCCGCAGGCGGAAAATTCTGTATTAGCTACATTCGCAGACGACACACTCCTCCTCACTCAAGACGGATCACTAAACTACTCCATACTCGACCTCCAAGCAGCAGCCAACCATGTTTCAAGATGGTTCAAGAACTGGAAGCTTTCGTTAAACCCTGATAAAACGCAGGCCAAGATTTTTGCTCTTCGTCGTTTCAAGAACGAAGATCTTCCTGAACTGATAATAGGGCATCACTCAATTCCTTGGACACCGAAGGACCAGAGCATCCGCTATCTCGGAGTACATTTGGTGGACACACGACTTACATTACTGCAATGAGCACAAACACGACTTGCACAAATATACCCTTTAACGAACAAAAATACACCACTGAAACTGACCTGCGCAACACTACTTTACAAAACACTCATACTCACTACATTAACATACGCATGCCCAGTCTGGCTGGGCATCAGCAACACACACAAAAAGAGACTACAGTCCTTCCAGAGCAAAGTACTTCGAATAGCGGCGAATGCTCCCTGGTTTGTTAGGAACAGCCAAATCCACAGGCAATTGGAGGTTGCTCCTATTTCAGTACATCTTCAACAACTTGTAAGGAAGTATCATGGCAGCCTCCCAATGTCAAGTGGAGCAACTCATTATAATTTAGGTGCAATAACTGAAGGACGACTACGTCCTAAATTGTACCAAAATCTCTTAATTTTGTAACAAATCTTGTATAATAACATCCATTTGTGTATAATACTTATGTATTGGTCCAAATAAAATTTTCTTTCTTTCTCTTATTATTTACGTCCAATTTATGCTACTATGGCTAATCATTATGGGTTATCTACAGGTTACCACCCTTTTCTAGCCAAGGTGGGCCCAAGGAGTTTATTTAATAAGTCCGTCACCAAATAAATTTCTACTGCTATATATATATATATATATATATATATATATATATATATATACGGAAATCCGTTACCCGGGGGGGGGTTTAGAGGGGAGGATTTTCGAAAAGTCGAAATATCTCCGTTATTGTACGTCGGATCGAAAAATTGTATAGATACAATCTTATTGCAAATTCAATTTACTATAAAAATTGTTATATAGACTTATTCTCTATCATGAATATTAACCGAGATATTTGCATTTTTCAGTTTTCAGCCTTCAGCAACCCCCCCCCCCCCTTCTACTCACGCTACGTAAGCAATACTCTGTTATGTTATAAACCACATTATTCAAAGCTTAAATACCATGAATTGTTTTCAAGAGACCTTTACTTTATACGAGATAAATGCAAATTATCGTGATAATTAATGTTATCGTGGCTCCATCCCCTTCTTAAGTTCTTTGACGACTAAATTTTTTTTGATTGAGATAAAAAATATTCTGTTAAAAAATTACCGAGATATAGTAAATAGTTTTCAATAAAATTAATATTTTATATTCTGATATATTTACGTAATTGTTTTTCTTTCCTGTGAGAATTTGGCACACCTGTTTGTTTACGTTTCACGTGCTTCCTGCCTTGAGGTTTCTTATTATCGTTTGTATTTATTCACTTGATGTTGACGTTGTTATTGTGTAAGCAGTATGTAGATTTATCTATTGTTAATCATCACAAGAGAAATCTGCTTAGTTCACGCAGCCCCTGCGTGACGGACGTTTATAAAGTTAGAAGTAGAGCATATATTGTGAGATGATATCAATAATGTGTCATAACAACAGGTGGGAAATTAGCTTAGTTTAATATGAGTGATGGATTATTGAGTTCGATGAGTGGGTTAGGTTAGCCAGCGAGTTAAAGCGTTAATCCTAATGGACTTGGTAAACCTACAGCCCTAGGCTCGATTCCCAACTGGGTAATAGGAATTTGTTCATTCAATAAAGTCTTTATTCTCTCCGTGGCTACAAAAGGGTGGGTAAACTGTAGACAACCCGACCCGGTTTGCCGTAGACGGATAAAGCGGACGTAAATATATCACATTAAGATTGAGTTTGTTGTTTCTGATATTTCAGATTGATCAATACCGTGGCAATGAAAAACATGAAACAAGACAAGTTCATTAGTGTGGAATTGTTTGTTGTGAAACAAAACCTTCTTTTTATTTTCCTTCTATAGATGAGAACAAAAGTTATAGGAGTGCTATTGGCTAAAGGTCGTGACTGTTTTCTCAGCTATGTCATCAACATTCTAAACTAACATTTCATATATGAGGAAACGTTTTGGAGTACCAAAATGAACTTGAAAGACTCATAAATAAAAGGTCCGTCACGCAGGGTCTGCGTAAACTAAGCAGATTTCCAGCGTGAAGTTTAACAATAGATAAATCTACATACTGGTAACACACCACCGTGGATATTAAGTGAATATATACAAACTATAATAAGAAACCTCCCAAAGGAAAGCTTCTGAAATGTAAACAAACAGTTCTGCCAACTTAATACCGGAAAGAAAAACAATTACTGTAATATACCTGAATATAACGTATTAATTTGATTGAACACTATTTACTATATCTAGTACTGTAATTTATAATGAATCAAAATAATTTTTTTCTCAATCAATCAAATTTAAGTAGTCCAATAACTTACGAAGGGGGGAAGGGTGACCAGAACATATTTGCACGTATATCGTATAATAAATGTCTTTTGAAAACAATATTTGGTATTTAAGCTTCAAATGATGTGGTGGTGAGTCAAGCACAATGAGAAAATTTTCGTAGTTTCCTCGACCACATGGGGATGGGCTTTATATAATTATTTTTTAAAATTTTATTATAACTACTATATTAATGTATTTTATATATATATATATATATATATATATATATATATATATATATATCAGCACACCAAGAGACACTTCTTGATATTGCCAGAATTGTGGATAAATATTTAGATTCCTCTTAATACATGGCACTAAATAAATCATGGTTATTGGATTTTCTGCAAGTAGAAGTGGGTCCTTTGTCCAGCATTCCGAGGACCAACAATAAAAATAATAACTTAAAAGAATTGGGGACTTTTTTACTACTTAGTACAATGAATGGTAATAAAAACACTTTCATAGAAATATAAATTTACCCTAAATTTAAATTTTGACGATACCAAAAATAATAATTTGCACTGACGTTGACAATTATTTAAGCAGGGTTCCCATAGCTAACACATACCTGTGAAATATTTAAATTATGTTTAAGTAGGTGAATGTGAGCGTATTTTAACTGTTTCAAATATTTAATCTTTCTCCGTTATTGATACATTAAACCTATTTAAATACTAATGATTTTTATGATTTATTTATTCGCTAACTAGTGATGCATAACTGAGCTAACTCTATAAAATTTTATTTTTAATTACACTTTGTTTTGTTTTTTTCTAGTCGAAACTGTATTGCAGGACGAGTTTTTTTGCCTCGGTGTTTAGTTAGGTTCCAATAAAATGAATGTGGTTTGTACTCACCGTTCATTGCCATTCAGAATTGATCTATGCGCAGAGACAGTGACTGGAAGACTGTTCGCTATTTGCTGTAGCAGCTGACATAGCACCATAACTCCCTACTCATATTCTAATTATCATACCAAAGGCTGTGGCATACGTCATACTTTCCTATTCATCTCGATCTCAAACACTGTCAATAACCTGTTGCATATGAGCAAATGATTTCTTGAACACGATGCATTTCTGCGAAATACCGTTGGTAACGATCAAATTGATATTGAGCTCTCAAAACAATATAATCTTTATTGACTAGGTTACATATTTTAATGCATCTCAATCTCAAACTAATGGTTCTACGAAAATATTAACGACTTAATATTAATTTGATATGAGTAAGAGTTGGTGTTAACTGCAAGCTGAAAACAAAAAAAAAAATAAATACCCCTGTTAATTATCGATTTAGTGAAAAATGTTAGAATAATATGTATTAAAATTAAGTTTCCAACAAGATTGGTTCTATTAAAAGATCTGATTCATAATAACGGAAATATTATGTAGATATTAACTAGGTAACTTTCAATTTTCCCCTCTCTAACCACCTCCTCTTACACGATTTCCATTAACGATTAAATATTGAGTTTTGCAACGATAACAAATAAGTTGCGACCGCTAGAGTATTAATAGAAAAGAATTTGTGTGTGTTTATATACATATATATATATATATATATATATATATATATATATATATATATATATATATATATATATGTAATATACAAGTCCCCGTGCTTCCCCTTAAAATCGCCAATTGGTTTAATAAAAGGCCGAGACGGGGTGTCATAATTCTGACCCCTGAAGAATCTTTTCAGTCCAACCTCGTAGCCTTCTCCATTACTTCTCCAGCGACCTTAACTTTGGAATTTCGAATAGAATGCAATACTCTTTTTGACGGGTTCTTGTTGAAAATTAAATTTTAAAACAAGTTTATACTGGTGAATTTTTTGATTTGACGCATCCCATAAAATGCACAAATCATTATTTCAGAAACGGCACATTTTATGCTGCGACATAAAAGTTGTATATATATATATATATATATATATATATATATATATATACACACACACATAAAAAAATGTTGAATTTTTGTCACATCCTAGGTAGGATCGATAAATATTTCTCGAAAATACCGTTATCAATATATCAAAAGCTGATGTCTTTCAAGCTTAGGGAGGTCTGAGGGACCTTATACTATTATGATACTAAGTCTCTAAGATAGATTTCAAATACGGACTGATAGCATAGATGCCGAAAGCACCTTCAAAACTTCTCTTAGACAAAGTTGTTGTAACGTGTTAACGCCAGATTTTTAGAGCCACGATATGAGTTAGAACTCTTTGGAATGCCAAGATAAGGAAAAGGATTAGAGAAGAAATGCAACACAACCGATTTCAAAATGCTGATAAGGAAAGTTAAGTGGTGAGTAGCTGAACACTAATCCTCCCCAAAAAAGAAAATAAAAACTTTTACTTACTTATATTTTTTTATAGGAGTTACATAGTTCAACCGAGTTTCTTCAATTTGATGCATTCAAATTTTCATTAACCAGTGTAGGAGGTAAAATACTAAATTTAAGAGATAAATAAAGTGACCAAACAGGAGCTGGAAAAGATAAGTTTCAATTGCATATTAGCTTAAAGCTAATTTAATTTATTTATTAACGTCCACTTTTTGCAACTTAGGCTTAAAGCTAATATTATTTCTAACAATGAGTTTGTTTTTTCATACACCTCTTGAATTTTATCTTCATTAGACTCTGTTTCATCCGCACCTGCTAAATTTACCTCAACGTCAGAAACAAGAACTTGCCTACGAAGATGGATGAGTTCTGAATCAAATTCATGGTCACTTTCACCTCCTGTCAAATGTCCGTCGTCCGGTGGGAAAAGTACAATTTCAATATCTTCTAATGCTTCACCAGCTTCTAGGCGTGCTAAATCTTCAAGAAGTGGGACTCTGGAGAAACAATAGAAAAAAATTAAAACAAAAAGTCCAAATAATAGAGATATATTTTTATATATATTTTCATGCCATTATTTAAAATATTGTTAATTTTATAATATCACAATTAAAATCTTACCTCAGTTTTGTTAAAACGACTTTAAATTTTAGTTACAATACGAAACGCATATAATCAAGCAGGGGCCTGAAATACTATTCAAGAATTCATTAGATATATAAGGCACTGAAATGAACCTTGGGTACCTTAGGCCCACTTAGTTCTATTTCATGCCAGAGAAACGGATATTTAAAAAAAAAAAAAACCACTCCACATATTAGCTTATGCATTTATAAAGGCTTTCCAACAACCGAAAACATCTTAAACTACGTTTTTTTGTGTCATTTTTCAAAGAAACAAGTTCTAAACTGATAAAAAAGTGATTATCTTGCACACGCTCTGTAGGAGAGGCATGAAAATTAAAGATGATGTATTTTTTTCTAATGTATCCGGTAGATAGCTCTGTAAGAACATGGACTGAGACATAAAAGAAATTAAGTGAAAAATAAACTGATGCACCTGTAGATGTAAAGGGAACTGGCAGGTTATATTTGTAGTTGTCTATCTTTAGGAGGATTTAATTGAACAATTTTGCTGGAATTTATCAATTGTTGCGAATTTGCCATTTTCGTGGCTAGTTTCAGTAACGAGTTTTATGGCATTATTTGTCATATTTGGAGATTTTGTTTAGTGTAAGTCATTCAACTTTTTTTAGGGTGTCTGAAAAAAAAGGAGTCATTGGATCAATGAAGGCTTTAAATATATGCAATAAACACGCATTCAGAACATTCATTATATTTATTATTATTAATTATAACAATCTCTTCCCTTATTTGGTGTACTGGACATAGAAAAGTGTCTAATTTGTATTTATTTGTAATTCAGAGTAGAATAAGCACTTCGTAGGTTTTGAAACTCATCTCTCTTCCTCCAAATGGGATGTACAGCACTCCATGGCTCGGGTGGACCTGTAAGATATGATTTTGACAGTGAATGCACTTACTAAATGGCTAGTAATATTTTCCATCTCTTTTATTCGTAAAATTGTTATTTATAAATATAAAGTTTATTCTATCATAACATATATAATTGGCATAGACTAAAGCTTATTTCATTAATATTGAACATAAGACTCAACAATGCACCACACCATCTCTAATTAAAGCCTCATAGTTCAAGATGTATATATATATATATATATATATATATATATATATATATATATATATATATATATATACACACACCTCTCTTATTGTCATTATTGCTTACCTTTCCTATAGTTAATGTTCCCTGTGCGATAGCTCTTCCAACATACAGACGCTCACCTTTGACGGTCATTCCCACTGGTATGGCTTCGAGAGGTATCTCTGAACCCTGGGTAGTCTTCCAAGCAGTGCTGTTGCTAACCAACACCTGTGAACAATTCGTTCAAGACGGGATATATAGATATATATATATATATATATATATATATATATATATGCATATTTAATGGAAAATCGAAATATCACCTTTATCTGAAGTCTGATTTAAAATATGTGGTTACAACTTTAATTCTATGTATTTTCATACGAGTAACTGTTGTGTGAGTTTCAACAGATTTTCAACAATTATTGAGCTACCCAGGAGATGACGGAAATGGTACCCTGAAAAGTATATATATGTATATATATATATATATATATATATATATATATATATATATATATATATAAGTCTGTGCATTTCTGATTTCGTTTCACCATATATCCTATCCAGTAAGAAAACACATATTTTCTTCAGTGCTGAAAAATTATGAATTATTAGTGAATGCTGCCTTGTCTCAGCAAGTAGTACAAGTACCTAGTGCGGGATCTGTAAATTTTCACTTCACTATTTGTCAGTATGTGGTAGATAGAAAGAGGTGCTCCGCAATCAATGCATTTTGGTTTTCTTTAATTGTACGAATCCACGTTTTAGGATTCAATGGTCTATAATAAGTATTGCAACAATAACTTCGTGTCCTCGGGTAAATGTATTTTTGGTTTTTTTTTTTATTTTCTCCTGATTGTTCGGGTTACACATGACTTTTAGTTCTCCTCATTGTGTGTACTTTTCATGACTATATAGACTACATAGTCAGGGTGGGTGTCGTCTGGGTAGAAGGCTGTGTTCTTTCCCCAAGGTGATCCCACCAGGTACAAGGAGAGAAGAAAGTGTAGATATCGGAGACCAACCTTCTTTGCTTTGGAAGTGACGTCCTCCTTCATTACGGCATTGGTAGAAAAGAATAGGGAAAGTAGGTCCATTCCCGGCTTTGCTTGTCCGAACCCGTACCAGGTTTAGATCGTAAAGGTAGGAAGTGGTCGGTGGGAGCAATCAGACAGTGAGGTCTGAAACTGACGGTTGGTGGCCAGGTCAACCAGTGGATGGCGGTCGCAGACGTGGTGGTGTTCGTTGAATTCTCGGAATGGAAGTGTCAGAAGTGATTTAGGATGTGCTTAGCCAAACCAAACTTTGCCAAATGTGATGTTTTCATGTCATCCAAGAATGGGATGGTTGTCTGAAATTGTGGGAAAAGCTAGATGGTAGGATTATGTCCTCTACTTTAAGCTGATTGGTGGGTTTGAATAGGCGGGTTAAGACCTTATAGCTAGGTTACCATACTACGCTAAAGCGTACACGAAGCTAGCTGGTTTCCGTTTGTTGTTCATAGGTAACCAGACTTGTTGCGATAACGAAGCTTGATGGAAACTAAATTTCTCAGGTACTCTCCTTACCTCATACTCATGTTTCCTGATCTCCTCTCCATTCCAGGAGACGAAGGCACAACCATGCTTTGGACAGATCTTGGCTGGGAGCATATCTTCAGAATGGGCTGCTCTACCGACATAGATCGGACCACCATCAGCGTCTTGCCCCCCGTGGACAGCGCCTGGTGGAACACTACCTCCTGAACCCCTCAACCAGCAGTGGGTGCCCAAGCATGATGCGGGTTTATTCCAGCCTGAAAATAAGGAAAATATATCAGCTGATTGATATTTCTGGATCAAAAGATGAGCATGTTATTTCTTATTATTATTATTTATTAACGTCCACTTTTTGCAACTAAGACTAATTGGGAGGTGTTATCTACAGGTCACCACCCTATTCTAGCCAGGGTGGGACATAGAATGTTATTTAATGAATATCGTCACTAAATAATTTCCTTTGCCCAGGCGAGAATCGAACTCGTCATTCTAGGTTTACCATGTGAGATTAAGGCCAACGCTTTAACTCGCATGGCTAACCTGAGCCTCATGAGCATGTTAGACAAATAATTGCGGAGAAATCAAGAAAATATCATGTTTTGGCTAAAGAATTGAAAAATCTCAACAAAATGGAAACAGCCCGAGATACTGCCATTGTAATTTTAACAAATTGATTGGTGTCCAAAAATGTTTTAAATAGTACACAATATTTAAATTAATATAAAGACAGAATTTTGCATTCCCAAAAATCTGTATCAATAGATGACTGGCAGGATAGGCAGAAAATTCCACAATACCCCGTCAAGTAACAACTCTATTTATAGGTTGGATAAATCTTTTCCTGGGGAAAAAAGATTTTCAGGAAACTGAGTAGCGAACTCACAAAAATTATTTTTAAAATCCCTGTCTAAAATGCATCTTATCCATTTGGTTCTGCCAGGATGTAGAATCATTCCCCAGCCCAGATAACTGAGTTAATATTTTCAATGATAATTTTATTTTGAAAAATATCATGGGACACAATCTACATGTAGAGGAGGAAAGCTACGCCTCTAAAATTGTCGCTTATGAATTCATTTTCCTCTATAGATAAAGTGCTTATTATAGCTTTTATTATACATAATAAGTGGCACCTCCTTGTGTTAGATGAAGTACTTCAAATCGTTTTTGAATTAAATAAATCGTTCAAAAATATTTGATCTCGATAAGATAATTGATACCCCACCCCATTAGCTACAGTAGCACAAAGTTAATAAATTACAATAACAATTTGCTTCCTATCTGGGAAAAATGTGTCCCTGTCAATCATTAAAGATCATCATATCTTGGTAGGTGGCCGAGGCCTTGGTAATTCAAGGATTGAAGTGGGGCGATGGCCGAGGCCTTGGTCATTCAAAGACTGAAGAACTATGATCGCCGGGGCCTAGGTATTGCAAGTACCGAAAAACGGTGATGGCCGGGGCCTTGGTAATTCAAGGACCGAAGAGTAGTGATGGCCGAGGCCTAGGTCATTCAAAGACTGAAGAGCGGTGATCGCCGGGGCCTTGGTAATTCAAGGACCGAAGAGTAGTGATGGCCGAGGCCTAGGTTATTCAAAGGCTGAAGAGCGGTGATGGCCGGGGCCTTGGTAATTCAAGGACCGAAGAGTAGTGATGGCCGAGGCCTAGGTTATTCAAAGGCTGAAGAGCGGTGATGGCTGGGGCCTTGGTAATTCATGGACCGAAGATTAGTGATGGCCGAGGCCTAGACCATTCAAAGGCTGAAGAGCGGTGATCGCCGGGACCTAGGTAATGCAAGTATCGAAAAGAGGTGATCGCCGGGGCCTTGGTAATTCAAGGATCGAAGGGTAGTGATGGCCGAGGCCTAGGCCATTCAAAGGCTGAAGAGCGGTGATCGCCGGGGCCTAGGTAATGCAAGTACCGAAAAACGGTGATGGCCGGGGCCTTGGTAATTCAAGGACCGAAGAGTAGTGATGGCCGAGGCCTAGGTCATTCAAAGACTGAAGAACTATGATCGCCGGGGCCTAGGTATTGCAAGTACCGAAAAACGGAAGAGATCATTTTTATCGACCAGTGCTATCTCTAGTCAGTTTGTGCAGGCTACGGGCTACGTAGGGGTGGCACTCTAAAATATTGGCTCCTAGTGCATTTTCCAAAACCCTCTACTCCTGTTTGCCTCTGAGAATATTATTATAGCCTATAGTCTAAGTGGGGTACTAGTAGTAATACACGTTACAGGTTTCATAAAATTTGGTTAGGTAGTTTCGGCGTGGAAATGCAACAAACAAATAGACATCAATCAAAGTCACAAATTGCTTGATATTGTGTCAATGGCAAGTGAAACAAAAAGGTATCATGAAATTTTGGAAAAAAAATCAATGTACCGACAGAGGATATTATTTTATATATATATATATATATATATATATATATATATATATATATATATATACATTATGTGCCATAATTGTGTGTTGATATCTGAAGTAAATATTCTGGAGGTTTATGGAATGGCTAAAGTTTCATCCCAAATTATTCTCAGTCGTGTTATGTTGGACCAAGAAATATTTATCTATTATATAAGTTGTTGACGATATAATGCCCTATACTGGTTATTGTTTACATTTTTCGGGAACTATGTTGGGCTATTCAGTTTGTTAATATATAACGTATCGAGTTAGATAAAAATTTCAGTCTGTTTATATTGTTTAGATACGTGTTTTTAAGAGTTCTTCGGGCATAGACAAAGACCTAATATGCCATGAAACGCCTTATCTCAATCTTAAATTCCAATGACGTCATCGTTTAAAATTTTATTTTTTGAGTCAAAAATATTTATTTGATGTATACCAAACTCATATTTAACCGTTTCATTCAACATTAAAAAACATATTCGTTAATGGCTAAAATCTGATCAGGAATAGGGAAGGGGAGGGGTCAGAAAAAAAGGGAATCCGAAAAATCGAAATATGTATCTCTGTTGCTATGAGCCGGATCGAAAAGCCTTATAGAACCTATCTTCTTCAAATTCTGATACTCTACAATTGAAGGGTTTGCTGCAAAAGGGAGGTAGCTCCATCCCATAGCTGTTGGGAGTTATAAACACTTTCATGTGCCAAAAAAAAAAACTTTTTTATTTGGCCCCAAAAGGATGCAGCTTTCAATCGTTATGATGTTATTTTCGTTATAATGATGCTATTTTCGTATTTTATGTTATTCGTTATAATGATGTTATTTTCTGTTTGTAAAACCAATAGTTTTGCTGTACTTTATTTTCAGTTTTCTTTGAATAAAAATACATAATAATAGAGCATTCTAATAATTTTTACACATTTTTCCAAGACATAACATTTTCCTAAATTCCTCTTATTCCATTCTTTTGGGCAAAAAAGAGGTAGCTCCAAGGATTATCCACGTACATTTGGATGATATTTTTGAATGAAAATACTGTTCTAATATGTAAACACCATAATTGAAAGTAAGCAACAACAATATTTTTACATAACTTAAAATTTGAATTTTTTAAACGTTTTTTTTGGTTTCCCAAAAACTGGAAAAATTGGAGCTACCTCCTTTTTGCAGCAAATCCTTCAATTGTTAATGTATACATTTATCGTAACTCAAATATTAAGCGAATTATATTTTTGGTTTTCATTCTTTAGTAACCCCCACTACTACTGATCGGATTTTTATTAATAAATAGAAAATATATGGTGGGATGGTATAAGTAGTGTGTCATACTCGCACGTGGGCAATCTGCTTAGTTTGCTTAGCCCCTGCGAGACGTTTTGCATTATATTCTTGTTATATTTCCCGGCTAAACGCCTACGGACGTCCATGAGTTATCAATTGTCTCCAGGAAAAGCCTGTTAAACTATCTAGAATTTTTAGAGTAGTCCATAGAATGCATTAGAACAATAATAATGTCTCTTGAAAACAAAATTTGGTATTTAAGCTTTGAATGTTGTGGTTTATTACATATTCGAGTATTGTTTATGTAACAGGAGTAGAATTGGGGGTTTGCTGAAGGCTGAAAACAGAAAAATGCATAATTCTCGGTTAACATTCAAGATAGGGAATAAATGTACATAACAAAATTTAATTTGCTATAACATTGATTAATGTACATTTCTTCGATCCGACCTATAGTAAGGGGGATATTTCGAATTTTCAAAATTCTCCCCCTTTAAACCCCCCCTCCTCCCCCTGGTCCGATTTCAGCCGTTAACGAACAATTTATAATGAATTAGAATAATTTTTATATCAATCAATCCAATTTTAGTAGTCCAAGAATTTAAGACGGAGGGGGGGGGGTCACAAGAACTTATTTGCATCTATCTCGCATTATAAAGTATCTATCTGGAAAACAATATTTGGTATTTAAGGTTCGAATAATAAGGTTTATTAAATAAAAGAGTATTGTTTATGTAACACGAGTAGAAGTGGGGGTTTACTCACGGCTTAAAACTTAAAAATGCAAATATTTCGGCCCATATTCAAGATAGAGAATAAATGTATATAACAATATTTAAAGTGCATCTAATTTTCAAGAAGATTCATAGTATACACTTTTTCGATCCGACTTATAGTAACGGAGATATTTTGAATTTTCAAAATTCTCCCACTCTAAACCCCCCTCTCTCTTGTCCGATTTCAGTCAGTAACGAACTTGATCTGTCTTTTTACGAAAAACGACTAAATATAGAGTTTCGCAACGATTAAACAATAATTGCGACAGCTAGAGTGGTAACAGACAAATATATATATTCAGTTTTGAAGGGATCTCATTTTCGTAATCTCCTAGATAGTATCGATGGACATTTGAAGAAAAATTTCAAAAATCACGTCATGAATACGACCTCAATAGTTGATTTCCCTTAAGGGAAATCTGCTAAAAATGTGGGATAAATTCATATTTTAAATAATAATTCTCGTAGTGGTTTACTTACAGTACATAGTTATCTAAGGAGTTAAACTCTGCAGGTACAGACTCCGTTGAATACTGATATATTTGTTGAACTATTCGAAACATTGCAACATCTCTATTTCCCTACTCGTTCTTGTTAATTAAGTAATTAGCATATACTAGGTGCCAGTATTTGACAGATTTAATTAGAATCTCAATCGACAATAGAAATATGATCCAGGACTCGCATATTTGCTCATTTTAGTGCGTCTGAATTTAACAGGTGGTACCTATGTCTTCTTGTTAAGGAGCTTAGTATTGACTGGACTTGAAAGTGGCAAAAATGACCAATTTAGGAATACTTAATAATTAAATATACAATACCAAATGGTCGTCTCATAAAAGGCCTTAAAAACTTGTGTTACAGTGTATAAAAAGATAATAGTGAACAACACAAGTTTTGGTTGCTTCGTTAAAAAAAGTCCGTCACGCAGGGTCTGCGTAAACTAAGCAGATTTCCCGCTAGACGTTTAACAATTGATAAATCTACATACCGGTAACACAACACCACCGTGATTATTAAGTGAATAAATACAAACTATAATAAGAAACCTTTTGACGGGAAGCATCTGAAATGTAAACAAACAGTTCTGCCAACTTCTTACCGGAATAAAAAACAATTACTGTAATATATCTGAATATAACGTATTAATCTGATTGAAAACTATTTACTATATATAGTACTGCAATTTATAATGAATAGGAATAATTTTTATCTCAATCAATCAAATTTAAGTAGTCCAAAAACTTAAGAAGGAGGGGGGGGGGGTCAACAGAACATATTTGCATGTATCTCGTATAATATATGTCTTTTTAAAACAATATTGGGTATTTAAGCTTCGAATGATGTGGTTATTGCATAACCGAGTATTGTTTATATATCATGAGTAGAAATGGGGGTTTGCTGTATATATATATATATATATATATATATATATATATATATATACAGTTTTGGACGGACGTCATTTTCGTCATTTCCTGGGTAGGATCGATGGACATTTGAAGAAAAATTTCGAAAATCGCGTCTTGAGTACGACCTCAATAAAAAATGTCTCGCAGGGGCTCTAAGGAGATTCCCCACGTGCTGGCAAGAGACTAGTTATCTCATCTCACTGCCTATTCTGACTGAAAATAAGAATTACTCCCTTAATATTTGACATAAGAAGAAATGCACAGAAGAGCAATTGTAAAGCATCAGTAATTTAATTACTTTGGTTCTGTAGCCTTTTTGGTTCTTATTTACGGATATATTTTGAATCCACACTCGCTCTAACCCCCCCCCCCCCCTATTTCTCCTGATTTCATCCGATAACATATACGATCTTTAGTGATGACTGAAATGGATAGGTTTCAATTAGGTATCGATAAAATAAACATTTTCGAGAGAACGCCGTACAATCATAATTGGTGACATCACTCAACATGTTGCATATATCTCTCATAATAAAGGCCACTTGAAATGAATATTTGGTATTTAGGTTTATAACAAAGAGGTTCATGATATAACAGCTTATTGTTGATATGAAATGAGCAGGAGTGGAGGTTTACTTAAAAATGAAAACAAAAATCAAAATATCTCGGTTAATATTCACCATAGAGAAAATTTGTACCTAGTCCTGTCATAAATATTGTTACAAGGAAATATACACAGAAATCAAAAAAACAATCAATTCTTCAAAAACCTTTATTGTAAAATAAATTTTGTATATACAGAGAGTAACATAAAAATACAATTACTCAAAATGTTCCCCTTTTGCCTTCATGCAAGCTTTTAATCTTCTTGGGCAGTCATCAATTGCAGCACGCAGCACTTCGTGAGGAAAACGCTGAACAGCTCGGACCAGTGATTGTTTGAGGCTTTCCAAATTAGGGTGTGCTCTGTGGCATGCCATTCTCTCCAGTTCTGACCACAAGCGGTAGTCTAGCGGGTTTAGATCGGTGCTTCCTGAGGGCCAAGATGAACTCAGGAACGTTCCTCTGCAGCCATTGCTGAGTTGAACTGGCCTTATGAGTTGGAGCAGAATCCTGCTGGAAAACCCAGTGACTTCCAGCAAACAGAGTTTCATTCAGAGGCTTGACACCTGGCTCCAAAATATCATACTCATAGTTTTTAGCCGATGTTTTAACACCATATTCGCAAAAGTGAATCATTGTGGCGCCATCATAACAAACTCCCCACCACACCATCACTGAAGAAGGGTGGTGACCTCTTTCCACTCTTCCAATGACTTCATGGGCCTCTTTAGAGCTGTGCGCGTACACACGATCATTATGGCGATTAAAATTTTCTTCTATCGTGAAAATTTTCTCATCGGTAAATACAATTTTTCGATGAAGTCCATCGGCGTAACCGTGAAGAAGCACTTTTGATCTATCCACCCTAATTTGTTTCAGAGAAATGGTAAGCCTTTGTCCGGTCATTCTTCGGTATGCACCCATCCTAAGGTCACTTTTATTATGCGAGACATTGATATGCCAGAGATTCCCATTTCCCGGGACAAAATTTTTTGTTTTCGGATGGGATTTCTTCTGAATCGAGCAGCCACTGCTCTCACTGCATTAACTGTTTTCACAGTGCGGGGACGACCTGGTCGAGGTCTGTCACTTACAGATGAGCTCTCATTGTACCTGTTTATAGTTCGGTACACGAACATACGGCTGATACCAAGTGGTTTCAGGGTGTTGAAAATCCCTGATCTGCATTTTCCAAATTTGTGTAAGGCGAGCACAGCAATCCGGTTTTCTTTATCACCCCACTCCATGTTAACCGAGTGAAAGAAAAATACTAACTGATTGGGATTATTATTCTTATGTGTGAAGTAAACAAGTGATAAGAGGTGGGGATTATATAAACAATACCCAAGGATTAAACAAAGTCCAACTTTTGTAACAGTATTTATGGCAGGACTAGGTATATAAAACATTTACAGGGATTTTAACTTGCAATAAGATAGGTTATGAACAATTCTTCCATCCAACTTATAATTACGGGGATATTTCAAATTTTCGAAATTTCCTCTCGAACAGCAGAATACGGGCCTGAGGGAGGGGGGGTGTAGTTTTCAATATATTTCCTCAAATGTCCATCGATTCTACCCAGGAGATGACGAAAATGAGGTCCGTTCAAAATTATATACGTGTCTATTAACGCTTTAGCGACCGCTAATTTTTGGATGATAGTTACCAAACTCAGTATTTAGTCGTTTTATGCAAAACTAAAGATAAAGTTTTTCAAGGGCCGAACCCGAATCAGTGGGAGCGGGGTATAACCGGGGGGGTATTTCGAAAATGTGAAATATCTCCATTATTATAAGTTGAGTCGAAAAATTGTACATAACCTACCTTATTGCAAATTAAAATCCTTATAAATGTTGTTACACACATATTTTCTCTATCGTAAGTATTAACCTAGGTATTTTATTGAGTTTTAGTTTTCATCCTTGTGCAAACCTTATACAAACTCCTGCTCATGTCATAATAACAACAAGCTGTTGTATCATGAACTTTTGTAATAAACTTAAATACCTAATATTCTTTTTAAGAAGCCTTTATTATGCGAGAAACATGCAGATACGTCGTTTGATGACGTGAATTAAGATTTTAAGTTATTGTCTCGAAAATGTTTATATGATCTATACCGTAATTATATTTTACAGTTTCACTTATCACTAAAGATAATATTTGTTATTGGCAGAAATCGGACATCGAATAGTGGGGGATAGGAGGGGGATTTCGAAAATTCAAAATATTTCCATTATTATTAGTCTTATTATTATTATTATTATTATTGTGGGGGAGGTTTATACTCAGTGAAAACTGGAGTAAAATCCATATCGGGGGAAAATCCAACCGAAATTCCCCTTAATATGTAACACTCACAAACTCCATATTGTGAGTGTTACATATTAAGGGGAATTTAAAAATTTTCGCACGATTCTAGCAGTATCAAAAAGTACCCCTTACTGTGTTTCTTTTATAATTGCTGTTGGCAGATTCAAGTTCTTGGTGCCTGCTATCGTTGTTTTTGGCACTAGTCCATTTGAACTTACTATAATAGGCGTAACTATGGCAGATTTCAGTTTGTATACCTCTTTGAGCTCGATAGCCAATTCTTGATATTTTCTTAACTTTTCGGCATGGGATTTTCGAATATTCTCATCATTGGGTACTGCAATGTCAATAATATCAGCAGTCTTATTGATCTTGTCAATAATGAGAATATCCGGTTTGTTATGATGAACAGTATGGTCAGTTATCATCGCTTCGTCCCAATACATCTTCATATTATCTTTTTCCAATAAGTTTTGAGGATTATAGCGATAATAAGCGTCCTTACTGCCTACCATGCCGAATTTCTCTGCTAGAGCTTGATGGTATACTTTTGCCACGTTATTGTGCCTTTGTAAGTACTCGGATCCAGCAAGTATTTCACATCCAGCCGTAATATGTTGAATGGACTCATAAGCTTTGTTGCATAATCTACATTTGTCTGAGACACTACTGTCTTTGAGGATATGACGTCTGTATGATCTGGTGGCAATCACTTGGTCTTGGATAGCTGTAATGAAACCTTCTGTTTCTGAAAACAGCTTTCCAGACGTCAGCCACGCGACAGAATAAGCCAAGTCTACCTCCGAGTCATAAAGGCGATTGTAGTAACGACCATGAAGTTCCTTACTTTGCCATTCTGAAAGAAAGTGGGATTCATTTTTGACTTCAGGATTGTTACTACATTTCAAGTTCAAGGCCGTAAACCCGTCATCAAGTTTAACTATTTCTTTGAAGACGTGGCTATCATTCGATCTTATGTAATGTCTCAGGTTAACTTCCTGAGACCGACATAGGTTTCGGATGTTGAGAAGGCCTCGTCCTCCTTGTTTCCTCGATAAATACAGCCTGACCATAGATGAAATCGGATGGTGCATTCTGGCTTTTGTCATCTCCGTTCTTATGAGTCTATCCAACTCATCAAGAGTAGTGTCAGACCATTTTATTATGGCAAAACTATAGATAAGAGATGGTATCGCCCATGTATTAACTGCTTTTATTTTATTGCGGCTTGAAAGATAGCTGTTTAAAATAAGTCGCAAGCGCTTAATAAATTCATTTTTTAATAGGTCTTTTACATCCTTTTTCGCTATTTTCAGATGCTGTCGAAAACCAAGATATTTGTATGATTCAGTCCTTTCTAGTTCGTGAATATAGGTTTCATCAGAAACTATTATATTATCTGTATTCATTTTCTGACCTCGTGAAATATGCAAGACAGCACATTTATCTAACCCAAAAGACATACCAATAGAATCACTATAATTCTTTATTATGCCTATCATGCTTTGCAACTGGGTAGGTGTCTTTGCATATAACTTCAGGTCATCCATATAAAGGCTATGACTTACTTTAGTTTCTTTTTCACCTATAGAAATTTCGTAACCGTATTCACTGTCTCGAATTATTTGGCTCATGGGATTCATAGCTAAGCAAAACCACAAGGGGCTGAGACTGTCACCTTGGTAAATACCTCTTTTTATTTTAATTGTCTCGCTCTGGAATTTTGTCTTCCCCTTTCCAATGCTAAGCGAAGTTTTCCATGTTGCCATTAAACGTGACAATAAATTGGTTACACTTGGAGCAACTTTATAAACTTTTAAAACTTCAATTAACCAACTATGAGGTACTGAATCATACGCTTTCTTGTAGTCAATCCATGCTATAGAAATATTCCGCTGTTTTTTGGAAACCTGAGACGCTATAAATAAATCTATAACTAATAACTCTTTACATCCCTTAGCACCACTTTTACAACCTAGCTGTTCTGGAGCAAGAAGCCTGTTGGAAACAAGATGGCTATTTATTTTAGCACTAATTATAGATGTAAATAGTTTATAGATTCCATTTAAGCAAGTAATGGGCCTGTAATCTTTAGGTTCTAAGTGACCTTCCTTTTTCGGAATCATATAGGTCACACCCTCAGCAAAATCTTCAGGTATTGTAACATGGCCTGTCAATAAATCTGAATAACATCGTGCTAGCATGTGATGTAAGCATGTAAAATGCTTGAACCAATAATTCTGAATTCTATCTTGACCGGGACATTTCCAGTAATGCATTTTTTTTAATGCTTGCGTCACTTCTTCAGCCGATATGCTGTCGTCTGCCATTTCAGGAACATTTTTTAATCCGTGTGTGAGATCATTAATCAATTGTTCTCTTCTATGAGTCACAAGTAATTCCCAAATATTTTCCCAATAATTGGTCAAATCGTTGACATTACAATCTATTTGCTTCTTAACCATGCTTGTGCCAATGCTGCTGTAAGAATGTTTTTCTTGCGTGCTAAATAGTGCATTTTGTTTCTTCCTCATATGTGATTCTTTGTATCTCCGTATCCTATTAGCATATACAGCAAGCCGTTGCTTTTCTTAATCTAAATAGGTTCGTAGAGTCTCACTTTATTATTATCATTATTATTAATCTTATTAAACTATTGATGTTCTACTATTATCGTTCTATTCATTTTTTCTTAACTCAAGAATTAGTCGAGCTATTCTTGCTTTCTAGTTTTCAGCTTTCAGTAACACCCCTACCCCCACTACTCTCGCTGTCTTCTACTCATCGGTTGTTTTACATAGAAATAGACAATATATGGTGAGGGGAAATCACAAGTACCAGAAAGTGGGAAATCTGCTTAGAATAGCAGCCCCTGCATGACAAATGTTTGATCTTTCTTGTTTACAGCCTTCCTTAACCCTCACCCCCTTCGGTTTTTTTTTACGTAGAAATAGAGAATATGTGGTGAGATGATATCAAAATACCAGCACGTAGAAAATCGGCTTAGTTTACGCAGCACCAGAGTGACTTTTACTGTATTATAAAGATTCAGATACGTTGTGTGATGAAGATGTAATGTTCCTTACACGAAAATGATAATTTCAATTATACCATACTCGATGACCGTTTCTTCAAAACTGATGTTATAGTCGTGGCTGAAATTGGACACGGAATTTGGGTAGGGATTCGAAAATTCGAAGTATCATCGTTATTATGAACCCTATTGAAAAAAGTTAAAAAAACTAACTGTTGTTGCTACTGATACTCTATAATTTTTTTTCTTAACTCAAATATGAAGCGAGTTATTTGTACTTTCTTTCTTTCCTTCAGCATGACCCCATCTTATTCATCGGATTTATAAATAGAAATAGAGAATATAAGATGAGAAGAGTTCAATTGTCTGTCATACCAGATCCTGGGAAATTTGCTTAGTTTTGGAAGCCAAGGGCCATTCTGTCTCCCCATCATGTTTTGTATTTATTTTTTCCTCGACCTCTAAATGGTTTTGAATATTTAAAATTATATCGGTGCTTTTAATAGTGGCTTCCTTCATCGTGTTGTCTTCCGAAGAATCTGTGCCTCTCGAATATGAGAAGAACTTACAAGGTGTTCAGCGACTTAAAACTCGTAAGTACACCATTTGTATTTCCCATCTTGGTATATTTTGGTGTTGGCTTTAAGAATTGCAGAACTATAATATAAATGGGTTTGTGTGTGTGTGTGTGTGTGCGTGCGAAATCATTTCTGTAATAAAGAAAATGCAGCAAATTTGTTTTGTAAAACATTTAATAATAGCACAAGGAAGACATACGGTGTCCACATCAGATTTTTAGCAGATGTTCCTTATTCAGGAAACTCAGCTATTGAGGTTGTAAACAATATATGTATATGTGGCAATTTTCGTTTAATCGTTATCAAACTCTATTCAGAAGCGCGCCATGTGAAACTAAAGACCAAGTTCGTTAATCGCTATATTCAGATAAATGGGAGGGAGGGTTTAGAGGGGGTAATATCCGCTATTATACTTGGGATGGAAAAATTGTACACAACCAACCTTGTTGAACATTTAATTTAATTTTCTTTATCGGGAATATTAACCTAGATATTTTCATTTTTTTAGTTTTCAGCCTTGAGTAATCCCCTCACTCCCACTAATCTCATATTAACAATTATCTTTTATATAATGCACCACTTAATTCGGAGCTAAATACCAAACATAAAGCTTTCAACAGAGATTAACTAAATGAGATTCATGTTCTGTGATGACGACATCAATTAAGTTCTTACTTTTTTGACTAGAAAATACTGAATATTTAGCTTTTTCATTTATCATTAAAGATCATATTGGGTAATGGCTAAAATCGGCTTTAGGGGAGGGTTTAGGTGGGGGAATAATAGAATATCCGAAATATCTTGGTTAGTAGTGTGAGTTTACTCGAAGATGTTTATGTAATATATCCAATGTTGTTGAAATTTCAATTTTTGTTAAATACTTCCTTTCCTTATCTTGAATATTATGTATTCTTATGTATTCAGCCTCAGGAGACCCCCAATTATAATTGTATAATTTTTGCTATAAGTAACTGAGTACATTTCAATTTCTGTTTACTTAGGCTTCTTATTATGAGATAAATATAGAATAGATAGTGAGATGACTATTGTGTCATACCTGCATGTGGAAAATCTGCTTTGTTTACGCAGACCCTGCGTGATAGACTTTTATGTATTCTTATGTATTCAGCCTCAGAAGACCCCCAATTATAATTGTATAATTTTTGCTATAAGTAACTGAGTACATTTCAATTTTTGTTTACTTAGGCTTCTTACTTCGAGAGAAATATAGAATAGATGGTGAGATGACTATTGTGTCATACCAACATGTGGATAATCTGCTTTGTTTACGCAGCCCCTGCGTGACAGACTTTTTAATAACTTAGTGATAACTTTTATTTCATTTATAATAGAAATGAGAAGGAAATAAAGACCGACAGAGGATTTATTTAGTTTTTTAATTAAAAAAACTCCAGACATTTCATTTATTGAAGTTGTGCTTATGAGCGAAAAAAAGAAGAAGACTAAAGAGATGAAATTCGGTATTCAAAGGAGTATGAGGACTTCGTAATTACTGAAATTTTCTTCTTTTCCTTCGTACGGGACGTAGAGTACTCCATGACTAGGATGGACCTGAAAACAAGAAATTGAAATAAAACACCCACTCGTGGTAGTTTCAAGTTTTAGATCAGTCGTGAAATGATAGGAATATTTTACCTAGACAGTTAATTCACGAATACTCTCAGGAATATTTAAAGATAAATACAGTTCATATTATAAAATCCAGGAACTCCGTTTATATGTCACACGGTTGGTAAATAGGTATATAAAATAGTTACCAGTTCGTGCTAAGTAGTAGTTTTAGAATATGAAATACTATTCGCGATTTTGATCTGTATGTCCCATTATGTTTTGAAGAGAATAATTGGATTGATGACAAACCACATGCCATTTATTATACAATAATTTTCAAATCTCCTTAGTTCCCAGAAGTCTATGAACATTGAACATGAGCCTAGTAATGATTTACATTCATTTATTTATTCAGATTTAATATTTCCAAAGCAAAGACGTGTACTTCAGCTATGGTTCTTAATAATGAAAGATATCCATAATTTTGATTTATATATTGCCCACTGCATTTTTCAGTAAAAAGAGACTACATTAGGAACTTATTGTCCTTTATTCTTCAAGACTAGATAAAATACTTATGTTGGCAAAACATTTACACAGGAGAAGGGAAATAAAAAAAAAATACTGTGAATAGAGAAACCATACTTATAAAAATACTATTATTACTAAAATTAATGCTTCACCAAATATATATATATATATATATATATATATATATATATATAATATTGTTGCGAAAACTACTTATACGTAAAATTAAACAGAGTTAATCACATATTTTAAGAAGTAGGAAGAAGATGAAAGGAGCCGACTGATGGAAGGACCGTTGGCATTGGAAGTGTCAAGACTAAGGATCAAGCCTATTCTCGGCGTTTTCCTTTGATCTCTCCGCTCGTCTATAAAAGCCCAGCTCTACACGAGATTATAGTTTGTTCTCAGCTCTCTTCAAGTGGTCAACAGTGCGTTCAGTACAGCTTTAGTGAGCAGTGCGTTTTAGTTGCAGCGTAGTAAAGTTTTTTTTTTGGGAACAAACTGCGTTGTGCCGTTTTATGTAAAGAATAGTATTGTGCCGTGTCTAAGTACAGTGAAGTACCGTTATCTTTGCGAAGACCAGTGCAGTGCCGGGTTTTCGTGGACTTCAGTGATCGTGAGTGAGTTATTGTACTATGCAGAAAGTAGAGCAGTGAAGCTATCAGTGCATACTGTGAGTAGTAGTTAAGAATAATTAACCAAGTGTATAATGCATTGTTAAATAAATTGAACAGTGATAAAAACTGATAAAGCTTGTGTGTGTTTAATTTTGCAATCCAAAAGAACTCTATGAACAACGTTTATTACTGATTTAGTAATAAACGTAACAATACATATATATGTATATTGAGAGAAAGAGAGCGAGAGAGAGGCTGATATAATTTTGAACGGATCTCAATTCCGCCATTTCCTAAATAGGATCAATGGCCATTTGCATACATTTTTCAAAAATCGTGCCATTATACAATCCCAATAAATTGATGTTCCGTTAAGGAAAATCTGTTCAATTACACTCAGGAATTTCATAACTATAAGTAATACTCAAAATTATCTTTGGAAAACTATAAGTTGAAGGTTATTGTTTGCAGATAAGTTTAGGTCTTGTAACGTAACTTTATTAATAAAAAAGAGAATTGTAAGAGAAATAATGAGTTTAGAGGAAAAAGGGTTGTTTACCCTTGCCATGAATGTATTAGGAATATCAATATATTTATTGTCACCAATTTGTTTACCTTCCCAATGGTTAATGTCCCTTCAATCAGGGTCCTCCCGACGTAAAGGGGTTCTCCATCCCTCGTCTGTCCTATCTGGATTGCTTCTGAAGGTACGTCACCACCTTCAGCATCCTTCCAAGCTGTGTGTTCGCTGACTAGCACCTGCGAACAATTAGCACAATAGTCAGAAAATCAGAGTTGTCTGATAGAAAGTGTGACTAGTAATGTGTGCTGAAGAATACGTAAAAAAATTATAATAAAGTTAGAGAAGTTAGAAACACGCATATTAGTTTGTTAACTCTCTAACGCCCGCAATTTCTGTTCGATCATTACCATACTCGATATTCCAGAGCTTCAGCTATTGAGTGCGTACTCATGACGCGATTTTTTTCAAATGTGCATCGATCCTGCCCAAGAGATAACGAAAATGAGGTCCGTACAAAATTATATATATATATATATATATATATATATATATATATATATATATATATGTGTGTGTGTGTGTGTGTGTGAGTGTGTGTGTGTGTGTGTGTGTGTGTGTGTGTGAGTGTGTGTGTGTAAATTTCTGTTAACGCTCAAGCGGCCGCACTTTTTTATTGCTCGTTATCTAAAATCCATATTTCAACGTTTCATGTATATATAGATAGATATATATATATATATATATATATATATATATATATATATAAAATTTTGAACGGGCCTCATTTTCGTTATCTCCTAATAGTAGGATCAATTTACATTTGAAGACATCTTTCGAAATTCGCGTCATGTGACCTCAATTGCTGATATCCGTCGCGGGAAATCTGCTAAAATGGCGACTTCTAGAGCATTAAAAGCCAAATAAAAGACACACACAAATGCTCGCGCTAGGACTCACGCGCACAAGCATGCTCACACACACACACACACACATATATATTATATATATACGAAATATGGTCATTTTTATTTGCTTATTTTTTTAAAAAATTGTATTGCTGTCATTTAAATAGGTATTTATTAATTTATATATTGTTGCGAAAATTAAATACATGAAAAATTATACAGAGATAGTCACGTATTTGGGAAGTACAAAGTAGATCAAAGGGGCCGACAGATTTTCTGGGCAAGACCCGACCTTTCTGGACGCCCTCTCATTTGATGTTTTGCCGCCAATCTATATAAGGAACCCTGACCGACCCGAGTCAGTTTTAGATTGGTCTCAGCTACTTTAAGTGATCATCAGTGCATTCAGTGCGACTTAGTACAGTGCGGTAAAGTGTTTTCTTTGTAGAACAGTGTAGTGCAGTGACTCTGTAAAGAACAGTATAGTGCCGCGTTAAAGACAGTGCAGTGCCGTTAACTTCGGGAAGTAAAGTGCCGTCTTTTTGTGAACTTCAGTGACCGTGAGTGAACTATTGGACTGTGTAATAACAAGAACAGTGACGCTATCAGTGCATACTGTGAGTAGTAATTAAGAATAATTAACCAAGTGTATAGTGCATTGTTAAATAAATTGTGCAGTGATAAAAACTCTGAAGCTTGTGTGTGTTTAATTTTGCAATCCAAAGAACTCTAATAAACAACGTTTATTACTGATTTTGTAATAAACGCAACAATATATTATTGGGCCAGTCCAATTATTGAAATCCAATATATATATATATATATATATATATATATATATATATATATATATATATATATACAGTTTTGAACTGACATCTTTTCCTGTGGAGGATCGATGGGCGTTTAAAGAAATTTATGAAAATCGCGCCATTAGTACAACCTCAATAGTTTATTTCCGTTAAGGGAAATCTGCTAAAGCCGGCAACTACGTGTGATCCACGCACAAAGCTTACCTCATATTCCAATTTGGTGATTTCCTCTCCATTCCAGCAGACGAAGGCACAGCCGTGATTCGGGCAGACTTTGGCAGGTAGTACATCGCCGTTATGAGTTGCTCTCCCGACATAGATAGTTCCACCATCAGCATCCCGGCCTCCATGAACGGCACCTGATGGCACGTTACCAGCTGAGCTCCACGCCCAGATCAGATCACCCGTGCAATGTGCTGGCTTCGCCCATTCTAGGATAAACAACAAAAAAAAGATGTGAAAATCATATATATGTGTGTATATATTAGCGATTTCCCTTAGGGGAAATCAGCTATTGAGGTCGTACTCATGGCGCGATTTTCGATATTTTTCTTCAAATGTCCATCGATCTGGTCTGTTACCACTCTAGCGGTCGCAATTATTGTTTAATCGTTACCAAACTCGATATTTAGTCGTTTTATGTAAAAAGAAAGATCAAGTTCGTTAACGGCTGAAATCGGACCAGGGAGAGGAGGGGTTCCGATAGTAATTTCGAAAATTAGAAATATCTCTGTTACTATACGTCGGATCAAAAAATTGTATAGGAACATTCTTATTGAAAAGTAAATTTACAATAAATATTGTTATATACATTTATTCTCTATCTTGAATATTAACCGAGATATTTGCATTTTTCAGTTTTGAGCCTTCAGCAAACCCCCGCTTCTACTAATGTCATATTAATAATAAGCTGTTATATCGTGAACGACTTCATTACAAGGTTAAATACCAAATATTGTTTTTATTGAACTTTTAATTTGTGAAATATATGCAAATTCGTCCTGTGGAGCCCCCCCCCCCCTTCTTTTGTTCTTGTATTACTAATATTTGAGTGATTGACATAAAAGTGTTTCTGATTCATTACAAATTGCAGCATTAGCTTTAGTAAATTGTTTTCAATCAAATTAATTTGTTATACTCAGGTATATTTCAAGTGTTTCCGGTCTATCTATCTATTTGCTGGCCTGTTTGTTTACAATTCAGCTGCATTCCGTTGTAGAGATTATTAACTTTCATTTTATATTGACTGAAAGATTTCTCATTGCCGTTTGTATTTATTCAATTAACATTCAGGGTATGTATATTTATCTATTGTAAACTTTCGCGAGGGAAATCTGCTTAGTTTACCATTTGTCGGACAGAACGTTAAATGGTTACTATTCAATCCCAATTTGAGCTTCAAAACATTATTGGTCACCAATATCTTATAAGTGGATAGAATTTTTTTTATTATAAACTAAGTAATACTCACAATTTTTACTACCAAAAGCAGCCCCACACACATCAAATGTACCTATTTTATGTATTTATTAATCATTCTTAAAAATAATCTATTTATGCCCGACGAAGAAACATATTTTTCGTAGAATGTTTCACATTCTCGTTATGTATGCTTTTGGCGGGAAAGGGGTAGTATCCCTTTCCCTCATACAACCGTTGATGCCCAAAAAATTGTTCACTCCAACTTTGATTTTTAGCGTTTATCTCGTTTTACTTCCTTGTACGACAAGAGTATTTACTAATGTTACTCTAAATAACAAACTAAACAACGTTGATAATGTGGACGTCTGTCGAAATATCAATATAAAATGAAATATCAGGATATTTCATTTCAGGCGTTCCTTTTAACCCCCACTCGTGTTCTTTTCTAAAAATGTTCATATAGCTTATAATCAAGGAAGTTCTAATACTAAATTATACTGTGTTTCGTTGAGTTCCCTTTAGTCGTTGGTGCCCGATAAAACTGTTGGCACACGCTATTTTTTTTTAGCGTATATCTCATTGTTTCTTTGTTATAAAACAAAAGTGTATATAACAAACGTTGCTTTAAATATCAAGAAAACAACTTTTGTCATGTGCATATTTGCCAAAAACCAATAGAAAACGAAATATCACTATTTTTAATAAAACTCCTGTTCGTCTCTGAGGATATTTGTATATCATATAATCTATGTTGGGTTAGTACTAACATACATACAAAGTTTCATAAAATTCGGTTCAGTAGTTTAGGCGTGAAAAGGTAACACACAAACAAGCAGACACCAACGCCAAAAAGTCCATCACGCTGGGGCTGCATAAAATAAGCAGATTTCCCACGTAAAGTTATACAACAGAGAAATCTCCATACGAGTGACGAACAGTTACGGAAACCGCCGAAGCGACCATAGCTCCGCTTAGAATAGCGACCATAGCTCGTCCATTACACTTAATAAAAATGCAAATATCTCGGTTAATATTCAAGATAGAGAACAAATGTATATATCAATATTTATTGTAAATTTAATTTGCAATACGATTAGTTCTAATTTTTCGATCCGACGTATAGTAGCGGAGATATTTCGAATTTTCAAAATTCCCTCCCTCTAACCCCCCCTCCCCACTGGTCCGATTTCAGCCGTTAACAAACCTGATCTTTCTTTTTACATAAAACGATTACATACCGAGTTTGGTGACGATTAAACAAAAATTGCGACCGCAAGAGCGCACAACAGACAAATATATATACACAGTTTTGAAACGGCCTCATTTTCGTCATTTCCTAGGTAGGATCGATGGAGATTTGAAGAAAAATTTCGAAAATCGCGTCATGAGTACGACCTCAATAGCTGATTTCCCTCAAGGGAAATCTGCTAAAATTGCAGATATCGTTTCTATGGCATGAGAAACGAAAAGGTATCGTAAAATTTCGAGGAAATAATTAATGTTGCCTGACAGAGGTTACAATTATACTTATAGATAAAATATATTTTTAAAAAAATGCTTGTTAGTAGCATGATTGAAAAACTTACCAAACATCTTGTCGGCTTTAGGTGCACAGATAAGACTGCAATATTTAAAAGATAGTAAGCTTTCTTTATATATACGATCCACTTGAGAAGCCTATCCCACTGCTTCTTATCACGGCCTTTCTGAAATACTTATAGATAAACACATATTAAAGAAATCTAATGTTAAAATCAAATTTCCGTTTTAATAAGATAAGAACTACTAAATCCACTTGATAGAAATGATAAAATTATATTTTCTAACTAACTTACGAATTGTAAATTTCATATGAAAAGCTATCGTTCTTCATTCATGAACAGATTGAGAATTATGAACTTCACAATTTTACTAAAAGGTAGCATAACTGTGAAAGATAATTTTTTTTATGTACAGCGAAGTAGTAAAATCACGGTATACTAATAAGTGTGAATATAGATTATATAATAAAAAATTAAATTAATTATTAACGTCCACTTTTTTATAACTAAGGCTAAATTGGGGGTTATCTGCAACTTAGCACACTTTTCTAGCCAGGGCGGGACTAAGGATTTTATTTAATGGATTCCGTCACTAAATAGATTCCTTTTTCCAGGCGAGAATCGAACTCGCTCCTCTAGCCATGTGAGATTATGGTCAACGCCTTAACTCACATGGCTAAGCTGAGCCCTTACAGTATACAGGGTGTCTCCAAACCAAACGACCAAACTATTGGCTTTTTGAGTAAGCTTAATTTATTAATTTACGAGGAGTAAATTTAGAAAACATGAATATTCTCACGCTTTCCTTATCAATAAAACGTCTAGGTTGAGTGTTTAAACTTAAAAAGAAAGGATTAAAATGTTTACTATCATTTTAACCCTTTTGGGGGGGGAATCTAGCCTCGCATTCTAACATTAGTGGTGTTGCTAGTACTGTTCAGTGAAGTCAACAAATATGGCTAGATTTACCAACGCTGAATACGCGGACATAGTCTACGTCTACGGATTCTGGGATGGCAATGGACGTCAGGCAGTTCGGGAATATCGCAGACGGTTCCCTGACCGAGAAACCCCACACAGAGGTGTTTTTACCAGCACTTTCAGAAGGCTTCGAGAGACTGGGTTCTTCTCATGTAATCGTCGTGACTTCAATACCAACCCTTTTGCTGCTTCAGTTCTAAGCATACCAAAGACAACCATTTGGCGCACATTAAGGGCTGACCGCAGGCATGCATACCATGTACAAAAGGTACAAAATTTAATACCCGCTGATTATCCCCGCCGATTAAATTTTTGTAATTGGTACAAAGAACAATTGCAAAACGATGTAAACTTAAGTTCGAAAGTAATCTGGACGGACGAAGCGACTTTTACACGTTGGGGCATATTCAATCAAAGAAACTACCACCTTTGGGCACATTAAAATCCCCGCGCTGTTAGAGAATTTCACTACCACCATGAGTTTTCTGTAAACGTGTGGGTCGGTCTTTGTTATAATCGCATAATAGGTCCCGTATTTTTACCTGCTCGACTTCACGCTGAAAGTTATCATCTATTCCTGGAGAATGACTTACGGGCACTTTTGGAAGATATCCCTTTGGAAACAAGGCTTGAGAGCTGGTTTCAACTCGATGGTTGTCCTGCACATTACGGAAGGGCCGTACGAGACTGGTTGGACATCAACTACCCAGGTCGCTGGATAGGACGAGGTGGGCCGGTGCCTTGGCCTCCCCGGTCTCCGGACCTCACGCCACTAGATTTCTTCGTTTGGGGATACGTGAAAGAAAATGTCTACCGAGAGCCCTTCCTCACAAGGGATGACCTCATCCAGCGCATCAGAATGGTTTGCAACCAACTCACCGCAGAACAATGTTTAGATGCAGTGCGATCTGTGAGTACGCGATGTGATGCGTGTATTGCAGCGAGAGGCCAGCACTTCGAACAACATTTACGTTGACGCTTTAGAAATTAACGATGTAATTTTAGAGAAGGTAAAACCTTCAAAATTTTCAGGGTTTTTTTTCTCACTTAGGTAGACCCATATAAAAACTGAAACATTTATGTTTTCCATGTAAGAATATTTAATTATTTTATTAATTTTCTAAATTTTTAATCTTTTTTTATGATTTAATCTTCAGTTATTGTTCATAATGTTATCTACTTTAAATAGGTAATTTTTTTTATACTATGAATATTTGAATAAAAAAGTATTTATTATTTTTTCTTAATAAAAAATAATTTTTTTTTCAATTACCTTTCTGTTAGTATAAGATTAGAATAAAATAATTGTATTGGAATAACATTTATTGCTAAAATTCATTCAAGGAATAAAATCCGCTCTTCCATTGACCTTAACTAGTTTTTGCACAACTATTTTTAGTTTTTTTGTGATTTTCTCGAAAACAAAGCGAAAACGAGGCATATGCCAGAGGACTTTTTGTTTTAGTTTTTCGATCCCCTATCGATCCCTAAAGTTTGGCCGTTTGGTTTGGGGACACCCTGTATAATAGGAAACATAGAATATGGCCTCCAACATTTTCGTTGCTGCTCTCTGTGCCACATCGTCGTTAATGAGGACTAAGTAGAACTTCTGTTATTCGACTATAACCTTTGCCAAAAGTCCGTCACGTAAGGCCTGCCTAAACTAAGCAGATTTCCCACGTACCCGACATCTCACAATATATTCCCTATTTCCAAATAAAAATCCGTGGAGTAGAATTGGACAGTCAATAAAAACTTCATTCAATCTGTTGAAAACAATATTGTCTACATAAGTTTGTAATAAGACGTATACGGGTACTCCTTTATTGTTAATGTGAATTGACTAAAAGCGGGCGATTACTGAAAGCAAACGCTCTAAGTTTTGGCTCTTAGGTTAATATAAAAGAAAGAGGGAACGTGTATAGAATAACATTTATAGAAAATTAAATTTTCAACAAGATTGAAACTATGTAATTATTTGGTCCAACTCATAGTAATGGGGATATTTTGAAGTTTCCATTTTCTCCACCTCTAAACCACTCCTCCCTCCCCTCCGATTTCAGCTGTTGTTGAACTTGATTATTAGTTTTACATGAATCGTGTATATCGAGATTGGTAACGATGAAACAAAAATTGTGACCACTAGAGCGGCAAAAGACAAGTATATGTGTGTGTTTTTTTATAATTATTATTTATTTCCTTCCTGAAGAACCCTACAGGAAGGGAGTTTATTGGCACACGCTGCGTACATCAATTTGTGCATAACATTTTTTTAACTATGAATAAAATTAAATATTTGTAAAATAAAATTATTTACAATAGAAAAAAGAAAGAACAGAAAAACAAATTTAGGTTTCAATGATGAATAAATAATTAATTTAACTGTATTTGAGTTTTAAATAATTCAGTCACTAAATCATTTCTTCAGCGTATTTTTTTAATTGTTTATTGTGATAGAAATGATAAAATTATATTTTCTAAAAACTTACGAATTCTAAATTTCTAGTGAAAAGCTATCGTTCTTCATTCATGAACAGATTGTGAATTGCGAACATCACAATTTTACTAAAAGATAGCATAGGGATGAAACTGTGAAAGGTTGAAAACTAAATAATTTCTTCAGCGTATTTTTTAAATTGTTTATTGTGTTTATAAAATAAAAGTTTTTCCTCAACAGGCCAATTATCTTGTCGGCATTTTAATTCGGTTTTAAAGTCTTTGGTCCGTTAGTAGTCTGCAGTCATAGAGCAAGTGTCTGTAAGTCTGTTCAGTAGTAAAGCCACAGTAACAGTTTGGTTGATCTGATTGGTCAAAACGATTAAAATAAGAGTTTGTTGTTCCGTGTCCTGTTAATAATTATGTCAAGTAATAATCTGTTGATGTTAATTTTGTCCTAAATACTCTTTAATATCTGGAATAAATAGTTTTAGATGTTGCCCTTTCGTAGTCAGAAACCGTTTCTGTTGTCATTTATTAATTGAGTCAGTAAGCAATTGTGTTTTTAAGTGTAATTTTGTTGTAGCATTTTGGAATTGTGGTATCTTTTGAAGCTGATTTTGCAGACGTGTGAGTATATATATATATACGACCGCATCTCATTTTCGTCATCTAGTTCGTGGGATCGATGGACATATGAAGAAATTATAGAAAATCGAGTCTTTATCATACACTGGCGCATTTAAAGTACTTAATTAATTAAGTACTTTAATTTCCACCGAAGGAAATCTGCTAAAACCTAATAAGACAGAGCTGCCTGAAGAAGATGACCGAAGACCCATCAAAACCTGACGTGTAGGAAAACGGAATTTGAGAATATTGCCCCTGGAATTTGGGTTAGATTTGAGGTAGACTAATGAAGTATTGTCTAAGTAAATATTAATTAGTCCGATTGTTACCTCGTTCTGTAGCGGTTTCGAAACTTAAACAAGGTAATAGCTCTATATAACACAATGTCCTCCACATGTTTTTTACGAAATCTAATGAGGAAACCGCCACACATTATACATATTACTGTGTGGACATCACACATTCCAATTAAATTAAATTTAAAAATAAATGTGTTTTGCCTAAATAAATATAAAATTATTTCATCTGAAAGCTATATACAATTCCTCTGTTCCAATGCATCGGAACAAAAATGTCATAGAACATAATTAGAGGTATTTTATAATGAAGAAAGATCTGTAAACACGTATAAGAAGTAAGAAATTTGCAATTCTTTATTTTCTTTACCTCTAAACCTAAATTTTCGATGAAATGCCATACTTCTTATGGCGGATTCTTGTAGAAAACATATTCTAACACTAGTTTATATAGGCGATTTTTTTTATTTGACCCAACCCTTAGCCGGAAAAGGCCAAAAACACGTTTATTAACACAAATCATTATTTATTTATTGAAAAATTCTGAGACAAAATTATCATTGAATCAATACTACGGAAACCAATTACGTAGTAATTATTTGTAAAAGGAATACATTTTTCCACCTAAATTAATTAAAAAAAATAAACTAGTTTTTTCTTTGCACTGCAATACTTACTGCTAGTACTCACAAATGTTCGAAAATGCGAATTCGGGCATGTAATTGCAACGTGGTGCGTCTAATTTTAGATTTTTCCGATTAATGGCATTACTAGTTATTTTAGTGTGTTTAATTAGTCTGTTTTGTTAATTTCCTATAAATATACGTTAATTAATTAAGAGTGTGTACTTTTTCCTTAAATTGCCGCTGGGACGGATATTTCTTCAAGTAGAAATGAAATATAACATATCTATTTGCGATTTGATAAGATTAAATAATGTTTGTCTTATCCTCTGTTTTTTGGTAAAGATTTAGGAAAAAAACTGTATATATATATATATATATATATATATATATATATATATATATAATGTATATTTATAGGAAGTCACTAATATAAACTAAATTAAACACGCTAAAATAACTATTAATGTCACTAATTGGAAAAACCTAAAATTTTGGCTATAAATTTGGGCTAGACGTTGCATTCAAATACGCACGTGTTTTGATAATATAATGAATTTTTGTCACCGTACTGAAGTAAGGGCTGTAAGAGAGTGGGAGTTAACTAAAGTGCAAAAATAACGAAAATACTTTTTGTTGAACTCCCTTCTTTTGTTCTTGAAATACTAAAATTTGAGTGATTGAGATCAAAATGATCATGATTCATTATATTGGGTTGTAACACATGAAGTGTCCGATTTTTTAAACCCTAATCTTTATAAAGGATTAAAACGTTGTGTGTTGATTCCAAGCAAAATATTTACCATCTATAATAAACATTTGTTAATCCTCTAGTCGTAAGCTATGTTTGTTTTTGTCCCAAGTAGGCTTACATATTTTAGTTTAATATCAATCGGGAACATGGAAACACGCGATTTCCGGATAATTTTCTTTTACGAGTATAAACTTGGTCACTCAGCTGCCCAGTCAGCAAGGAATATTAATCATGCGTTTGGCGAAGGAAGTGCTAATGAAAGAACTATTCGTCGTTGGTTTTCAAAATTTTCTTCAGGAGATACGACTTTAGAAAATCAGCCCCGTGGACGACCTCACTCATCAGTGGAGGACGAAGATCTTAAAAAAGCTGTTGAAGAAGACCCTCATAAAACATTTAGAGAACTTGCGTCAGAGCTAGGCACAAGTCATATGACGGTCTCCATGCATTTAAAAACGATTGGAAAGGTGAAAAAGCTCGATTCCTGGGTCCCGCACGAGCTCAACGAACGTCAGCAGTTAAAACGCCAAGAGACGTGTGTTTCTTTGCTTGATCGTCAAAGAACCACTGACCACATGTTTCAATACAGACAGTGAACAAATTAAAGGAGTTGGGCTTTGAAGTCCTACCGCACCCCCATATTCCCCTGATCTATCTCCTGCAGACTGCCACTTTTTTCGGAGTTCGGACAACTTTAAGCGAGGAAAATTTTTGACAGATGATTCAGACATTAAAAATGCATTTTCTGAATTTCTTTCGACACGTGACACAAACTTTTTCAAAAGTGGGATAGAAAACTTGGTGAAGTGTATTGAAAATGATGGTAAATACTTTGAATGAATAATATTTCAGATTCGATCTCAATTTTTCTTTTTTTTCCTGATTCTACAAACAGTCATTTCATATGTTACAACCCAATAAACTACAGCACTAGCTATAGTAAATAGTTTTTAATAAAATTACTCTGTTATATTAAGATATATTTCTTAATTGCTTTTCTTTCCGGCCTAGAATAAGTCGTCTATCTATTCAGGGCTACGAGGTTGGCTGACCTGTTTGTTTACAATTCAGACGATTTCCGTTGTAGAGGTTATTAACTTATAAATTGACTGAAACATTTCTCATTGCCGTTTGTATTTATTCACTTAATATTTGCGGTGGTATTACATGTATGAAGAATCATTTATTGTAAAACTTCACGTGGGAAATCTGCACAGTTTACGCAGCCCCTGCGTGACGGACATAATTAATTGGTTAACATTATTTACGTCAGGAGTTTGTGAAATTTCTGTTTGATCTTTACCAAACTTAATTTAAGCGTCTCATGTAAAACGCAAAGATCAAGTTCGATAATGGCTAAAAACTCCACCCGAAGAAGAGTGGGAATCAAATGGGTGAATCAAAAACTCACTGTCAAAAAATCAATCAAAAAATTATAAGGAACCTTATAAAATGTAAAATAAAAATTTTTATTACTATTATTTTATACATGTTTCCTTCATCTCCAATAGACAACGAGGAATTTTTTATTTTTTTATTTTTTTTTAATACAACCGTAAACTAAGGAAGAAGGGCTTTCATCAAACCTTTACTATGCAAATACGTACGATCTACAGTTATTAGCAGATTTCCCTTAAGGGAAATCAGCTATTGAGGTTGTACTCATGACGGAATTTTCGACATTTTTCTTCAAATGTCCATGGATCCTACTTAGTAGATGACGAAAATGAGGTCCGTTCAAAACTGTATATATATATCTATATATATCTATCTATCTATCTATCTATCTATCTATCTATCTATCTATCTATCTATATATTTGTCTGTTACCGCTCTAGCGGTCGTAATTTTTGTTTAATCCTTACCAAACTTCATATTTAAACGTTTTATGTAAAAAGAAAGATCAAGTTCGTTAACGGCTGAAATCGGACCAGTGGGAGGGGGGGTTTAGAGGGGAGGATTTTCGAAAATTCGAAATATCTCCGTTACTATACGTCGGATCGAAAAATTATACAGAATCAATCTTATTACAAATTAAATTTACTATAAATATTGCTATATACATTTATTCTCTATCTTGAATATTAACCGAGATATTTGCATTTTTCAGTTTTCACCAAACCGCCACTTCTACTCATGTTACGTAAACAATACTCTGCTACATAATAAATCACATTATTGGAAGTTTAAATACCAAAAATTGTATTCAAGAGACCTTTATTATACGAGATACATGCAAATATGCCCCGATGACCCCCCCCCCATCTTAAAGTTTTGGACTACTAAAATTTTATTGATTGAGATAACAATTATTCTGACTTATTATTAATTACAGTACTAGATATAGTAAATAGTTCTCAATAAAATTAATGTGTTATATTCTGATATATTTCAGTAATTGTTTTCTTTCCGGTGTGAGGCGGGACCCGTTTGTTTACATTTCTAACCAAACGCTTTCTGTCGGCAGGTTATTGAAATTGGATGAAACATTTCTTATTTCCGTTTGTATTTATTCACGGTGTTGTGTTAGCAGTATGTATATTTATCTATTACTAAACATCACGAGGGAAATCTGCTTAGTTTACGCAGCCCCTGCGTGACGGACTTTTTTGTAGGTGACGCAAAGAAAACAGATGTTTCAAGAGCAGTGATGACACACTGATCAAGCATTCTATTCAACATTTCTACCATAGTAAGAACCTCTTGTAACTCGCATTTGAATTTTAATCTGGTCATTAGGAACGAATTGAAATTATAATTTCATCTCAATATTGAATGAATAGAACTCGAAAATAGCTGAATCTTAGTGGTTATAAGACTTAATTATTAGAGCTAGAGAAGAAGTAAGGATATACGGAGCATGTTGTTTTATGTTAATTTGTTATAGGCAATCCTTTTGGGAGATTTTAGTAAACCAAGAATTTTAAAAATACAAAACTATCCATTCATCGAAACTTTTTAATTTGTTAACTTCTTTTTAGTAATAATTTTGCTATGATTTGAGCGGGCACATATTGCCAAACAGATGCGATTTAAATGCGCAATGACTATCGCAAAAAACAGCCTTATCTGTCATTAAATTGATAGCAGATTTGGCTGTAGTATTACAGATATGCAGAGGTCGTCATTAATTATTTCGGTAGTATACTACAATCGTAAGAGAGAGTACTCTAAATAAAAGTATTCTTCATACACTCTTGAACGTTGTGACTAACTACCTTTTCCAGGTAATTTTTTTTAATTTTATTTGGCTCGAAATTGATGATGATTCACAGTAATTTTATTACCAAGATTCGTACAAGGAATTTATTAGGGGATAAAGATCACATTGTATGCATTCTTTTTGCTAAATGAATTTATTTGGGGACAAGAATGTCAATGCATAAGCGCAGAGTTGGTTTTGCTACCAGAAACGCTCCATAGATTTTGAAGCAAAGAAATTCCCCTCATCCCAATTTAAAATCCTCGTGCTGTCAAAGTGCCATGCCCTAATAAAAATTGGGCATTCGTCGGATATCACCGTAGTGACATTTTTGGCACTAAAAGCATGGTGGGCTTAAGGCTTCGATTGCTAGCAATTCTTGGACTTTTTTCTAACTAAATTTATCTAACTGGAACAAGGCATCATTCCTATTGGCTATTTTGACATTAAATTAATAATACTTTATATTTTGATATCAACAGAGGATAATTTCTGTCAGTATATACAGTGTACTACTACATACTCGTATTTGCTATGCTGTCCGATTGTGGGTTTGTATTAGTCATTTCTGCCCATTTCAGCGCTGAAGTCACACACAACAACACAATTTTGAAGTCATAATTTAATATTTCATTGTAGGTCTTGGCCAATCCGACCCGTAGTGAAATCACAACTTACTCATTCTAAACCAAATTACAAATGGATATCACTTCAGGTCTAAGAACAATGGCAACATGAAATTATAATTTTTTGTTATATTATTTAAAAATGGCTTGGTGGATAATATCAATGATCATTTATAACGGAGACCAAGTTACACAATATAAAAATTCGATTTTACAACTAGGGGTGGGGATTTACTGCGAAGTCAATACATGATATTGTAAATATCTTTAGGAATATTTATTTTATAGAAAAAGTGAAAATTGTTTGTTAGGAAATTATTTTTAAAATTAAAAGGAGATTTGATTTATGCATTTTCCAATTTCGTCTTTCGGATTCTGGTCAGAGAATTATTTCAATACCCCTACGAATTGCTGAATAGAACTAAAACATTTTCGTATGTGAATCAAAAGTATAAGTACAAATTCATTAATCCCCCAAGTAATATTGTCAACCTTTAATAAATTTGCATGTCAACAAATAAAAAAAAATTATGTTTTAGAGTTGTAAAACAATTGTACATATTTAGAGTTGTATTAAGATTGATAATGAAACTAATTTATTGTATTTAATTATATAAATTGATGAATTTTATACTATGTATTCTTAGAATTTCACCTATTTTTTAAGGAATGTATTATATAAGTATAAATGTAATTCAAAAATGTCTAAAGAATTTAATTGGCATAATATTAGAAAATAGTTTATAGAAAAATAAAACAAGAAAAAATTGAGGTATTATGCAATTATTATGCTATGATAACATTTATTGGAAATCAACATATTTCATTTCAATATTATTAGTTTTATCAAAGGAATAATTGGATTCGTTTTTTTAGAATGTAATTTTTCAACATAAAATTTAATATTAAAACATACAAATTTTGTTACACTTACTTGACTGAAATTACAAGAGAATGACTGAAATCGAAGCCATATTGAAAACGCTAATGCTAAGTTAATTCCTTTTTTATATTTTGATTGAAAACCATATTTATTTATATCAATTCGTCAATGCTTCAACGATATTCTAACTGTAAGCATGAATTCGTCAATATTCAACTAATCTCTACTTCATTGCGATATTTTCGGGTAGGATATTATCAGTCAGCAATCAAAAGGAAGAAATTATTTAGGGTATAAGTTAATCCAATCCTTAGTTTTTGATGTTTTGGTTGTCATTTTTATTTTAACACCCAAGACTAATAACACAGCTGATATAGAATACAATTACGACAAAAGAACACTCAAAAAAATCTGATGTGGGAGCCACGAATGACTTTATCTTTATATATATATATATATATATATATATATATATATATATATATATATATATAAAATTGTAACCTCTGTCTGTACATTGATTTTTTTCGCGAAATTTCACGATAACTTTTCGTTTCACATGTCATAGACACCATAACTACATTCTGTTTCTTTCGTGTCTGTTTGTTTGTTTGTTACCTTTTCACGCATAAACGGCTGAACCGAATTTTATGAAACTTGGTATGTATATTACTACTAGCCCAACTTAGACTTTAGGCTACATTAATATTCTGTAAGACGAACAGGAGTGGGGGTTGTAAGGGAGGCCTGAAATTAAAAATAGCGATATTTCGTTTCCTATTTCATTTCCGGCAATTATGCACATAACAGAAGTTGTTTATTTTGTTATTTTGAGTAACTTTTGTTATATACATTTTTGTCGTATACCTAAGTATAAATGAGTTATACGCTAAAAACTACTGCGGAAGTCAACAATTTGATTTGGCACAAAAAACTCAACCGAACTAAACCAAACTCGGTATGTGAATTAGCACTAACATTTTCCTTATATTAAGCTATACTAACATTTCTAGGGATGAGCAGGAGTGGGGGTTATAAGGGAGGCCTGAAATTAATAATAGTGATATTTCGTTTCCTATTGGGGTTTTAGCAAATATGCACATAACAAAAGTTGTTTATTTTGTTATTTAGAGAAACTTTTGTCATATACTCTATCGTTGTATACCGAAGTATAAAGACGTTATACGCTATAAACTAAAGCGGGAGTCCACAATTTTATTTGGCACTAAAGACTCAACCGAATTAAACCAAACTCGGTATGTGAATTAGTACTAACGCCTTCATTATAATAAGCTATACTAACATTTCTAGGGACGGGCAGGAGTGGGGGTTATGAGGGAGGCCTGAAAATAAAAATGGTGATATTTCGTTTACTATTGGTTTTTCGTCAAAAATGCACATACCAAAAGTTGTTTATTTTGTTATTTAGATCAACTTTTGTTATATACACTTTCGTCGTATACCGACGTAAAAATGCGTTATACGCTAAAAATGGTAGCGGGGGTCAACAATATTATTTGGCACACAAGAGACTCAACCGAAATGAATAAAACTCGGTATTTGTATTAGCACTAACGCCTTCATTATCATAAGGCATACCAACATTTCTAGGAACGGGCAGAAGTGGGGGTTGTAAGGGAGGCTTGAAATTAAAAATAGCGGTATTCCGTTTTCTATTGGTTTTTCTGCAAATATGCACATGACAAAAGTTGTTTAGTTTGTCATTTAAAGTAATTTTTGTTATATTCACTTTTGTTGTATAAAAAATTATAAACGAGATATACACTAGAAGCAAAATGTTTAGGTTAGAACGGGAGTGGGGGTTATAAGGGAGGCCTGAAATAAAAATTCGCGATATTTCATTTTCTATTCCAAACTAACCACGGGTACTAACCCTAAATAGTGAAACGGGGAAATGTCAAAATATTGTGCAAAGTAAAGTCTTGCCGAAAAAATACCATCATCATTCAGGATCAAATGAATTCCCGGGCGAAGCCGGGTACCTTAGCTAGTATATATATAAAATTGTAACGTCTGTCTGTACATTGATTTTTTTCGCGAAATTTCACGATAACTTTTCGTTTCACATATCATAGACGCCATAACTGCATTTTGTTTCTTTCGTGTCGGTTTGTTTGTTTATTTGTTTGTTTGTTACCTTTTCACGCATAAACGCCTGAACCGAATTTTATGAAACTTGGTATGTATATTACTACTAGAGATGGGATTTTACCCGGTAAATACCCAAATTCGGGAAAATACCTGGGTAAATACCCGGGAAAATACCCGATTGGGTAAATATTCGGGTATTTTTAAATTAACTTCCCGAACTATTTTTGTAGTTATAGATTCTAAAACTTTTTTGTTGAAACGACTTTGTTTGACTCATCAACGTGTACTGAGACTGTACATCGCTTGCCGAGTCATTCAAGCTGTCGATAGCTCCTTATGCGGGCTCCTGCACTTCTTTTGTCGGCTTCCAGCGTTGCCTTGGCAACAACAAAGCCCACAAACGATTTAACGGCTGCGTAAAGTAAGCAGATTTCCCATGTGAAGTTTTACAATAGAGAAATTTCACAAGAGCCGAGCAGTTAACAAAACGGCCGACCTAGCTTTTGGCGGGAAACTCACTCATCCGTTATCCACCCCGATTTCATAAAATGCAAATATCTCGGTTAATATTCAAGATAGAGAATAAATGTATATAACAATATTTATAGTAAATTTAATTTGCAATAAGATTGATTTTATACAATTTTTCGATCCGACGTATAGTAACGGAAATATTTCGAATTTTAGAAAATCCTCCCCTCTAAACCACTCCTCCCACTGGTCCGATTTCAGCCATTAACGAACTTGATCTTTCTTTTTACATAAAACGACTAAATATCGAGTTTGGTAACGATCAAACAAAAATTGCGACCGCTAGAGCGGTAAAAGACATATATATATATATATATATATATATATATATATATATATATATATATATATATATATATATATATATATATATACAGTTTTGAACGGACCTCATTTTCGTCATCTACTAGATAGGATCGATGGACATTTGAAGAAAAATTTCGAAAATTCCGTCATGAGTACAACCTCAATAGCTGATTTCCCTTAAGGGAAATCTGCTAAAATAGAGACAAGTTGCCTCCAAACATTTCTTTTGTTGAATAATTATAAATAATTAAATAATAATTAGTAATTATTATAGTTAATAATTATTTATTATTATAGTTAATAATTATTAATTATTATAGTTAATTATTAATTATTATAGTTAATAATTATTATTATTATATTATGTAAATTTCTTTCTTCTTTTCAATATTGGCTTTGTTTTATTTCCTTGCTTTTATCTCATTATTTACAGATTTTTTAATCAAACCTCAGTTTATTCATACCTCACAAAATAATGAAGGTATAGTTTATATTGCATTTGTTCATAAGAATGTAAACATTAATAAAAGGTGTGGCATTTACTGTAAAAAACGAAAATACCCATGACTTGGGTTTTTTCCCACATAAATACCGGGTATTTACCCATTTGGGAAAATACCCGGGTTTTTACCTTTTGGGTATTTACCCTTCACCCATCTCTAATTACTACTAACCCAACTTAGACTTTAGGCTATTTTAATATTCTCAGAGACGAACGGGACTGGGGGTTGTAAGGGAGGTCTGAAATTAAAAATAGCGATATTTCGTTTCCTATTGGTTTTTTGGCAAATATGCACATAACAAATGTTGTTTATTTTGTTATTTAGAGTAACTTTTGTTATATACACTTTTTTCGTATACCGAATTATAAACGAGATATAGACTAAAACCTATAGCGGAAGTGAACAATTTTCGATCCGACGCATAATAACGGAGATATTATGAATTTTCAAAAATCCCCCCTCTAAACCCCCCCCCCCCTCCCATTGGTCCGATTTCAGCCATTAACGAACTTGATCTTCCTTTTTACATAAAACGATTAAAGTTAACATTACGTTTTTCCCCCACAGTTTTTGAAAGATAACTACTCCAAATAAGACATACATTCTTATTTAGCTCCAATTGCAGCTAAATCAACATGGGGACTCCAATCAGGAGCATTAAGTGTAATTTACAAAGGAGCTATTTTACCGGCGTTAACCTATGCAATACCAATATGGAAAACGGGCTTAAATAAGAAATGTAATATTAAAAAGCTCGAGAGGGTTCAAAGGCTCATTGGAATTAAAATAATAAAAGGATATCACACTATTTCATTTGAAGCTGCTCGTGTCTTGTCCTTTTTGGTCCCTATTCCGATAATAGCGAAAGAATATACTGACAGATATAACATGCTAAAACTGCACCAAAATACTAACAAAATAACAAATACGAAAACAATATTACACTTTTTTATATTGATGTGTATACTTAAAGTACGAAAGTTCGCCACTGGAGCATCTACAAATAGCTTCAACAAGTGTCTTACACCAGCCTACATATTTATTGCCAATAATGTAGGTCGATACCCTCGTTGCTGGCTGATCGTTGATTCGATGTCCATGTGATAATGCCATGCTCACGAGTAAACACTGCACTACTACGGACTTGCTTAGTAATATCTCTAAGACTTTATTTCCCTCAAGGGGAATCAGTTATTGAGGTCGTACTCAATACGCGATTTTCGAAAACTTTCTTCAAATGTCCATCGATCCAACCCAGGAGATGAAGAAAATGAGGGTCGTTCAAGTATATATATTTAAATGTTTGTTAACGCTCTAGCGGTCGAAATTTTTGTTTGATCGTTACAAACTCGATATTTAATTGTTTTAAAAAAGATAGATCAAGTTCGTTAATGGCTGAAATCGGACAAGTGGGATGGGGGATTAGAGGGGAGGATTTTCGAAAATTCGAAATATCTCCGTTACTACATGTCGGATTGAAAACTTTTATATAACCAATCTTATTGAAAATTAAATTTACTACAAATATTGTTATGTACATGTCTCCTCTATCTTGAATACTAACCGAGATATTTGCATTTTTATCAAGTGTAAGAGGATGAGATCGCATATTGTCGGTATTGTTCGTGAGATTCCGCCGAAAATTAGTTCGGCTGTTTCCGTAACTGTTCGGCTCTCGTGAAATTGGTTTAGAGATTCGTGTAAGCTTTTACTTTGTGAGATATATGCAAATACGTTCTGTTGATCCCTTCTTTAGTTCTTGGACTACTAAAATTTGAATTATTAGAATATAAATTATCTGATTCATTATAAATTGCAGTATTAGATATAGTAAATAGTTTGCAATAAAGTTAATGTGTCATATTCAGATATGTATAAATCACTGATTGTTTTTTTCTTTCCGGTGAAGAATATGGCTATTTGTTCAGCTCTGAGTGATTGGCAGACCTAGTTGTTTACCATTCAGAAGCCGTTTCCGTTGGGAGCTTATTAAAATTAACTGGAAGATTTCTCATTACCGTTTGTATTTACGGTAGTGGTGTTAAGTGTTACCAGTATGCAGATTTCTCTATTGTAAAACTTCACGAAGGTAATACGCTTAGTTTACGCAGCCTCTAACGTGAAGGATCTTTTTTTCTAACTTATATCTGTATTTTTTATTAAAGGAAGATGGTATTACTGGTAAGAAGATTTCCTACAAGGAGCTGCGGACGAGGAGTGAATGCTTTGCCCGAAGCCTGTCTTCTCTCGGCCTGTCTGGAGAAACAGCACTTATAGCAATGCCCTGAGTACTCCATAGCTATGCTTGGCTCACTGGAGGCTGACATGACAGTGTCCGGGGCCAGTCCTGCATATACACCAGGTATTATTATTACATCCTCATAACATTCTTATATTCCCAAAAATTATTAGTTACAAATATCGTTTAACGTTCTTATGTTAAATAAATGCGTTAAAAATAAATGCAAATGCTCTAAACACAACACTATTTATATTTGTTTGTAACATATACATATTTGAAGATTATCAAAAGAAGGAGCTACATATGTACACTAAGTGAAAGGCAGAAGAAGACACTAGCCTTCACAACTTTCTGTTCTTCACAGCTGGCTGGCTCCTTTTCCATGGCAACGATCACCATGTTCCCATGACAACGAATGCTGCCACTACAATCGCAACTTTTCTTAACCCCCATCCTCTCGGCTAACCAGATACAAAAATACGCTATTCAACTTGGATCTTTATGGTATCAATATCGTTGCGAAAATTAAATACATGAAAAATTAACAGAGATAGCCGCGTATTTGTGAAGGACGATGTAGATGAAAGCGACGGAGGAGGGTCTGGCGCCGGCAGCATCAGCATTGTTCCAGACTAAAGAGTCTAGTACCTTCGCTTTGATGTTGCCGCGCCTCTATATAAGCATGTGCAACTCGCCCGACAGTTAGTTTGTTCTCAGCTGTCTTCAAGTGATCATCAGTGCTACAGTGCGACTTAGTTGCAGTGCCGTAAAGTGTTTTTATGTGAAGAACAGTGTCGCGCCGTGATTATAAGTAACAGTATAATGCTTGTTTAAGACAGTGAAGTGCCGTTAACTTCGCGAAGTAAAGGGCAGTGCATTGCCGCGTTTTTGTGAACTTCAGTCATCATGAGTGAATTATTGGACTGTGAAATAACAAGAACAGTGAAACTATCAGTTCATACTGTGAGTAGTAATTAAGAATAATAAGTGTGTAGGGCATTGTTAAATAAATTGTGCAGTGATAATTACTTGGAAGCTTGTGTGTGTTTAATTTTGCAATCCAAAAGAACTCTAATAAGCAACGTTTATTACTGATTTCGGTAAAAAAACGTAACAATATATTTGATCTACCAGATATTTACACTCAACATTGTACAAATATGTTAAAAAAGAAAAAAGTCATAAACTTAGCAGTTTTAACAGATGCTATCTGGATCTCTTTTCAGCATGTATTTTCTATTTCCAAGTGAATCCTAATAAAAGTCCGTCAGCAGGGGCTGCGTAAACTAAGCAGATTTCCCACGTGAAGTTTTACAATAGGGAAATCTCCAGACTAGTAACAGTAGTAGTAACGAGTCTCCAAAGCAATTTCACGAGAGCCGAACAGTTACCGAATCGGCCAAACTAATCCGAACCATACCCGACCACATGTCCCAGAGACTTCATAAAAATGCACATATCTCGGTTAATATTCAAGATAGAAAATAAATGTATATAACAATATTTATAGTAAATTTAATTTGCAATACGATTGGACTTTTACAAATTTTCTATCTGACGCATAATAACGGAGATATTTCGAATATTCGAAAATCCCCCTCTAATACTAGATAGAACTACTAGAAAACTAAATGATGTAAGTAGATCAGATGATATTCTAGATAGAAACAGAGGGTATATAACAACAATTATAGGACTGTTGTCATACCTGTCGGTGAAGACGTCTTCACTGGCTAATGATCGAGTATAGCTGGCTAGAGTTCTTTTGGGTTGCAAAATTAAGCACATAAGCTTTAGAGTTTCTATCACTGCACAATTTATTTGACAATGCATAACACACTTGGTAAATTGGTCTTAACTATTACTCACAGTACACACTGATAACTTCACTTCTTATTGCACAGTACATTACGATCACTGAAGTTCACAAAACACGGCACTACACTTATCTTCACAAAGAACATGCACTACACTGTTCTTTACATAAACATGGCACTGCACTGTTTGCAGATAAGTCACTTTGCCACACTGCAACTGAAATGCACTATTCACTAAAGCTGTACTGAACGCACTGTTACTGACTTGATGAAAACTGAGAACAAACTGACTGATGGCCAAGGTGGGCAGTTTTTATAGACAAGCGGCGAAATCGTTCTTTGGTGCCAACGGCCCTGGTCCTTTCATCATCTACTGAAAATATGAGGAAATCTTTCGAGAATCATGTCATAAGTAAAAAATCAGCAGCTGATTTTCATCAAGGGAAATACACTAACAAAAATTGGAATATTTCTAAACACTTTTATTTTTTTTACTAAAGGTGAGCTCAAGTGGCAGGCTAATGATGCAGGAGCTAAGGTAATCATTACTTCACCAGATTGTGTAGAAAAGGTCAATTCTGCTGAGCTGGGAATTCCCATAATTTGTACAGAAGACATTGGACAAAAAGGAATTTTCTCTTTAAATAAGGTAACATGTAGTATTTACCTGTATTCAATTTATAATCATCTTATCTAATCTATTATCTATTTCTAAATACAAATCCCATAATTAGAAGAGGGAGTTCACTGAAGACAAGAAAGTACAAAGTATAATTACCCTACATTTTTCAATCAAAAAAATGTATAGAACAACAATTGTAGAGCATCAATAATTTAACAAGGTTGGTTCTATAACATTTTTCAATCAACTCTTAATGACAGAGATATTTGGAATTTTTGAATTCCTCCAACCTCTAAACCCTCTCCCCTGTCTTGGTTAAATTTCAGTCATGAACGAATATGATCTTTAGCGTTGAAGAAAATGGCTAAATATGGAGTAGTGTTAGATCAAATAAACATTTTGAGTCAAGGAATAAAATCTTAATTTAAGACATCATCACACAACCAATTTGCATGTAACTTACCCAGTAAAGATCCATTGAAAATAATATTTGGCATTTAAGTTTGGAACAGGACCTTTCATGGCACATTCACGACACTTTTGTCAATAAACTTCACAATTTAAAAGGCAGGTCATAAAAAATCAAGAACTTAAATAATGTCTACATTTATTTTAATATTAAAATAATAATAATAAATAGAGCCTTCCACTAGCTATGCCAGGCGAAAACTAAATAAAAACAAAATGGTGGGCATATGCCAGCTGATTAAATTTGATATACAAGAAAGTAAAATTGATTATCCAAAAGAAAACTAATCTAAACATTAAAACAATTTATATTTATAAAATTTGTATTAATAAAAATAGCAGCCATTTTTTTACTGTTTATTTATTTCGATCATTAAAAAAATATATAATTGAGATGATTAATTTTAGTTTTCTCATTAATAACCCTTTTCCTATTTTTTGTAGTATGTATGTTTTCCTTAATTTTTCATTGTTCCGCTAAAGTGCATTTTAGTTCCCCCCTAGCCGCCATCTTGTTACGTCACTGTCTGACATCTTGTTTCTTGCTACCGTCCCACATATTGTTTTTGCTAGTGTTTACTATTAATACCTTATCCGTTTTAGCTATGGCTCAAAGTGAGTGCACGACAGTTTTTTTATACAATTGGAAGTGCAGGGAAAGCGTGCCGTTATTGAATGGTGTATTAAAGTAGGATTCTTATCGCCTACATACGAATGCCCAGAATGTGGGAAGAACATGCGCCTGGTACAGCGAGAAAATTAGTTGAGTTAACAAAATTTAAGTTATTATTACCCCCTCTCCCCCTCGTTTTAACCGCCGATGGCATATTTTGGAAATTTTAAAGTGTTAAAGAAGATAAAGTAAGAAAAACACAACCCCCACCCTTGGTGTTAGAAAAACAAGATGGCCACCGTCATCATCGTGCGCCATCAAGGGGGGAACTAAAATGCACTTTCACCCATTGTTCTTTTCTATTTATTATATACAAACATTGTCAACATATAGCTATGATTCTTTTAAAAGACATGACTGGCAGTGGAGTTTTATTTTAATTGTAATCTATGTTTTTAGCATGCATTATTATTTTTCTACATAGGAAGGCATGAATCTACTAGATAGCTTTTGTTACAATCCTTATAATTGAACTGATATATGTTATATTTTGTATCTTTTGAATTTGAATCTTCTATGTAACAAACTATTTATTATCCTAGATGGTTTATTTTACATAATGGTTTCCCATTGTCTACTGTCCTAGTCAGTGTAGCAAAATTTAGTTGTGACACAAGTACAGCCACTACTGTAGTTAACCCAAGGGGTTCCTAGCTTCCTAAAAATAATACATTATTATATATAAATGTCTTTTGAACATTCTTTTATATATATATATATATATATATATATATATATATATATATATATATATATATATATATATATATATATTTCCTGACTGAAATATTTTGTTTGAAGGTATAAAAACCTAAAAATAATATCATTTAATATTTTCATTTTCCAGATGGCTACGAGTTCTACCAATATTGAAACACCTAAACCAAAACATAATATAAACCGTATTGCATTTTTACCATATTCTAGTGGGACAACTGGGCTGCCGAAAGGAGTTCAACTAAGTCACAAGAATTTAGTTACTGCCCTTTCACAAATAACTTCACCTGAATTGTGTATTATAAGTGAAACAAAAGGTATTATAAAACTAATACTTAAACATACATTTTTCTTTACCTTTCAAAAATATAAAATATCCTTTTTTGAGTCCTGCCTAGCATGTGCATGAGTATTTCTACCAACTACAGGTCTTCAGTCACCGTCTATTTTGATGAGACTTCCTAGGTAACTGTTTCTCTTTATCAATATTGATGATTCCCTTTATATATATATATATATATATATATATATATATATATATATATATATATATGTTATTTGCTTTGTATAGGCACTTAAAAAGCACTTTTCTAAACAATGAATTGTTTATTACCCAAATTTTATACAAATTGGCCAATTCAACAAGTTTTTTTTCTAACTGGATAATGTTATTATAGAGTTCTCTAATATGCACTTATCATTTCACTTCAAAACAGTCCTAATGCCATTGGACTCAACAATAGAAACTCAAAAAGTAGCAATTTATGGTAATACCAATCAGATATATAGGCATAATTCAATTTTTAATTATTCATTATAACTATTTATACTTCCCAATGGAGAGTATTTTAATTTAGTTTGAACAAATCCAACTCGTTTTATCTAAACTATCAGCATATTCTACTAAAGTCCTCCGTTCAAGGATTAAGGAATTACAAAAATGTTATTAAATATGTCCAATATGTGTTTGTAAGGCTAATTGGAATGGGTTATCTACTGGTAACCACCCTTTCCTAGTCAGGATGTGATGAAGGATTTTATTTAATGAGGTCATCACTAAATAAATTTCTATGGCCTAGGTAAGAATCAAACTCATGACTCAAAGTTTATTAAGTGAAATTAATTTTTATCAAAATGTGGCATTGAAATTTTAAATTTAATATTACTTGTTAGGACTAATATATAGCTAATTGAGCAATTTAATTTATAGGTAATTATCAGGAAACAATACCGGCATTTCTCCCGTTCTTCCATATTTATGGATCAGCATTCATCATGCTTCGTGGATTGGTTCTAGGAGCAAAGTTAGTCACTCTCCCTTGCTTTGACACATCAGCATTCCTCAATATACTTCGTAATAACAAAGTTAATATCTTATTGCTTATATTTCTAGAAGTGACATGAGATTAATTCAATTGTTACTATTAAACCCACACATCAGTGTTTCTACATCAGATTATAAATGTTTGTCATGCAGGGGCTAAACTAAGCAGATTTCCCATGTGCTGGAATGATCCACAGCTGACCTCATCTAGCTATCTATTCTCTGGTTCTCCCTTAGTTCGAAGCCTTTGTAAACAGGAATGTGAAAACATGATGAAATGTAAACTGGACTTGAGATGCTCAGTAACTCAGGTTAATGAAAGTAAAAGTTAGATGAATAGAAGTGTGGAAAGGGAGGGGGGTATATTGAAGGCTGAAATCAAGAAAATAGAAATAACTCTCTGAATATATGAGCTGCATAAAACAAAAGTCCAAAAAACAAATGTAAAGCATCAAATATTTAACAAGACATATTTGGTTGTGTGTGCACATGTTCACTTAATGTGCCCAAAAATGTACTTGGATTATGTTCATAGTACTTAAAAAATTAATAATTAAGTAAATTATAAAGAATTTTTGACTATTATGAAGTGGATTTTACAGACCACTTAAAAATATTATTATTCATTAATTAAATTAACTAATTCATGAACTAATCAACACTATGCTTAGACTATTTTAATTATCATAAGATTATTTAAGTATTAATGATCTATGTAAAGTAAATTAAGAACTCTCCATGCAGATAAATTAGAATTTATTCAGTATTATATATATATATATATATATATATATATATATATATATATATATATATATATATATATATATATATATATAAAATACAATAATATTCATATATCCCCCAGGTTAGAAAAGTGGAGGCAGATGGTGCTTAGAAATAAACTATAGTTTAAATTATTAACAAATATATGATATAAAAGTAATACTATAAATTATAATCTCACCAAAGATGTTCAGATTATTTGATATGAAAAAAATCACCAGGCCTGGACTTTATATCAATGACTTTCTTGGTGAATGAAAAGCGGGATTCCTCAGAGTGATGTAGGGGCTTTATAACTAATTCTTCATGTGAAATTAAGAGATGAAGAGCTCTTCCATGATGAAAAAATGAGGAGAGAGAGAATTCCTTAATGTGGTCACTTTGAAGTTCCATGGCTGAGAGAAAATGCGAGAACAAGTTCACTTTGACTTTGCTCTATCTCTTACTCAAGGGGAACATAGTTTATAGGTTTTTGATTTCCTTCAAGAAAGATGTTTTTATAACATGAACAATAATTTTTTGCAATCGAGATAACATTTTTCATCTTTAAAATCCTCCCATTTAACATTTAATACACGTTGATCCACCTTGAAGCTGGAGAACCCCCCTGAAGGAAAATATGCTAAAAACTTAGCTTCGAATCCATTTTGAAATGTAAACTAATTTAAATACTGCTAAGAGATCATAACTACCAGGTATTAAAAGACTAATAGTTTTACCTAAAATTATTGAGCTAAAAAAAAAAGAAAAAAAAAGAGGAAGAAATGTATGTTATTTTTGCAAAAATATTTCTTTGCTAATTGGTTGATTAGAGTTTACTTTTGTTGAATGATTGCTGAAAGATTAAAAACACTATGTTGGTCCGTCTTAAATTAAACTGTAGCAAGAAATCAGCCATTGTATATTTTTCTCTATTTTCAGCCTTGGATAAACTCCCACTTCTACTTACGGTACATTGACAAAAATCCATCTTCTTCTAAGCTTAAATAACAAATATTGATTTCAATTGACCTTTACTATGTGAGATACATGCAAATATGTAATGTGTGCAACATCACTTATAATTTTATATAATATGCTCTATATTCTTTAAATTGTTTGATTAATACCTTACTCGATATTTAACCATTTCATTCAACATAAAAGATTATATTCATTAATAACTAAAATTGGTCAAAGAGAGGGGATTCAATTGAAAATCAAAATTACTCTGTTACCATGAGTTGGATCAAAAGATCTTATATAATCAATTTTATTCCAAATTTAATTATCTACTATAATACAATGTTTCCTTAACTCGAATATTAAACTTATTAGTTGTATTTTTTTTTTGTATTCATCCTCCAGTAAACCTAGTATTTACTCATTCGATTTTCACTTTGAGCAATTGAGTCACTAAATGTCTCATGTCCAGCTTACATTTGCCTTTACATTGGCTTATTTCCACAGGAGAAATAGTGAAGATAAGATCAATGGCTCATTTTTCAACAAGTGGGAAATCTGCTTAGTTATGTAGTACGTGCATGACAGACTTCAGACGTGTGTAGAAAGAAAGGTATTCAATGAAAAAGTGTTGGTATTATTAGTAAAAATTGGAGTTATCATATTGAGTATAATTTATATTTGAAATGTATATTTATCATAGCAAACATTTTATAGAATATAATACTTCATGCTGTACCACCAATAATCAGCTTCCTAGGGAGAGATCCTAATGTTAAGCCAGAAGATCTGAAAAACATAAAGTGTACTATGACTGGTGCGGCTCCTTGCAGTGGAGAAGACCTATACAAATTGTATGAAAAAAACCCTCACCAGGTGCTCCAAGGTGAACTATTTTAGGTGAAATTGAGCCAATAATTAAATTCAATAAAATCCAACAACTAGAATTTCTTTCTAATGATCTTGAGAGATGTGGGGAAACATTAAGTTATAACCTATTGAGCAGTCTTCCCCCCCTACTGGTAACCAGCAGAAGCTCAAAATCCATATGTGGTATACTTGGACCTAGGTAAGGCTATTGTTAAAATAAAGACAAATTTACATATTTAGGAATTTTATTTTGTTTATATATATATATATATATATATATATATATATATATATATATATATATATTACTGTAAATTTTATTTTTGCTATTTATTAACACCTACTTTGTGTTACTTAGGCTAATTGGAATGGGTTATCTCTTGGTTACCACCCTTTCCTTGCCAGTGTGAGACTAAGGATTTTTTTTCCAAAGCGTTTGTCACTAAAAAAGTTCCTATTGCCCATGTGAGAATCATACTCACCTTGACAGTAGGCATTTATGGATTGTTTTATAAATAATTGAAAGGTAATTATTAGCTTTCATTGTCAGGGTCTTAGTCTTGTGTATTTCTTGTTTGTTAGCATATATTGTTGGTATATTAGTGCTTTGAAAAAAACGTGTATATTTTGTTGAGCTAAATAGTGTTGAAAGAGATAGTTAATTTTTATTCCGTCATAAATATCTCTCAGAGATGTATTAGTCTGGCTGTACGAAAGAGGAGTTGATACTGAAAAATGAAAATAGCATCAAAAGAACTGATCAAAATTAGATAAATATAAATTGATTAGAAATCAAATGATCCAAAAAATATTATTAAATATATTTAAACTGAGGAAGACACATTTTAAGATTATAAAACGGGGCAATTTATGTCTAACCAGAACTAAGTTACAAAAGTTTTGACTTATCATTAAAGAGATTTCTGTGCTGGTGGAGATAGCTCAGCTAACTGCTGCAGGATTAGCGAATCACCAACAGGGATCTCGTTTCCCAGGGTACTGATAACCCACTAAGAGTGATTTTAACCCATATATACAGCCTCAGCCAAAAATAACTTTGTCCCGGCTGAAAGAAATATACTCAAAATGACTCATAAACATAATTTATTTATCATAATTTATCTCGCAAAATGTTTAGGGCATCAAATTCAAGGGAAATGAATATTAATATAAAAATAGCTCTTAAGAAACAAAAATGTTAGTATATCTGTTGTATGTTTGCTATTGTTTTTTGTTTTTAAAATAGAATTATCTATTAGCTATTGTTTTTAAAATAGAATTGTCAGTGCTTTTATTTTCCACTACTTAATCATTTACTTTACAAAATACTTTTTTCTTTTTACCTAGGATATGGGATGACTGAAAGTTCTGGTGGTTTAACTTTCCCTAGGCTGGCTTGTGATAATAAAACAACTGTTGGGTTTCCGATACCTAATACCGAAGGGTGTGTAATAGACATGTCTACTGGTGAGCGCCTCCCTCCGCATACTCATGGTGAATTATGCTTCAGAGGCCCACAGGTGATTGTTCAATTATATGTATATTTTTTCTCCTGTAGTCTAATCTTTCAGAAGAATATTGAAAATACTGGGTCAGTAAAGCTATTAAGAAGTATAATAATGTGTATCATCTGCCCGGAAGATCAAAGAATAAATAAAATATTAATAATGAAGGCGTAATTTCTCCAATTCAATCAGTAAAAATCTCCTCAATCCAGCAGAAATTATAAAGAGGGATATTCCAAATGATGAAAATATCCATAAATTCTTTGCTGAGAAGCTCAGAAAGTGTCAAAATATATAGCCAGTGAACTCAACTTTATAAATTAAAATTACCTACTTCTATCACTTTCTCAAATAACATTTTATATACTAAACACGAAAAATAAATAACATATTTTAAAATTTTGTACTATATTAGCAAAAATATTTCAACAAGCAGTATTTTTAGATACAGAAAGAGTTGTTAAAACATTTATCAATATCCAATATATTTCATAAATTTAATCCCCTGGAATATAAAAACCCTGTAACTGTGGAGTATTTCAAGAATAAATAGCTGTAGTGATAACAATTAATTCTTTTGATTGAAATCACCTGATTGAAAAAGTTTAGAGGAGGAGATAAAATTGTAAATTGCTCTGTTCCCAATAGAGATTCAGAAGATATGAATTATTTATTAACATTCATTTTGTGCTACTTAGGCTAATTGGGAAGGGTTACCACCCCTCCAGGCTAATTATCTATAGGTTATCACCCTTTTCTAGCCAGGGTGAGACAAAGGATTCTATTTAATTAGTTCATTGCTAAATAAATTCCTATTTCCCAGGTGAGAATATGAAAATAGAACTTACAACTCAAGGTTAGAAGATTTGTACAATACCTCTTTTGTTTATCAAGAAAAGATCCATAAATTATGTTTCTGATTTAGTGTACTGGAACAATGATTTAACTTAACACTTTAAAATGAAATCATATTATATGAACAGGAGCAAAAAATTTAGTATATATAATTCAAAAGGTTAGAAGGAAGTCCAGTGGTGCCCATATACACTTTTTTTTTAATTGTTAGGTTGTTTATTTTGGCTACATTATCACATTAGCTTAAAGTAGTGTTTTGCTATTGGATATTTGTTGGAATTTCATAATTTATTCCTAATGCTTAATTATTTTTATAATATTATCTTGTAGGTTATGCAAGGTTACCACAATAGACCAAAGGCTACAGCAGAAACTATAGACAATGATGGATGGCTTCACAGGGTGATATTGGCTACTACGATGAACAAGGGCAGTTCTACATTGTTGATAGAATCAAGGAGCTTATCAAAGTCAAAGGATTCCAGGTAGTATTCTGCTCTAAATACACAGTTATTATAGTGATAGTAATGCTAGAAGAAATATGAATGCTATTCATGGCTTTGACTAGAAAAATATATATTATGAGGAAAATTATGTAAAGGAGGCTTCAGGCAAATTAATTAATGCTAAACATTAACAGAAAGTCCAACACATCAGTGCTGTGTGAACTAAGGAGAACGTATGTTTACCATTTGGGTCAGAAACGCAGATACCAGAACCGTTTCCTTAAACTGCAGCCAACTTTTTAGCGATAGATAGATTATTTGTGACTTTCCCACCTTGTTCCAGGGAGGCCACTGTGATCCCTTGGTCTTATAGTGCTAACCTTACATCTCCATTCCAAATGGCTTTATATTCTTTATGAAGTCAAGGTATATCTTACCTGTGGCTTCCTCCTTACCTGAGTCAGCATCTCCATGTCCAAAGTACCTGAATCTTAAATTCTCCAGTGTGTTTAGGAGTCTCTTCCTCTTCTCCTCAGCACCTACATATTGGTGTTTCACAGAGTTTGATGTTAAACATATGTTTGTTCATCTTCCTGTGCTTCGAGATCACTCCTACTACAAGTTCCTTCCTAGGCCGTCTAAGGTAGATTTTGCTGTTTCTGCTCTCCACAAACCTGATGGGTAACAACCTTGGGTATTCGCCATACTCTTTTGTATTCCTTCCTGGCCACATTCTTTATGGAGTTCCTAAGAAAGGATGAAGATACTTCGATAAAGGTCCCGATGTTTTCCAACATACTCAGGAAGCCATTTCATCTAGCATTATTCTGGATAACCTTCATTCTCACCATCCTGATCAATTCTTTCATTGCCTCTGTCTCAATGAAGATTTCTATTGACAAGAGATACAAGATTATCTCCATTATTATCATAGGCGTCAAGTTCATTGCGTCTGTGATTAGCAGAGAGTAGCATTCCGATGTTCGATTTAATATTGACTTTGTACTTCCACACCACATCCATATCCAAGTATTGGCCTGATTATTGCTGTGTATATCAAATGGGCTATGTATGCTTCATTCCCCATGTCTTTCAACCCAAGCTCCTGCAGATCCAAGCTCTAACAGCCTTGCTGGTAGCATAATTCAAATGCTCCTTCCAGTTTAATATTTTGCCAAGCATTATTCCCAGGTACTTGACCTTATTTTTAAATTCAACTATCTCCCCTGTTAGTCTGGGAGCTTCCAGTTCAGTAAGTTTCCTCCTCCTCGTAAAGGGTAGAACTACTGTTTTCTTCAAATTTAAAGTGAGCCCCGTTTTCTTAAACCAGTTCTCTGTTTGTTTCACAGCTCCATTCATCAGATCTGATATCACTGATTGTATTTTCCCCACAAGGCTCCACAACAATGGAGATAGTACTCCCCTTACGTATATCCCTTCACTGTTCCAGCTCTGACTGTGCTGCCCCCCCCCCTTCTTGGCCTGTACTTTTTTTCCATCTAGGATAGTAACTATCCATATACTGATATGTCAATCTATCTTGAAGTCCATTAGTGCTATATTTATCGCACCAGGTGGGGTATTATCAAATGCCCCCCTGCATATAAAGAAAAGCTCCTAGTGCTATTTCCTTATTTACTCGAGCTATTTCTAGGTCCTTGACGACTGTGTAAAGAGCTGTCTCACATGATCTACCAGCCTTAGATGCATGCTGGTGCTTCAGGCCCTCCGTGCTCTGTGCTCTAATAAGTCTGTCTGCTATTTCTCCATTACCTTCAATAGGAATGATGACTGACATATTGGCCTGAGTGCCTTACCATCCTGATATGCGGGTTTTCCTGGTTTGGGAATAAATGAAATTCTTACCACCCACTATTTGTTTGGTATGTAACCACTTTCCAGACTGCTTCTAAAGCGTCTAATCAATGACCCTAATATTTCCTCTACAATTCACTTCAGAAAACTTGGTATATTCCATCACATCCAGGTACCTTGAATGGTGTAAAGCTCTTGATAGTCCATTTCACTGCACTGCATTTATGACCTCTTTAACTACTTTCTAGTTGTAGTGGTTTTCAACCCAGGGCACCTCATTTACTTCAGATTTCATTTCCAACCTTCACCTCGGGAAGTGAACCTGCATCAATAACTTCAGAGTCCATTCTATATTACTGATAATCCCAATTGGTCTAACTAGGGACCCTAGTTCCTGGGTGGTGCTGTGCTAACCCAGCATTTTATGCAGCCTAGCGGTGGGACCTGTCTTGCCTCAAGATATGTCTTTGGCCCATATTTTTAATTATTTTTTGATTATTTATTTTTATGAGGGTCTTTGTTAGTCTAAATGAATAGCCATCTATTGTTCACAGACCTTCTGTAGGAATTAAATCTAACATCTTCTGCATTAATAGTTTTGGTCCATTGCCAACATTTTAAGCTAACATTGAGAGTCATGATACACAATATTAGAACTGTTGTATCTCATCTAATATTATAATAAGACGTTAATTTAGGTCAGATGTAGTGTTTGTACGATGCTAGGTTACAGGAGTGATTCACCTGAAATCACCTTCTGTCCCAATATTTTGATGGAATATATTCCCTTGTTCATGACACAAAAGTTACATCGTCACTTAATTGTACAAGTTGAATTAATTAAATAGGTTAATTACTACTGTTCTCTTTTAATATAGGAGGGCTGCCCCTATTATATTATATTATAGATTAAAGTTTTAGGTACAATGTCCCTTAGGCTATGCTACTTTAATAATAAATTTTTCATTCACAAGACACAATATTCTTTTTAAAAAGAATAGTTATTTAATAAAGTGTTCTGTGTTTTAATTAAATTATAATCGTTAAATGATTACTTCTATGATTTGACATGATAAATTTTAAGCCAGAATATCAAAACGAGAAAACTTAAATGATTTTCAAATCACTTTGATACTCAACTTTTTTTACACCCGTTTGATGCTTGACCAGGAAAACAGTATACTATAAAGTAATGTACAATGACTATCTGCAGTTTTTAATCAGCCTCTCGCTAGCTCAGATAGTGGAAAATCAAACATCTTGCTTTGTAGTCATTGTAAGTTAATTTCTATAATAGAAAGACCCTGGCAAGGCACTAAAAGGATCCAAAACTGGTCAGGCATTAATACGATTTGAGAATATTTTCAGTTTTATTTTATCTTCCTTAAAAATGAATCAAGTAAATTTAAAAATTATCAACCTGCTTCAATAAAGGATATTATTTGAAAAAAAATATTACGTCTATTATAGGTTGCACCAGCCGAATTGGAAAGCCTATTAAGGCAACATCCTAGCATTACTGATGTCGGTGTGATAGGAGTGCCATCAAGAAAGCATGGAGAGTTGCCAGTCGCATTTGTTGTCCCATCCAGACAAACAATTGAACCTGAAAAAATTATGACTTGGCTAGCAGAACGAATAGCTCCATATAAAAAACCTGCAAAAATTATTACAGTTCATAAAATACCAAGGTCACTCTCAGGAAAAATTCTTAGACGTATACTTAAAGACAATGCAAATAATTTAAATATTGCATGAAGAAGTAGTAAATAATTTAGCAGTCTAGTCAATGAAAAGGTATTTTTTTTTATTATATACAAATAATTGAAAGAATCAAAATGTTTAAATAAAAGTGACCTATTCTAACCAGGCCTACTCACATCCCTTTTCATACCAGATCCAAACAGACAGGCATCCAGTAAATCATGAATAATACTATTATATCATATTAATTGCCAAATTTCAGCATCCAATTCATGTCATTGTTTCTGTCAGAACATCTATCACAGACCTTTATATTTTTATAAAGTTTTGACCAAAATTCACAAAATTCAGTGCACATTTATACCTTGATATGTGTATAGAAATCAAGTACTTTCCGAGAAAAATTGTGTGGGGGCAAGCTAATGGTTTGTCGATGAGCCCCTATTACAACGCATTAAAGGAAAGTATTAATTCAATATTGCATAGAAATGCAATATATATACTAGCTAAGGTACCCAGGAAATCATTGTTGACTGACTAATGATGGTATTTTTATAGCAAGACTTCAATGTGTACAATTACACTTCCCTCCACGATGTAATGATTTTCCAAAATAGTCAATCCTAAAGGGTAACTTTTGGGGATTAATAGAATAGAAATTTCAGTTTTGAAGAATAAATGTAAATTTGTTCCTAATCTATCCCTCTACACGTTTTGAGCCACCGTTTTTCAATAATTCAAACCATAATCATGGGTAGCCTTTATTAGAATTAAATATCATTTATAATGAACATATTTCCTTTCAAAAACCAATCGGAGCACATATACTTTAAGCATAGTTTTTCATGTAAGATTAAACTCATAATAGTAAATCTCAGTGAAAATAACTACCAGTAATGCCAGTATTTCACAAGAAATAAGTAAACTCAATTAACTGTTTACGCTCCCCTCATCTTCTGCTCCAGGTGAAGGTTCTCAGCATTCATCTCCTTAAATTATTGATTCAAAATATTATTTTTAATATTTATCTACCGCATGGAATTAGTAGGACTCCCTACAACCTAAGCCACTAGAAACATATTATTTTAGTACTAATTGCAAAATATCATATCGTCGGTCCTTTAGTGTGTGAGTTACAATCAAACATGTTTGATGTGATTCCATCAATTAAGATTTCACGTTCTAGGCTAAATAATTTCCATTCGATCGTTACCTTATTCGATGTTTCGAACTAGATAATATATAGTTAGATGAGATCACCTGAGTGTCATTCAGCGCATAGGGAGTCTGCTTAGTTTACGCAGCCCCTACGTCACGAGCTTTCTACTTAGAACTAGATAATACAGGGTGAGTCAAAAGTCACGAAGGGGTTTAAAGTTGTAATTATTTTGTTGCTATTTATTTTTTTTTTTTTTTTTTTTTCATTCTTTTCAGATTCTATAAAAGACATCTTGGAAATTAATCATGGAGAAATACACAACTGAACAAAGAACACAAATTGTGAAATTTTATTATCAAAATGGAATGTCAATTATCTTGACACAACGAGCCTATCGTCGCCATTATGGAATCAGGGATTCTCCAAGTGAATCAATGATAAGGCGGTTGATTGGTCGATTTGAAGAACAGGGTGCAGTCCAGGACCGTCCACGAACTGGCAGACCCCGCACGGCTACTAGTGAAGCTGCTGTTGAACGCGTGCGCGAGAGTATTGCAGAAGATCCGTCAACCTCAACTCGCCGGCGTTCTGGCCAGGTTGGAATGTCCCAGTCATCATTGCGACATATCCTTAGAAGGTTAAATCTCTTCCCGTATAAAATCCAGTTGGTGCAACAGCTCAAGCCACGTGATTTTGTTCAAAGATTCCAATATGCTGTCAGATATCAGGACATAGCCAGGGGTGATCCAGAATTTATTCATAAACTGATAATGCCAGATGAGGCACATATTCACTTAAATGACTTCATCAATAAGCAGAACTGCCGGATTTGGGGAACTGAGAACCCTCGAGTGATCCATCAAAGGGAACTGCATCCTCAAAAGTGTACGGTCTGGTGTGGGGTGATGTCACAAGAAGTGATTGGACCATATTTTTTTGAAGATGACTTTGGAAACACTGTCTCTGTTACAGGCGAAATATATCGGTCTATGATCGAAAATTTCTTACATCCAGCTGTTCAGGACAAACCAGACACATGGTTCCAACAAGATGGAGCGACGCCACACACTGCGAGGGTCACAATTCAACTTCTCAGACACCTGTTTGAAGAAAGAATAATTTCTCGTGGTTGTGAAATAAACTGCCCTTCAAGATCTCCAGATCTGACTGCGGCTGATTTCTTCTTGTGGGGCTATCTAAAAGAACGGGTATACGTCAACAAACCTCAAACACTCCAGCATCTGAAAAACAATATTGAAGCCGAAATAAGAGCTTTAGGAACAGATATACTGAGAGGTGTCATGGAAAACACTTTACAAAGGGCACTTTTGTGTGAGGCAGAAAATGGAAGACATTTAAGTGATATAATATTTCACACCTAGTGTCAATTTTTTGCAGGATTTGTTGTATAAAATTATATAAAAATGAAAAATTTAAATTAAAAAATAAAGGAGTTATTAATCATTGAAACCCCTTCGTGACTTTTGACTCACCCTGTATATAGTTAGATTTACGCAGCCCCTACGTCACGAGCTTTCGACTTGGAACTAGATAATATATAGTTAGATGAGATCACCTGAGTGTCATTCAGCGCATGGGGAATCTGCTTAGTTTACGCAGCCCCTACGTCACGAGCTTTCTACTTAGAACTAGATAATATATAGTTAGATGAGATCTCCTGAGTGTCATTCAGCGCATGGGGAATCTGCTTAGTTTACGCAGCCCTTACGTGATGAGCTTTCTACTTAGAACTAGATAATATATAGTTAGATGAGATCTCCTGAGTGTCATTCAGCGCATGGGTAATCTGCTTAGTTTACGCAGCCCCTACGTCACGAGCTTTCTACTTAGAACTAGATAATATATAGTTAGATGAGATCACTGAGTGTCATTCAGCGCATGGGGAGTCTGCTTAGTTTACGCAGCCCTACGTCACGAGCTTTCGACTTGGAACTAGATAATATATAGTTAGATGAGATCACCTGAGTGTCATTCAGCGCATGGGGAATCTGCTTAGTTTACGCAGCCCTTACGTGATGAGCTTTCTACTTAGAACTAGATAATATATAGTTTGATGAGATCTCCTGAGTGTCATTCAGCGCATGGGGAATCTGCTTAGTTTACGCAGCCCCTACGTCACGAGCTTTCGACTTGGAACTAGATAATATATAGTTAGATGAGATCACCTGAGTGTCATTCAGCGCATGGGGACTCTGCTTAGTTTACGCGGCCCCTACGTAACGAGCTTTCTACTTAGAACTAGATAATATATAGTTAGATGAGATCACCTGAGTGTCATTCAGCGCATGGGGAGTCTGCTTAGTTTACGCAGCCCCTACGTCACGAGCTTTCGACTTGGAACTAGATAATATATAGTTAGATGAGATCACCTGAGTGTCATTCAGCGCATGGGGAATCTGCTTAGTTTACGCACCCCTACGTCACGAGCTTTCTACTTAGAACTAGATAATATATAGTTTGATGAGATCACCTGAGTGTCATTCAGCGCATGGGGATTCTGCTTAGTTTACGCAGCCCCTACGTCACGAGCTTTCTACTTAGAACTAGATAATATATAGTTAGATGAGATCACCTGAGTGTCATTCAGCGCATGGGGAATCTGCTTAGTTTACGCAGCCCTTACGTGATGAGCTTTCTACTTAGAACTAGATAATATATAGTTTGATGAGATCTCCTGAGTGTCATTCAGCGCATGGGGACTCTGCTTAGTTTACGCAGCCCCTACGTCACGAGCTTTCGACTTGGAACTAGATAATATATAGTTAGATGAGATCACCTGAGTGTCATTCAGCGCATGGGGAATCTGCTTAGTTTACGCAGCCCCTACGTAACGAGCTTTCTACTTAGAACTAGATAATATATAGTTAGATGAGATCACCTGAGTGTCATTCAGCGCATGGGGAGTCTGCTTAGTTTACGCAGCCCCTACGTAACGAGCTTTCTACTTAGAACTAGATAATATATAGTTAGATGAGATCACATGAGAGACATTCAGAGCAACGGGAAACTGCTTAGATTACGAAGCCCCTACGTCACGAGCTTTCGACTTGGAACTAGATAATATATAGTTAGATGAGATCACCTGAGTGTCATTCAGCGCATGGGGAATCTGCTTAGTTTACGCAGCCCCTACGTCACGAGCTTTCTACTTAGAACTAGATAATATATAGTTAGATGAGATCACCTGAGTGTCATTCAGCGCATGGGGAATCTGCTTAGTTTACGCAGCCCCTACGTCACGAGCTTTCTACTTAGAACTAGATAATATATAGTTAGATGAGATCACCTGAGTGTCATTCAGCGCATGGGGAATCTGCTTAGTTTACGCAGCCCCTACGTCACGAGCTTTCTACTTAGAACTAGATAATATATAGTTAGATGAGATCTCCTGAGTGTCATTCAGCGCATGGGGAGGCATGGGGAATCTGCTTAGTTTACGCAGCCCCTACGTCACGAGCTTTCGACTTGGAACTAGATAATATATAGTTAGATGAGATCACCTGAGTGTCATTCAGCGCATGGGGAATCTGCTAAGTTGACGCCGCCCCTACGTCACGAGCTTTCTACTTAGAACTAGATAATATATAGTTAGATGAGATCACCTGAGTGTCATTCAGCGCATGGGGAATCTGCTTAGTTTACGCAGCCCCTACGTCACGAGCTTTCTACTTAGAACTAGATAATATATAGTTAGATGAGATCACCTGAGTGTCATTCAGCGCATGGGGAATCTGCTTAGTTTACGCAGCCCCTACGTCACGAGCTTTCTACTTAGAACTAGATAATATATCTTTAGATGAGATCACATGAGTGTCATTCAGCGCATGGGGAATCTGCTTAGTTTACGCAGCCCTTACGTCAGGAGCTTTCTACTAAGAACTAGATAATATATAGTTAGATGAGATCTCCTGAGTGTCATTCAGCGCATGGGGAATCTGCTTAGTTTACGCAGCCCCTACGTCACGAGCTTTCTACTTAGAACTAGATAATATATAGTTAGATGAGAACAACTGAGTGTCATTCAGCGCATGGGGAGTCTGCTTAGTTTACGCAGCCCCTACGTCACGAGCTTTCGACTTGGAACTAGATAATATATAGTTAGATGAGATCACCTGAGTGTCATTCAGCGCATGGGGAATCTGCTTAGTTTACGCAGCCCCTACGTAACGAGCTTTCTACTTAGAACTAGATAATATATAGTTAGATGAGATCACCTGAGTGTCATTCAGCGCATGGGGAGTCTGCTTAGTTTACGCAGCCCCTACGTCACGAGCTTTCGACTTGGAACTAGATAATATATAGTTAGATGAGATCACCTGAGTGTCATTCAGCGCATGGGGAATCTGCTTAGTTTACGCAGCCCCTACGTCACGAGCTTTCGACTTGGAACTAGATAATATATAGTTAGATGAGATCACCTGAGTGTCATTCAGCGCATGGGGAATCTGCTTAGTTTACGCAGCCCCTACGTAACGAGCTTTCTACTTAGAACTAGATAATATATAGTTAGATGAGATCACCTGAGTGTCATTCAGCGCATGGGGAGTCTGCTTAGTTTACGCAGCCCCTACGTCACGAGCTTTCTACTTAGAACTAGATAATATATAGTTAGATGAGATCACCTGAGTGTCATTCAGCGCATGGGGAGTCTGCTTAGTTTACGCAGCCCCTACGTCACGAGCTTTCGACTTGGAACTAGATAATATATAGTTAGATGAGATCACCTGAGTGTCATTCAGCGCATGGGGAATCTGCTTAGTTTACGCAGCCCTACGTCACGAGCTTTCTACTTGGAACTAGATAATATATAGTTAGATGAGATCACCTGCGTGTCATTCAGCGCATGGGGACTCTGCTTAGTTTACGCAGCCCCTACGTAACGAGCTTTCTACTTAGAACTAGATAATATATAGTTAGATGAGATCACCTGAGTGTCATTCAGCGCATGGGGAATCTGCTTAGTTTACGCAGTCCTTACGTGATGAGCTTTCTACTTAGAACTAGATAATATATAGTTTGATGAGATCTCCTGAGTGTCATTCAGCGCATGGGGAATCTGCTTAGTTTACGCAGCCCCTACGTCACGAGCTTTCGACTTGGAACTAGATAATATATAGTTAGATGAGATCACCTGAGTGTCATTCAGCGCATGGGGAATCTGCTTAGTTTACGCAGCCCCTACGTAACGAGCTTTCTACTTAGAACTAGATAATATATAGTTAGATGAGATCACCTGAGTGTCATTCAGCGCATGGGGAGTCTGCTTAGTTTACGCAGCCCCTACGTCACGAGCTTTCGACTTAGACATAGATAATATATAGTTAGATGAGATCACCTGAGTGTCATTCAGCGCATGGGGAATCTGCTAAGTTTACGCAGCCCCTACGTCACGAGCTTTCTACTTAGAACTAGATAATATATAGTTAGATGAGATCACCTGAGTGTCATTCAGCGCATGGGGAATCTGCTTAGTTTACGCAGCCCCTACGTCACGAGCTTTCTACTTAGAACTAGATAATATATAGTTAGATGAGATCACCTGAGTGTCATTCAGCGCATGGGGAATCTGCTTAGTTTACGCAGCCCCTACGTAACGAGCTTTCTACTTAGAACTAGATAATATATAGTTAGATGAGATCTCCTGAGTGTCATTCAGCGCATGGGGAATCTGCTTAGTTTACGCAGCCCCTACGTCACGAGCTTTCTACTTAGAACTAGATAATATATAGTTAGATGAGACCAACTGAGTGTCATTCAGCGCATGGGGAGTCTGCTTAGTTTACGCAGCCCCTACGTCACGAGCTTTCGACTTGGAACTAGATAATATATAGTTAGATGAGATCACCTGAGTGTCATTCAGCGCATGGGGAATCTGCTTAGTTTACGCAGCCCCTACGTAACGAGCTTTCTACTTAGAACTAGATAATATATAGTTAGATGAGATCACCTGAGTGTCATTCAGCGCATGGGGAGTCTGCTTAGTTTACGCAGCCCCTATGTCACGAGCTTTCTACTTAGAACTAGATAATATATAGTTAGATGAGATCACCTGAGTGTCATTCAGCACATGGGGAGTCTGCTTAGTTTACGCATCCCCTACGTCACGAGCTTTCTACTTAGAACTAGATAATATATAGTTAGATGAGATCACCTGAGTGTCATTCAGCGCATGGGGAGTCTGCTTAGTTTACGCAGCCCCTACGTCACGAGCTTTCTACTTAGAACTAGATAATATATAGTTAGATGAGATCTCCTGAGTGTCATTCAGCGCATGGGGAGTCTGCTTAGTTTACGCAGCCCCTACGTCACGAGCTTTCTACTTAGAACTAGATAATATATAGTTAGATGAGATCTCCTGAGTGTCATTCAGCGCATGGGGAGTCTGCTTAGTTTACGCAGCCCTTACGTGATGAGCTTTCTACTAAGAACTAGATAATATATAGTTAGATGAGATCACCTGAGTGTCATTCAGCGCATGGGGAATCTGCTTAGTTTACGCAGCCCCTACGTCACGAGCTTTCTACTTAGAACTAGATAATATATAGTTAGATGAGATCACCTGAGTGTCATTCAGCGCATGGGGAATCTGCTTAGTTTACGCAGCCCCTACGTCACGAGCTTTCTACTTAGAACTAGATAATATATAGTTAGATGAGATCACCTGAGTGTCATTCAGCGCATGGGGAATCTGCTTAGTTTACGCAGTCACCTACGTGATGAGCTTTCTACTTAGAACTAGATAATATATAGTTTGATGAGATCTCCTGAGTGTCATTCAGCGCATGGGGAGTCTGCTTAGTTTACGCAGCCCCTACGTCACGAGCTTTCTACTTAGAACTAGATAATATATAGTTAGATGAGATCACCTGAGTGTCATTCAGCGCATGGGGAATCTGCTTAGTTTACGCAGCCCCTACGTAACGAGCTTTCTACTTAGAACTAGATAATATATAGTTAGATGAGATCACCTGAGTGTCATTCAGCGCATGGGGAGTCTGCTTAGTTTACGCAGCCCCTACGTCACGAGCTTTCGACTTGGAACTAGATAATATATAGTTAGATGAGATCACCTGAGTGTCATTCAGCGCATGGGGAATCTGCTTAGTTTAAGCAGCCCCTACGTCACGGAGCTTTCTACTTAGAACTAGATAATATATAGTTAGATGAGATCACCTGAGTGTCATTCAGCGCATGGGGAATCTGCTTAGTTTACGCAGCCCCTACGTCACGAGCTTTCTACTTAGAACTAGATAATATATAGTTAGATGAGATCACCTGAGTGTCATTCAGCGCATGGGGAATCTGCTTAGTTTACGCAGCCCCTACGTAACGAGCTTTCTACTTAGAACTAGATAATATATAGTTAGATGAGATCTCCTGAGTGTCATTCAGCGCATGGGGAATCTGCTTAATTTATGCAGCCCTTACGTGATGAGCTTTCTACTAAGAACTAGATAATATATAGTTAGATGAGACCAACTGAGTGTCATTCAGCGCATGGGGAGTCTGCTTAGTTTACGCAGCCCTTACATGATGAGCTTTCTACTAAGAACTAGATAATATATAGTTAGATGAGATCTCCTGAGTGTCATTCAGCGCATGGGGAATCTGCTTAGTTTACGCAGCCCCTACGTCACGAGCTTTCTACTTAGAACTAGATAATATATAGTTAGATGAGACCAACTGAGTTTCATTCAGCGCATGGGGAATCTGCTTAGTTTACGCAGCCCCTACGTGATGAGCTTTCTACTAAGAACTAGATAATATATAGTTAGATGAGATCACCTGAGTGTCATTCAGCGCATGGGGAATCTGCTTAGTTTACGCAGCCCCTACGTCACGAGCTTTCTACTTAGAACTAGATAATATATAGTTAGATGAGATCACCTGAGTGTCATTCAGCGCATGGGGAATCTGCTTAGTTTACGCAGCCCCTACGTCACGAGCTTTCTACTTAGAACTAGATAATATATAGTTAGATGAGATCACCTGAGTGTCATTCAGCGCATGGGGAATCTGCTTAGTTTACGCAGCCCCTACGTAACGAGCTTTCTACTTAGAACTAGATAATATATAGTTAGATGAGATCTCCTGAGTGTCATTCAGCGCATGGGGAATCTGCTTAATTTACGCAGCCCTTACGTGATGAGCTTTCTACTAAGAACTAGATAATATATAGTTAGATGAGATCTCCTGAGTGTCATTCAGCGCATGGGGAATCTGCTTAGTTTACGCAGCCCCTACGTCACGAGCTTTCTACTTAGAACTAGATAATATATAGTTAGATGAGACCAACTGAGTGTCATTCAGCGCATGGGGAATCTGCTTAGTTTACGCAGCCCCTACGTGATGAGCTTTCTACTAAGAACTAGATAATATATAGTTAGATGAGATCACCTGAGTGTCATTCAGCGCATGGGGAATCTGCTTAGTTTACGCAGCCCCTACGTCACGAGCTTTCTACTTAGAACTAGATAATATATAGTTAGATGAGACCAACTGAGTGTCATTCAGCGCATGGGGAATCTGCTTAGTTTACGCAGCCCCTACGTGATGAGCTTTCTACTAAGAACTAGATAATATATAGTTAGATGAGATCTCCTGAGTGTCATTCAGCGCATGGGGAATCTGCTTAGTTTACGCAGCCCCTACGTCACGAGCTTTCTACTTAGAACTAGATAATATATAGTTAGATGAGACCAACTGAGTGTCATTCAGCGCATGGGGAATCTGCTTAGTTTACGCAGCCCCTACGTGATGAGCTTTCTACTAAGAACTAGATAATATATAGTTAGATGAGATCACCTGAGTGTCATTCAGCGCATGGGGAATCTGCTTAGTTTACGCCGCCCCTACGTCAAGATCTTTCTACTTAGAACTAGATAATATATAGTTAGATGAGACCAACTGAGTGTCATTCAGCGCATGGGGAATCTGCTTAGTTTACGCGGCCCCTACGTGATGAGCTTTCTACTAAGAACTAGATAATATATAGTTAGATGAGATCTCCTGAGTGTCATTCAGCGCATGGGGAATCTGCTTAGTTTACGCAGCCCCTACGTCACGAGCTTTCTACTTAGAACTAGATAATATATAGTTAGATGAGACCAACTGAGTGTCATTCAGCGCATGGGGAATCTGCTTAGTTTACGCAGCCCCTACGTGATGAGCTTTCTACTAAGAACTAGATAATATATAGTTAGATGAGATCTCCTGAGTGTCATTCAGCGCATGGGGAATCTGCTTAGTTTACGCAGCCCCTACGTCAGGAGCTTTCTACTTAGAACTAGATAATATATAGTTAGATGAGAGCTACTGAGTGTCATTCAGCGCATGGGGAATCTGCTTAGTTTACGCAGCCCCTACGTGATGAGCTTTCTACTAAGAACTAGATAATATATATTTAGATGAGATCTCCTGAGTGTCATTCAGCGCATGGGGAATCTGCTTAGTTTACGCAGCCCCTACGTCACGAGCTTTCTACTTAGAACTAGATAATATATAGTTAGATGAGACCAACTGAGTGTCATTCAGCGCATGGGGAATCTGCTTAGTTTACGCAGCCCCTACGTGATGAGCTTTCTACTTAGAACTAGATAATATATAGTTAGATGAGATCTCCTGAGTGTCATTCAGCGCCTGGGGAATCTGCTTAGTTTACGCAGCCCCTACGTGATGAGCTTTCTACTAAGAACTAGATAATATATAGTTAGATGAGATCTCCTGAGTGTCATTCAGCGCATGGGGAATCTGCTTAGTTTACGCAGCCCCTACGTGATGAGCTTTCTACTAAGAACTAGATAATATATAGTTAGATGAGATCTCCTGAGTGTCATTCAGCGCATGGGGAATCTGCTTAGTTTTCGCAGCCCCTACGTGATGAGCTTTCTACTTAGAACTAGATAATATATAGTTAGATGAGATCTCCTGAGTGTCATTCAGCGCATGGGGAATCTGCTTAATTTACGCAGCCCTTACGTGATGAGCTTTCTACTAAGAACTAGATAATATATAGTTAGATGAGACCAACTGAGTGTCATTCAGCGCATGGGGAATCTGCTTAGTTTTACGCAGCCCCTACGTGATGAGCTTTCTACTTAGAACTAGATAATATATAGTTAGATGAGACCAACTGAGTGTCATTCAGCGCATGGGGAATCTGCTTAGTTTACGCAGCCCCTACGTGATGAGCTTTCTACTAAGAACTAGATAATATATAGTTAGATGAGATCTCCTGAGTGTCATTCAGCGCATGGGGAATCTGCTTAGTTTACGCAGCCCCTACGTCACGAGCTTTCTACTTATAACAAGAAAATATATAGTTAGATGAGACCAACTGAGTGTCATTCAGCGCATGGGGAATCTGCTTAGTTTACGCAGCCCCTACGTGATGAGCTTTCTACTAAGAACTAGATAATATATAGTTAGATGAGATCACCTGAGTGTCATTCAGCGCATGGGGAATCTGCTTAGTTTACGCGGCCCCTACGTCACGAGCTTTCTACTTAGAACTAGATAATATATAGTTAGATGAGACCAACTGAGTGTCATTCAGCGCATGGGGAATCTGCTTAGTTTACGCAGCCCCTACGTGATGAGCTTTCTACTTAGAACTAGATAATATATAGTTAGATGAGATCACCTGAGTGTCATTCAGCGCATGGGGAATCTGCTTAGTTTACGCAGCCCCTACGTGATGAGCTTTCTACTAAGAACTAGATAATATATAGTTAGATGAGATCACCTGAGTGTCATTCAGCGCATGGGGAATCTGCTTAGTTTACGCAGCCCCTACGTGATGAGCTTTCTACTTAGAACTAGATAATATATAGTTAGATGAGATCTCCTGAGTGTCATTCAGCGCATGGGGAATCTGCTTAATTAACGCAGCCCCCCCTGATGAGCTTTCTACTTAGAACTAGATAATATATAGTTAGATGAGATCTCCTGAGTGTCATTCAGCGCATGGGGAATCTGCTTAATTTACGCAGCCCTTACGTGATGAGCTTTCTACTAAGAACTAGATAATATATAGTTAGATGAGACCAACTGAGTGTCATTCAGCTCATGGGGAGTCTGCTTAGTTTACGCAGCCCTTACGTGATGAGCTTTCTACTTAGAACTAGATAATACATATATAGTTAGACTAGCTCAGATACCCGGCTACGCCCGGGAATTCATTTGAGGCTGGATGGTGATGGTATTCTTTTGGCAAGGCTTAACTTTGCACTATATTTTGACATTTACCCTTCCCAGTGTTTAATACCCGTCGTTTCTGTGGATTTGTTAATAATAAAATTATTTTTTTATGTAAGACTTCATATTGTAATATTTCCTGTTTCCTGTGCATTATGCATAGATTTAAATTATTAAGGACAAAATATTATAATTTGAATTCATTTTTACAGGTTACGTACCTGGTCCCTCATATTGAAAAGAATTGTTGAGCAAATGTCTCTAAATAACAAAATAAACAACTTTTGATATTTACATATTTGCCGAAACCCCAATGGGAAATGAAATATCACTATTTTTAATTTCAGGCCTCCCTTATAACCCCCACTCCTGCCCGTCCCTGGAAATGTTAGTGTGGCTTATTATAAGGAAGGCGTTAGTGCTAATACACATACCGAGTGTTTTATTTAGTGCGGTTGAGTCTTTTGTGCCAAATAAAATTGTTGACTCCCGCTATAGTTTTTAGCGTATAACGCCTTTACACTTCGGTATACGACGATAGTGTACATAACAAATTTTCTCTAAATAACAAAATAAACAACTTTTGTTATGTGCGTATTTGCAAATAACCCAATAGAAAACGAAATACCGCTATTTTTTATTTCAGACCTCCCTTGCAACCCCCATATTGAAAAGTGTTGAGCAAATTTCTCTAAATAACAAAATAAACAACTTTTGTAATGTGCATATTTGCCGAAACCCCAATAGGAAATCATTATTATTACTTTCAGGCCTCCCTTACAACCCCCACTCCTGCCCGTCCCTAGAAATGTTGGTATGCCTTGTTATAATGAAGGCGTTAGTGCTAATACACATACCGAGTTTTATTTATTTCGGTTGAGTCTTTTGTCCTAAATAAAATTGTTCACTTCCGCTATAGGTTTTAGAATTTATCTTGTTTATAATTCGGTATACGATAAAAGTTTATATAACAAAAGTTACTCTAAATAACAAAATATATAACTTTTGATATGTGCTTATTTGCCAAAAACCAAAAATTGTGACCGCTAGAGGCTTTACAAACTAGTACATGTATATAAATCTCATTTTCGCATCTCTTAGGTATGGATGGAAAATCGCGTTGGGAGTAACACCTAAAAAAAGTCCGTCACGCAGGGGCTGCGTAAACTAAGCAGATTTTCCACGTGAATTTTAATAATAGATAAACCTACATACTGCTAACACAACACCTCCGTGAATATTAGGTGAATAAATACACACGGTAATGAGAAATGGAAAACCATATTTGGTATTTAATCTTTGAATGATGTGGTTTATTATATAACAAAGTATTGCTTACGTAAACCGAGTGGAAGTGGGGGATTACTGAATGCTGAAAACTAGAAAATGCAAATATCTTAGTTAATATTTACGATAGGGAATAAATGTGCATGAGAATATTTATAGTAAATTTAATTTTCATTAAGAAAACATTCATTGAATATACTTTTTTGATCCGACTTATAGTAACGGTGATGTTTCGAATTTTCGAAATTCTCCCCCTCTAAATCCCCCCTCCCCCTGGTCCGATTTCAGCCATTAAAGAGCTTGATCTTTCTTTTTACATAGAACGATTAAATATCGAGTTTGGTAACGATCAAACTCAAATTGCGACCGTTAGAATGGACCTAATTTTCGTCATCTACTGGGTAGGATCGATGGATATTTGAAGAAAAATTTCGAAAATTGCGTCATGAGTACAACCTCAATAGGGGTTGATTTCCCCTAAGGAAAATCTGCTAAAATAAATAAAAAACATGGACATTTTTTTATTTGTCCATGAATTTTTTATATAGAAGGATTTTACAAATAAAACTGTGTAACTGTTAAGTAGTCATTATTTTTTTTTAAAAAAACTTCACTATCTAAAGTATTATTACTTTTATCAATAAGTTCCAGATAGCAAAATGGTTTTCTGACCTTAGGATCTAGAGTAATGTGTTCGTAGACTCTCATTCACGACGAAGAAAACCATTTAAGAACTGGTTTAGTAACAACGTTTAAGTGAAATCTCATTGTTTTTTGTACTTTTAGCAGATTTTCCTTAAGGGAAATCAGCTATTGAGGTCGTACTCATGACGGAATTTTCGAATTTTTTCTTCAAATGTGCATCGATCCTTCCTAGTAGATGACGAAAATGAAGTCCGTTCAAAACTGTATATATATATATATATATATATATATATATATATATATATATATATATATACTAGCTCAGATACCCGGCTTCGCCCGGGAATTCATTTGAGGCTGAATGGTGATGGTATTTTTTAGCAGGCTTTACATTGCACAATATTTTGACATTTACCCGTCCCAGTGTTTAGGATTGATACCCGTCGTTGCCGGTGATTTGCTAATAATAGAATTATTTGTTCGATAATTCTTCACAGTCTTCGATATTTTTATATTTCCCGTTTCTTATACATGTAAATATGGTGAATTTTTATTACAGACCTCCCTTATAACTTCCCTCCCGTTCGAACCTAAAAATTTTAATATAACTTATAATCATGGAAGAATTAATGCTAATTGACATACCGAGTTTTGTTAAGTTCGGTTCAGCCGTTAGTGCCCGCTAAAGTTTTAACGTATAACTCATTTATACTAAGGTATACGACAAAAGTGTATATAAGAAAAGTTACTCCAAATATCAAAATAAACAACTTTTGTTATGTTTATATTTGCGGAAAAACCAATAGGAAACGAAATATCGCTATTTTTAATTTCAGGCTTCACTTATAACCCCCACTCCTGCCCGTACATAGAAATGTTGGTATAGCTTATTATAATGAAGGCCTCACTGCTAATACACATACCGAGTTTTATTTAGTTCGGCAGATATGGTGTCTATGACATGTGAAACGAAAAGTTATCGTGACATTTCGCGAAAAAAATCAATGTACAGACAGAGGTTACAATTTTATATATATATGTATATATATATATATATTTGTCTGTTAATGCTCTAGTGGTCGCAATTTTTGTTTGATCATTACCAAACTCGAAATTTAATCGCTTTATGTAAAAAGAAAGATCAAGTTCGTTAATGGCTGAAATCGGACCAGCAAGAGGGGAGAGTTTTGAAAACCCGAAATATCTCCGTTATAATGCGTCGGATCGATAAATTGTAAAGAATCAATCTTGTTGCAAATTAAATTTACTGTACATATTGTTCTATACATTTATTCTGTATCTTGAATACTAACCGAGATTTTTGCATTTGTTTTGTGAGTGTGGTCGGCAGAGTCGGCGATGTTCGGGACTTTCCGCCGAGAGCTAGGGCGGCCATTTCCGTAACTACTGCTGTAATATTATGTAAGATTTCTATATTGTAAAATCACGTGGGAAATCTGCTTAGTTAAACGCAGCCCCTGCGTGACGGACTTTTTTAAATTTCCAGCCTTCGGTAAACCTCCACTTCTAATAGTCTAAAGTCTACTCTAACCATCTTAGTCACTAAAAATCTCATATTTAATACTCACTCCACATGGGAAATCTGCTTATTTTACGAAGCCTTTTTAATATATATAGTAGTCTCTGATACTATAAATGAATATTTACTGAAATGAGATAACAATGTTTTCTCCTTTAACGAAAAACAAGAAGAGTTATATGCCGAGGTTAAATATTACTAGTCTCAGAATAGAATACATTACCAGACAATAGCATTTTAGATAACTGTAAAAGCTTACAAGTATATATTTAGAAAGAAAATAAAAGAAATTTCATGGCCAGAATATAAAAAGTCCGTCACGCAGGGGCTGAGTAAACTAAGCAGATTTCCCACGAGAGGTTTTACAATAGAGAAATCTGCCTAATAACAACTGTAGTAGTAAGAAGCCTCTAAACCAAAAACATTATTTAGGGCGTAATAACCCAGTAGTTTCTAGCCCCAAAAAACAGTTAACCTAACCTCTAAACCTATTCACGAGGGAAGAATAGTTATAGAAACGGCCGCCAGAGCTCTCGGCGGAAAGTCCGAACATAGCCTACTGGTGACCACACGCAGAATACAAATGCAAATATCTCGGTTAATATTCAAGATACAGAATAAATGTATAGAACATTATTTATAGTAAATTTAATTTGCAATAAGATGTATCCTATACAATTTTTCGATCCGACGCATAATAACGGAGATATTTTGCATTTTCAAAAATCCCCTCCTCTAAACCCCCCCTCCCACTGGTCCGATTTCAGCCATTAACGAACTTGATCTTCCTTTTTACATAAAACGATTAAATTCCGAGTTTGGTAAAGATCAAACAAATATATATATATATATATATATATATATATATATATATATATATAATTTTGAACGGACCTCATTTTCGTCATCTCCTGGGTAGGATCGATGGACATTTGAAGAAACTTTTCGAACCTCGCATCATGAGTACGACCTCAATAGCTGATTTCCCTCAAGGGAAATCTGCTAAAATAATTTGGTTCTTGTGCTGAGGTTTATGTGTGGAATATTATTGAATTTCAGGTAGACTTGCATCAGACTGCAAAATCAACACACATGCGTTATCCTTGATAAACAACATTAGTAATCAAAATTGGGCGAGCGCACCACATGGCTTTAACTAAATAAACAATTTTTTTTTTTTTTAAGGATTCATTTCATATTTCTTATTCAAAAATAATATACATCAACGTTTCAATTCATCTGATCAAAAAATATCATGCAACATAATTTATAGATCGTTTCATAAGAATAGAAATGTTTCTATACAAATGGTATAACAAATTTAGAATTTTAGCAGATTTCCCTTAAGGGAAATCAGCTATTGAGGTGGTACTCATGAGGCGATTTTCGAAAATATTCTTCAAAATGTCCATCGATCCTACCCAGGAGAAGACGAAAATGAGGTCCGTTCAAAATTATATATATATATATATATATATATATATATATATATATATCTGTTAACGCTCTAGCTGTCGCAGTTTTTGTGTGATCGTTACCAAACTCGATATTTTATTCACGTCCCCGTACCCCGTCTACCCGTCTTCCTCATAGTCATAAGGGTAATCAGCTATTGAGGTCGTACGCGATGTTCGAAAAATATCTTCAAATGTCCATCGAACTGAATGATTTCTCATTAACGTTTGTATTTACTCACGGTGGTGTTGTGTTACTGGTATGCAGATTTCTCTACTGTAAAACTTCATGTGGGAAATCTCCATAGTTTACGCAGCCCCTGCGTGACGGACTTTTTATATAACCAAAATATTTGCATTTTGCATTGTAGACCGTTTTATGTAAAAAGACAGATCACGTTCATTAATGGCTGAAATCGGACTAGAGGGAGGGGGGGGGTTAGAGGGTGGATTTTCGAAAACTCAAAATATCTCCGTTATTATGCATCGGATCGAAAAATTTTATAGAATCAATCTTATTGCAAATTTAATGTACTATAAATGCAAGTATATATGTTGGGTATTACGAACCCCGCCCCCCTTCCTCCATAACACACTTCCTGCCACTAGTCGAAGATGGGGAGGTAACACTAGGCCATACCAGACACCACTATTCTCACAAAACTAGAGTAACAAGGTACCTGCTGTTTCGACGTCGTTGGGGGTCACAAGCTAAATAACCCAATGATATTTTAGATCGAAGGCGGTAAAACTGGCCGTGCTACACAGGACTATCGCGTTCGTTTTGGGAGACTTCTTCTGACAGTTCCGAAGATGGCAGCTTACACATACTAACTGGATATTTTTCTCGGGGAAACTTCGGAACTGAAGAGTCCTATGAGGTAGCTTTTCCGGCGGGGCAATTCGATTTAATTATCATTGCCCCATTAGAGCCATATCGTAGTATTCTGAGGCTTTGGATCTTCGGTCCGGATCTACTCCTGTACATGTACGTACCTTCCGCTTCTTTAGGAATAGCTGTCGACTCGGTTGTTTGGTCCTGCAGTTCGGGAATTTTCATTGAAGAGGATAATTGCGCCTCAGGCGGTTGCGTCGGAGCTAAACCGTCACTCGTGTGCTCTGACAAGAGATAAACAGGGTTTACCCGACCGACTGAGTCAGTGACGCCCATCTCGCCGACGATTATGGTGAAAATCTCGCCTCTGGTTAACATCTTGTTTGTACCCGTATACGGTGAAGCTAGGGGGTTTCCGAACTGCATCCTCCCGAAAGAAAAGACATGCGTACAGGTGTCGAGGTCCTTTTGTCGGAATGCCTAGTCTAGTTGTGGGTCGAGGGTCTGCTGGCTTCTGGCGGTTCAAATCTTCCCTCAAGGTTTGTAGTGCGACGCAGAGTTCTGTAGACACAAGAACTCCAAGATAACCTCCGGGGAGTCGATGTGTTCTATCTTAAACCTCCCCTGCTTCCTACCTCCCATTTCCTCTCTAAATGCAGATCTTAGACCAAGAATAACTGTATTGTAGGTTTGGCTTGCTCTCATCGTGTGGATGACTTGTGAACCATGAGGGCAGTCTTGAGCCTTGTGGCCTGGACACATTCGATTTAATTGGTAATACTGCAACAAGCAGATCAGAGTGGGCTTTTAACAAAGGCTGAAAAAAAAACAAACAGTCCGTCAAGCAGGGGCTGCGCAAATAAAGCAGATTTCCCATGTGAAGTTTTACCATAGAGAAATCTGCATACTGGTAACACAACACCACCGTCATTAAAAATCAAACAGTAATGAGAAATCTTTCAGTTAATTAAAATTAATTCCCAACTGAAACGGCTTCTGAATTGTAAGAATAATTTATATTTTAAAAGCTCAAATTTTGTAGTCCAAGAACTAAAGAAGGGGGGGGGGCGATGAACAGAACGTATTTGCATAAATCTCACAAAATAACGAAGGTAAGGTAAGTTTAGAAACGACAGGTAAGGTTAGGAGACGCTTCCACCTGAGCCGATCAGTTACGGAAAAGGCCGACCTAATCCAAACTATACCCGACCACAGAATTCATAAAAATGCAAATATCTCGGTTAATATTCCAGATAGCGAATAAAAGTATATAACAAGATTTATAGTCAATTTAATTTGCAATAAGATTGGTTCTATACAATTTTTCGATCCGATGCATAATAACTGAGATATTTCGAATTTTCGAAAATCCCCCCCCCTCCCACTGGTCCGATTTCAGCCATTATCGAACTTGATCTGTCTTTTTACATAAAACGGTTAAATATCGAGTTTCGTAACGATCAAACAAAAATTTCGACCGCTAGAGCGTTAACAGACAAATATATAAATAATTTTGATCAGACCTCATTTTCGTCATCTCTTGGGTAGAATCAATGGACATTTGAAGAAATGTTTCGAAAATCGCGTCATGAGTACGACCTCAATAGCTGATTTCCCTTAAGGGAAATCTCCTAAAAAATCTGACCCTGCTGTTGAGAACGGAGCTTTATGAATTAGCTGTTTTATCTGTTGTTAACCGGTTAAATGTTTAAAGTTGATAATATAGGTATGTCCTGAAGGAAAAACTTGTTATACCGGTGTAGAAAAAAGTTTTGGTAGATAAATGATAACGAATTTATGTTAAGAATTCCTGTTACCTGGCAATGAAATAGATGGTTTCCCATCACAATATAATGATTCGCTTAACACAAGCTGTAAACAATCTTTTGGCAGATTTCCCTTAAGGGAAATCGATCCTACCCAGGAGATGAGGAAAATGAGGTTCGTTCAAAATTATATATATATATATATATATATATATATATATATATAAAATTGTAACCTCTGTCTGTACATGTCGCGAAATTTCACCATAACTGCATTTTGTTTCTTTCGTGTATGTTTGTTTGTTTGTTACCTTTTCACGCATAAACGGCTGAACCGAATTTTATGAAACTTGGGATGTATATTACTACTAGCCCAACTTAGACTTTAGGCTATATTAATATTCTCTAAGACAAACAGGAGTGGAGGTTATAAGGGAGGCCTGAAATTTAAAATAGCGATATTTCGTTTCGTATAGCTTTTTCAGCAAATATGCCCATAACAAAAGTTGTGTATTTTGTAATTTAAAGTAACTTTTGTTATATGCACTTTTGCCGTATACGGAAGTATAAATGAGTTGTACGCTAAAAACTATAGAGGGAGTCCACAATTTTATTTGGCACAAAAGACTCAATTGAACTAAACCAAACTCGGTATGTGAATTAGTATTAACGCCTTCCTTATAAGAAGCCATACTAACATTTCTAGGGACGGGCAGGAGTAGGGGTTATATGGAAGGCCTGAAATTAAAAATAGCGATATTTTGTTTACTATTGCTGTTTCAGCAAATATGCACATAACAAAAGTTGTGTCTATTTGTTTTTCGGCAAATGTGCACAGGAAAAAAATTGTTTATTTTGTTATTTAAAGTAAAATTTGCTGTATAACAAAGTATAAACCAGATGTACGTTAAAAACTAAAGCGGAAGCCAACAATTTTGTTGGGCACAAACGATTTAACCGAATTTAACACAACTTGGTATGTGAATTAGCATTAATTCTTCCATGGTTATAAGCTATATTAAAATTTTTAGGTCCAAACGGGAGTAGCGGTTATGAGAGAGTCCTGAAATGAAAAATTGTGAAATTTTGTTTCCTATTAGATTCCAGACAAATACGCACATAGCAAAAGTTGTTTAGTTTTGTTATTTAAAGTAACTTTTGTTGTATTCACTTTTGCCGTAAATGAAGTAAACACGGCATATACTCTATAACTATAGCGGGAGTCGTTAATTTTATTAGTGCTTATTTCAGTGTTTTTAATAAATGCATATTATGACAAAAGATTTTATGTTTTAGTCTTATGTGATAGTTGTATGATTCAGATTAGTAAGGTTATAAATCTCCGTCGCCTCCTCCTCATTTATTTATTTTCCCTATAACTTTATTATTTATTTCCAATAGAAATGTAAACTATAAGAGCATTTCTGGTATTTAATATATACTCGATATGAATATTTAAAGTATTACTTGGGTTGTAAGACGGGGGGGGGGCTCTCTTCCCCTCATCTAGCTTTTTGAACATAAGTGAAATTATTTTTAGAGATCTATTATTTAGTTCCATCAGGTAGATAAATTATTAAAATAATATTCTGAATCAATAATCTAAGGAAAACAATGATGATAACGCTCCTCCGAGAGCGGAAATTGACGGGAGTTAATTGAGTTTACTTATTTCCTGGCATGACGGGAAGTGATTTCCACTAAGATTTACTATTACGAATATAAGCTTATGTATAAAACTGAGCTTAAGCTATATGTGCTCGGGTTGGTTTTTGACAGGAAATAAGTTCATTATAGATGGTAGTTAATTGTAATAAATGCTATGCCTGATTATGGTTTGAATTATTCGAAACCAGTAACTCAAGAGGGATAGATTAGTTACGCATTTTCATAAATTCATCAAAACTAAAATTTCTATTCTACTATCCCCAAAAGTTACACTTTAGGATTGGCTATTTTGAAAAAAACAATACGTCGTGGAGGGAAGTGCAACTGTACACATTGAAATCTTGCTCTATAAAAATACCATCATTAGTCAGTCAACAATGATTTCCCGGGCATCGCCGGGTACCTTAGCTAGTATATATATATATATATATATATATATATATATATATATATATATATATATATATATATATATTTGTCTGATAACGTTCTAGCGGTCGCAATTTTTGGTTGATCGTTACCAAACTCGGAATTTATTCGTTTTATGTAAAAAAGGAAGATCAATTTCGTTAATGGCTGAAATCGGACTGGTGGGAGGGGGGGGTTTAGAGGGGGGATTTTTGAAAATTCAAAATATATCCGTTATTATGAGGCGGATCGAAAAATTGTATTAAATGAATCTTATTGCAAATTAAATTTACTGTAAATATTGTTCTATACATTTATTCTGTATCCTGAATATTAACCGAGATATTTGCATTTGTATTCTGCGTATGGTCGGCAGGAGTCAGCTATGTTCGGAGAGCTCTGGCGGCCGTTTTCGTAACTATTCGTCCCTTGTGAATAGGTTTAGAGGTTCCTTACTACTACAGTTGTTATGAGGCGGATTTCTCTATTGTAAAACTTCATCGTGGGAAATGTGCTGAGTTTACGCAGCCCCTGCGTGACGGACTTTTTATATTCTGGCCATGAAATTTCTTTTAGATATTTTCTCTCTAAATATATACTTGTAAGCTTTTACAGTTATCTAAAATGCTATTGTCTGGTAATGTATTCTATTCTGAGACTAGTAATATTTAACCTCGGAATATACGGCGTGACGGACTTTTTATTATATATTAGGAACATTGTTGTAATACCAGAGAAGTGTTGATTAGCGATCGGAAGCCGGTAGAAATCAGATTGTTTCCCATGAAATATAATTATTAAATTAACATAATTGCTGACTAATCCCTACATTTCCGTCACTAATTAATTTTTAATCATCTTCCGAAAGAATTATTGTATCAAAAAAAAACTTTATACATACACACACACACACACACACGAGTGTGTGAAGAAGTATTTGCCCGTTAACAGTACAGCGTGGATTATTTTATATTTATCCGTTACCAAACACAGTCTTTAATCGTCTTTAACATCCAATTTAATGCGTGTTATTTGAATTTCGCCGATTTCAGCCTTTAGTAAACCCCTAACTCTACTCATCCCAGGTTAGCCATAAACCCGTAGTCCATGAAACGTATTATTTTAGTTTTAATTACCAATTATCATATTCGCTGGACCTTTAATGCGTGAGACACATGAGATAAGGCTAAATAATTTCTATTTGATCAATACCATATTCGATATTTAATCGTTCCCTGCAAAATAATGATTATACACACACACACACATATATATATATATATATATATATATATATATATATATATATATATATATATGTCTGCACTTGAACTTTGTGATTATCGTCTTTTCATTTAAATATTAATAGTGCACGTAAGGTACTTGAATATTTGATCGACGTTAGACCAAGTGAACGGGACTTAATGTCAAAAAATCTATATTCAAGGATTGACAATATACCCACAACAATGTACAGATGGTTTTATCGAACAGCCCCCCCCCCCATGTAACAATAAAAATAGTAATCTTTACGTAGTTAAATTTATGTTAACGAGGCTTCTGAAATATTAGTAAATGGGTAAATTTGCATTTCAAATATATTCAACACTACTAATTAGGTAATACCCCAGTTAATTGTGCACACTGTCAGACTTCACAGCCAGTAAAGAGAGGTAACATTTTTGTATTAATGAAATACTTCCAGACACACATATATATACATGGTGTTCATGTGTCAATTGACACCACTTTCCTCCTCAATTTTAGCAGATTTTCCTTAAGAGGAATTTGATATTGGGGGTGTGCTCATTGTGGGATATTCTAAAGATTTCCTTTAAATTTATATTTAAAGATTGAATGAACGCTGACAACCGAAAAGCAGAAATACCTAAGTTAATATTATATTTACGGAAGAAATTCAGTGAACAACATTTGTGGCACATTGCCCAACAAGTTGATGACTTAACATTTTTCGTCCAGTGTATTAACGGGGAATATAGTGTTGAGAAAACTAGGTATATGAAAAATTAAGCACATAACATGTCTCCTTTGATGTAAGCCGAGTTTGTCCTCAGCTCTCTTCAAGTGATCAACAGGTCCGTCTTAGTTGCAGTGCGGTAAAGTGTTTTATGTGAAGAACAGTCTTGTGCCGTGTTTAATTAAAGGACAGTGCAGTGCCGTGTTTAAGTAAAGAACAGTGCAGTGCCGTTATCTTTGCGAAGATCAGTGCACTGCCGTTTTTTTTTGTGAACTTCAGTGATCGTGAGTTAGTTATTGGACTGTATAATAACGAGAACAGTGAAGCTATCAGTGCATACTGCGAGTAGTAGTTAAGAATAATTAATGAAGTGTGTAGTGCATTGTTAAATATATTGTGCATTGATAAAAACTGATGAAGCTTGTGTGTTTAATTTTGCGATTCAAATGAACTCTAATAAACAACGTTTATTACTGATTTTGTAATATATTGAATTTTTGGTTTTGTCTTTTCTCTAAACCCCCTCTTTACTTTATCTGAAGAAAACATGTCGTATTCGTGCTTAAAATAAAACGTTTCTGGATATATTAGCTTAATGCTAATATGAAATGAGGAGTAGAGGAGGTTTACCGAAGGCTCAAAACTATAAAAGTCCGTCACGCAGGACTAGCGTAAACTAAGCAGATTTCCCTCGTGAAGTTTAGTAATAGATAAATATACATACTGCTAACACAACAACACCGTGAATAAATACAAACGGAAATAAGAAATGTTTCATCCAATTTCAATAACCTGCCGACAGGAAACGTTAGGTTAGAAAAGTAAACAAACGGGTCGGGTCGGCCCGGCTCACACCGGAAAGAAAAACAATTAATGAAATATATCAGAATATAACACATTATTTTATTGAGAACTATTTACTATATCTAGTACTGTAATTAATAATGAGTCAGAATAATTGTTATCTCAATCAATACAATTTTAGTAGTCCAAAACTTTAAGATGGGGGGGGGGGTCACCAGGACATATTTGCATGTATCTCGTATAATAAAGGTCTCTTGAATACAATTTTTGGTATTTAAACTTCCAATAATGTGCTTTATTATGTAGCAGAGTATTGTTTACGTAACATGAGTAGAAGTGGCGGTTTGCTGAAAACTGGAAAATGCAAATATCTCGGTTAATATTCAAGATAGAGAATAAACGTATATAACAATATTTAGAGTAAATTTAATTTGCAATAAGATTGGTTCTATACAATTTTTCGATCCGATGCATAATAACGGAGATATTTGGAATTTTCGAAAATCCCCCCTCTAAACCCCCCCTCCCTCAGGTCCGATTTCAGCCATTAACGAACTTGATCTGTCTTTTTACATAAAACGGTTAAATATCGAGTTTCGTAACGATTAAACAAAAATTGCGACCGCTAGAGCGGTAACAGACAAATATATAGATATATATATATATATATATATATATATATATATATATATATATATATATATATATATATATATATATATATATATAGATATATATATACAGTTTTGAACGGACCTCATTTTCGTCATCTACTAGGTAGGATCGATGGACATTTGAAGAAAAATTTCGAAAATTCCGTCATGAGTACAACCTCAATAGCTGATTTCCCTTAGGGGAAATCTGCTAAAATGCAAATATCTCAGATAATGATGTAGTTAGTGAAATGCATGAATTTTATAGCAATTAAAGTAAATTAAATATGTAATAAGATTTGTTATCAAACATTTTTCGATCTAACTAATAATAACAGAGATATTTGGAATTTCTGATTTACACTCGCGCACTGATTTGCTTTTATTATTTTTTTCTCATGTGATTGATGATTTAGTTGTTTAGTCAGCAACTCATCATCCGTTAAGTTTAATTTTCCAATTAATTTTTTATTAGAGTGCTTTTACTTTGATCTTTCAGCTTTTGGTTTGTTGATCTTGAAGCTTCTTGACATTTTTACCCTAGTCTCTCACAATTAGCTCTAGAAGCTTCCTGAAATTCTTGTCTGACTTCAGCTAGGTTTCTCTCACTGTTGCTTTTAGAAGATTCCCGGAATTCTTGTCTGACTTCAACTAACATTTTTTCGCTGTTGCTTCTAGAAGCTCCTTGAAATTTTTCTTCTAGCCTCTCTTAATTAGGTCTAGAATCTTCCAACAGTTTCTGGTTATTATCTGCTATTTTTTCCATCATAGCGGCCAAAATTGAATTTAAATCCTAATTACTGTCTGTAATAGGGGTACATGAAGCAATATCTTCATTATCCTTAAACTCATACGTACTTGCATCAATTCCTCATCTTTAGAATTCTTCTACTATCTGTCTTTGAAGGTCAGCCTTATTTCCTGCTGTTGACAGATTCAATTTAACCAGCTCCTACTTAAGATGTTCCACTTTTAGTATAGTTCTTCAAACATCATTTTAGTTTACTTTACTTTTGCAATCCCACTTCTGACTCCAGTTGTTACATTTATTACAAAGAAAATAAAAGATATTTATTAGAGTCCTTTTGGTTTGCTAAATTAAACACACAAACTTTAGACTGTACAATTTATTTGACAATGCAGTACACACTTAGTAAATTATTCTTAACCCTTCACAGGCAAGGCTGGGTCGCCGGTGACCCAGAGGTTGGTAAAAATAATATTCTGAGTAAAGTAAGGGAAGGAGAGTGCACGGTACCCCTCCGCTCCTTCCGAGAGTTGGTGAAAAAGAAATTAAGAATCAGCCTGGACCCAGCACTTCAAGACGTCGGTGTGCTTTTTGTGAAAAATCAAGAGATCGTAAGGGTACATCAAACTGCGCTCATTGTAATCGCAGCCTATGTGCTGAGCATAGGCTAAGTATTTGTTCTCGATGAATTACCAGAGTCTCACCTGAAGAAGATGAAGAAATAGAATATTGTTAGATTGTTCTGAGTTTGAAGTATTAGTGAACTTTCATTACTAAGAGTTTATTCCCTTTTTTTAATTTTTTATCCCTCATATTTTCTTATTCTTTTTTCCGTAGAGTACTTTTTTTATATATATTATTTCTGTAAGAGTTTAAACTATTTATTTTGATCTGGAAAGTTTTTGACTTTTCAGAGTAGGAAAAATTATTGCTGGACTGCCGGATGAAATGGAAGACTGATAACTTACTGAAAATTATTTAATCACTAAGATTTTATTAAATTTTCTCGTCTTTTATAGCTGGAAATTTCTTATTTTTTCCCTTCTAGGAGTTTACTCGTTTAATTTTTATCTTTTATTCTATACGGATACCAAAGGTACCAAAGGTCTGGAACTCTACGTTCCTACTAATTTAAGAATAGTTCCTACTAATGTAAGTTTTTGTATTTTTATCATATTATGTATATTGCTAAATAAAATAAATTTTTCAAACTATACTTTCTTTTTTTTATATAAAAAAAACAACAACAACTGGAATATTTTTGTTAAAATGAAAAAAATGTGCTATAAATATGACTGGGTCACCCGTGACCCAGCTTGCCTGCAATGTAATTTTCATATTCCTTGTCTGTGAAGGGTTAACTATTACTCACAGTATGCACTGATCACTTCACTTTTTATTGCACAGTGCAATACCTCACGATCGCTGGTGTTCACAAAAACACGGCACTGCACAATCCCTTTACTTTTACATGGCTCTACACTGTTCTTTAAATAAAAACAGTACATCACATAAAACACTTTACCGCACTGCATCTAAAACGCACTGTTCCCTAATGCTGCACTGAACGCACTGTTATTCACTTGAAGAGAATTGAGACCAACTAAACTCTGGGGGCGAGCTGGGTCCGCTTTATACCCAGGTGGCTAGCATCAAAGAGAAGCCCGAGAATGGGCTAGACAGCGTAGTCTTGACACTTCCGGTGCAAATGGTCGTGACATCGGTCGACTCCTTTCATCTACTTCGTACTTCATAAATATATGAATAACTGTATTTAATTTTTCATTTACGTAGTTTCCGCATGTCCTATTTTTAGAATAATAATAATAATCCTACCACTAATTCCTCTTCTGATTATAGAGAGGATTTAAAAAATAAAGTCAATGCGTTTGCTTATGCTCCCTTGAGATATATTTAATGGGCCAAGTTTGCAATTAACTTGACAATTTTCCCCCACGAATTCTCATAAATTTTCATACGTAGGCCTATAGGACTTTTAACAGATTTCCCTTAAGAAAAATTAGCTATTGAGATCGTACTCATGACACGATTTTTGAAAAATTTCCTCAAATGTCCATGGATTGTACCTAGAAAGATGAGTGAGATCCGTTCAAAATTTTATATATATATATATATATATATATACATATATTTACATATTTGTTTGTTAACGCTCTAGCGGGCGTAATATTTGTTTGATCTTTACCAAACTCGATATTTAAACGTTTTGTGTAAAAATAAAGATCGATATATGAAACTAAATTAAATACTTACATATATGAAACTCAAATAAATACATACATATATGAAACTCAGTTAAATACTTACATATATGAAACTCAATTCCATTTACATTCAGATTTCAGGCTCACTGATTGTGAGTTAAGTTCCCGAAAGTTAATTTAACCCTGTACAACTTTTAGTCTGAACATTTGTTTTTTTTCTTCTTGTTTTGACAAAACGCATAGGTTTCATTGTAATGTCAAAAAAGTTGGGGTTTCCTTGTTTCTTTATGTTTAAGAAGTACGTTGAAAGGAAAAACTAACGTATAAAAATCTATTTAGAATTCAATTTTCTGTCATAATCCGTCATCCGCATAACTTTCCATTTGGAATTCCAGAGCGGGGGTCACTGGACTCGATGTAAACTCCAGTTTTAATTTCAGAAGAAGATTATGAACATTCCCGCAGAAGGAAATCAGTCGTTGAGGCTTATTATCATAATTAGTATAAAAAACGAAGGGGGGGGGACGATGTTTTTCCCTATCTTTGTTCTCAAGGTATACAACCTAACCATTGTGCATCTTGGCAGTTCTGATTCACCATTATGTAGTAAATAATAGTTCCCGCTCCCATGGTCTCATGTCGAACAATTACTCATATAGAATAAACATAATCTATGAATATTCAAATAAGAATTATTATCCCAAAGTCTAAGTGGTAAACCAACTATATATTCCGCCATATTGAATGATGGTGGGACCGTCCATCAGTGTACCCTTGGTTGTGGAGCTGAGCACACTATAAAGTGAGCTTCCTTTTGACTTAAATTAATATAGTGATTACATTTATTCATTGCATGTTATTTTTCTCAATGTTAAATCTACTGGACAACTTAAGTAATCATTTTAGTAGAACACTCAAGGCAAACAGTTACTGTGCTCGGGACGCGACTTTCGAAAACTCCCTCCGAATGTTCATTGTTTCCATCTGGGAGAGAGCGAATATGAGGTCCGTTCAAATATATATATATATATATATATATATATATATATATATATATATATATATACCAGCTAAGGTACCCGGCTTAGCCCGGGAATTCATTTGAAGCTGAATGAAAATGGCATTTTTTGGCGAGGCTATACTTTCCACTGTATTTTGACATTTCCCCGTCCCAGAGTTTAGAATTTATACCCGTCGTAGCTGTGGATTTGTTAATAATAAAATTGTTATTTACGAGTTCACTGTCCTCAATATTTTTATATTTCCCGTCTCCTGGGCATGTAGTTTTTTTTTTATAACTTAATGGACCATATAATTCATAATCGTAGAAAGTATTCTATTTTCTAAACCATGTATGAATAAACGTTCCTTTCCCTTGATGCGGTACAAAACCCAAAGATGACAGCTGTTTTAGGTGCGTCAATACCTCTATAGCCCCCTCTCCCGTTTGAAACTAAAAATTTTAATATAGCTTATAATCATGGAAGAATTAATGCTAATTGACAATCCGAATTTTGTTAAGTTCGGTTCAATCGTTAGTGCCCAATAAAATTGTTGGCTCCCGCTAAAGTTTTAGCGTATATCTCGTTTATACTTTGTTATAAGACAAAAGTGAATATCACAAAAGTTACTTCAAATAAAAAAAATAAACTACTTTTGTCAAGTGCATATTTGCAGAAAAACGAATAGAAAACGAAATACCGCTACTTTTAAATTCAGGCCTCCCTTACAACCCCCACTCCTGCCCGTACCTAGAAATGTTGGTATGGCTTATAATAATGAAGGCGTTAGTGCTAATACACATACCGAGTTTTATTTAGTTCGGTTGACTCTTTTGTGTCAAATAAACTGTTCACTTCCGCTCTAGTTTTTAGCGTATATCTCGTTTATAATTCGGTATACGAAAAAAGTGTATATTAAAAAAGTTACTCTAAATAACAAAGTAAACAACATTTGTTATGTTCATATTTGCCGAAAAACCAATAGGAAACGAAATATCACTATTTTTAATTTCAGGCTTCTCTTATGACCCCCACTCCTGTTCGTCTCAGAGAATATTAATATAGCCTTAAGTCTAAGTTGGGTTAGTAGTAATATACATACCAAATTTCATAAAATTCGGTTCGGCCGTTTATGCGTGAAAAGGTAACAAACAAATAAACAAACATACACGAAAGAAACAAATTGCAGTTATGGTGTCTATGACATGTGAAACGAAAAGTTATAGTGAAATTTCGAGAAAAAAATCAATGTACAGACAGAGGTTACAATTTTATATACTAGCTAAGGTACCCGGCTTCGCTTGGGAAATCATTAGTGGCTGAATGATGGTGGTATTCTGTTTTTGGAAAGGATTTAATAGTCACAATATTTTTACATTTAGGCGGCTTAGTGTTTGTAACCGCCTATAACTAAAGTGTATTAATAGAACCTTTTAGTTTTGAAGAATAAAAAAAAAAATATTTTACTGATCAATCCCCGTTTGCTCTGTTCAAAATATCGTAGACCATATTGGCAAAGATAGCATTAATTTACCCTTATTAAGTACCATAACTGAGGTAGTTTTGCTCGGAAAATAGTGTTGCGAAAAATTAATACGTGGAAGATTGCCTGAAGGAGAGGGAGCCATGTGGTTGATCGAATTAGGGCTGACCTAAATAGGGCCGCCGGCAGAATCTAATTAGGCCCTTCCAGGAAGTTCTGGAACTTCCCTACGTCTAGCCCCTTCTACAGGCATATTTAAGAGACCCTGCCAACCCCCAGAGCAGTTGATGCTTGACGGTCTTCAAGGGATGTTCAGCGCTACAGTGCGACTTAGTGCAGTGCGGTAAAGTGTTGTGCCGTGTCTGTAAGCAACAGTTTAGTGCCGTGTTTAAGACAGTGCAGTGCCGTCGTTTTATGTGAAGTTCAGTGACCGTGAGTGAATTATTGGACTGTGAAATCTGAAGAACAGTGACTATCAGTGTAATACTGTGAGTAGTAATAGTTAACCAAGGGTATTGTGCAGTGATAAACTGTGAAACTTGTGTGTGTTTAATTTTGCAATCCAAAAGAACTCTTATTAACAACGTTTATTACTGGTTTTGTAATAAAACGTAACAATATGTAGACTGAATAAAGGGTGTGAGCGTTATTCATTGCAAGGGTGTAATAAGCCCTATCTATCTACAATTCCTGCCTGTCTATTTACTTTTATTACATTATGTATTATTTGAATTGTTTGTTGAAAAATAATTTAAGTAAACAATATTCATCACCCTTAAGTGGGAGCGGAGGCCAGCACAATTAATTGTATTAACTGAATTCGCAGATGCATAATGGTGAGAACTACACTAAATCATTCCAAGACTACTGAAATCTCAACGATAACAATCGCTTTAGACTTCTTACATCCTTTAAATAACTCTTTCACTATTGAAGAATAAAAAATAACTTCACAGAAGATACGGATCACTTCACCAGGACCTGACAGCATTACATATGATATGTTAAAAAACCTGTTCACTGTAGGTTCTATTACCCTTATAAAATTATTAAATGAGATATCCGAAGGTATAAACTATCCTCACTTCTGGAATGAACCAAATAATTGGACGCATTCTGAAACCTTGGGAAAGATAAAAAACTATTAGCAACTTTCAGGCGCGTGTCTTTAACATGCTGTACTTCCAAGTTGCTTGAAAAAGTGATGAATAAAAGATTGGTGTGATATATTGAAAGTAGGCCACTACTATCACTATTTCAAAACAACACCACATTGCTAGGATTGAAAGTGATATTCATAATGCTTTTTTAAATAAAAAACTTATCTTATCAGTATTTTTAAATACAGAGAAGACATACTATACATTATAGAAAAGATTGATTGATTTTTACCCAATTAGCAGATTTCCCTGAATGTTTTTTTTATTTATTCAGGAGCACCCGCATCTTGGCGATTTGGCTCAAAGTTTCACAATGTAAAATCAAAACAAAATTATAGTAAAATAACAAAAACTGAAACACAATTAAAAAATTAAATACAACAAATAATCATTAAATAGTAGTAATAGACAATTAATAAACATTAGACAATTAATAAACATTAGACAATTAAAAGATAATTAAACATTAGACAATTAAAAGACAATTAATAAACATTAGACTAGTAATAAAATTATAGAAAAATAAAGCTATAATAAAATTATAGATACTATACATAAATATACTACATAAAATATACTAGTACATTTATATATATTTTTTTTTAATTATTTAGTTTTGTGTTCCACAGTGATGGTGATTGATTATTAGGAGGATATATTTACTCCTTCATGTGCTTATCTTTTAGCAGATTTCCCCTAGAGGAAATCAGCTATTGAGGTCGATCTCATGACGCGAGTTTCGAAAAATTTCTTCAAATGTCCATCGATCCGACCTAGGAGATGACGAAAATGAGGTCCGTTCAAAATTATATATATATATTCGTCTTTTAACGGTCTACCGGTCGCAATTTTCACTTGATCATTACCAAACTCGATATTTAAACGTTTTATGTAAAAATAAAGATCAAGTTTGTTAATGGCTGAAATCGGACCAGTGGGTGGGTGGGTTTAGAGGGGAGGATTTTCGAAAACTCGAAATATCTCCGTTACTGTACGTCGGATCGAAACATTATATAGAATCAATAGTATTGCAAATTAAATTTACTATAAATAGTGTTATATACATGTATCCTGTATCTTGAATATTAACCGAGATATTTGCATTTTTATGTTTTCAGCTTCAGAGATGAGATCGGCTAACTTCGGGTCTAGTCGTGAGTTTCCGTCAAGAGCTAGTTCGGCTTTCTTTTCTGAAATATATATTGTAAATCTTCACGTGGAAAATCTGCTTAGTTTACGCAGCCCCTGCGTGACGGACTTTTTGTACTTTTATATTATGAAAAATATTTCTCCAATATCTGATTCTTTCTCATATCCGTGCTTTGTCTAAAGAATATGATAAAAGTTAGCCCTTTTAAATCTTTTTAGGTATGCTGTAGACCTATTCTATTTTGTATTATATGTTTTTGTAAATGTTGATGTGTTTTAGATATGTTAGTATTTGTGGAATATATTAGCTGCTGTCAGTTAATAGTTCTGTCATATCGTGGGGTATGTGAAGGTTTTTTCGTTGGATGCTGTCTGTCAGTATGTGTCTTATCGTAAGGTGTTTGTTGCAGTATTTACAAACAGGATTATCAGCCCTTGTCATTAAGTGTCTATGTGTGGCCGATCCTGAGTCTGGCAAGATCAACTTCCTCCCGTCTAGTACTCCTATGGCTCGATGGCCACTCCTTAATAGTACTTTTGATACTGCGGAGGTGGTTCTTTACTTCCATCCATTCTGATTGCCATTTATTCAGGATTCGGTGGTGTATATGTCTGACTATGTCTTCGTATAATAAATTTGTTTGTGTATTGGTTTGTTGAGTAATTAGTTTAGCCTGGTAGTCTGCCGTCAAACTAATTCCAAGGTCCTCGTGTCCTGGCAGCCACTATAGGATAATTTTATTTTGGTATGTAGTTTATGTAAAAAAGAAAGATCAAGTTCATTAATGGCTGAAATCGGACTAGTGGAGAATTTCGAGAATTCAAAATATCTCCGTTATTTTGCGTTACATCGAAAAATAGATCCAATTTTATTGCAAATGTAATGTTTTATAAATGCTGTTATGTGCGTTGTTTTTACTATCTTGATTATTAACCGAGATATTGGTATTTATTAGTTTTCGGCCTTCAGTAAACCCCCACTCCTACTTAGGCCATATCAACATTGAGCTGTTATATTATAAAGCACATTATTTGAAGCCTAAATACGAATTGTTGTTCTCATTGGACTTTTACGTTTTGAGGTCAATTAAAATTTTGAGCTGATGCACTTGGGAAATCTGCTTCGTTTGCCCTGCGTGGCAGACTTTTAATACAATGGGATATACAAACAAGTATATATTAAGCTTTACTAAGAATTATCTATCCAAAAGTTCATTCATGGTGGCGATAGCTACTACTCTCTCAGATGTATTTTTCCAGGAGAATGGAGTGCCACAAGGAAGAGCACTAAGTACAACTCTCTTCAACATTGCAATTAACTCTATTGTAAACTTTATCCCCAAAGAAGTATCTTATTGTATGTATGCTGATGGCCTCTTTATTATACATCAGAAAAACATATTTTTAAAGCTGAACAAAGACTACAAAGGTCCGTAAACTAAACAGATTTCCCTCGTTTAAGTATAAGAAAAAATAAATCTACATACTGGTAACACAACACCACCGTGAATATTAAGTGAATAAATACAAAACGTAATAAATCTTTCAGTTAATTTTAATAACCTCCCGACGGGAAGGGTCTGAAATGTAAACAAACAGGTCTACCAAAATCTCACTGGAAATAAAAACAATTAAGGAAATATATCTGAATATAACGTATTAATTTGATTGGAAACTATTTACTAGTTACTAATACATATTTGTATGTATCTCGTATAATAAAGGTATCTTTAAAACAATATTTGGTATTTAAGCTTCAAATAATGTGGATTATTATATAACAGAGTATTGTTTAAGTAGTACATTTTATTTGCAATAAAAACAATACAATTTTTCGACCCGACGAATGATTAGGGAGATATTTCGAAATCCACCTCTAACCCCCCCCCCTCCCACTGTTCCGATTTCAGACATTAACGAACATGATCTTTCTTTTTACATAAAACCAACAAAGTTCTCGGTAGGGATCTCTTGTGGTGCTCGTACAGAGCTTGTGGTGGGGCTCTGACGAGCCGAGCGGTATCTGGAGAATGCCTCAGGAACGTTTCAGCCAATGCTGCGTCAGTCGCCGTGTGCCTTATGGAGGAGGCTCTTTAATGTTCTGGGTAGGGACCTCTTGGGGTGCTCGTACAGAGCTTGTGGTGGGGCTCTGACGAGCCGAGCGGTATCTGGAGAAGGCCTCAGGCAGCCAATGCTGCGTCAGTCGCCGTGTGCCTTATGGAGGAGGCTCTTTGATGTTCTGGGTAGGGATCTTTTGTGGTGCTCGTACAGAGCTTGTGGTGGGGCTCTGACGAGCCGAGCGGTATCTGGAGAAAATCATTCAAGAACATGCCATGGCTTTCATTGGCCCAGACGCACTGGTTAAGCACGACAATGCGACCTGCATCACTGACTACCTCGAATACGCTGAAATCGACTTCAATGAGCCCTGTATAGAGCACCTGTGGGACACAATAAAGATAAGGATGAGAACCCGAAATCCTGCACCCACGACTTCGGCAAGGCTGGAAACAGCTGTTCTGGAGGAATGGGAGCAAATTCCACAGGTCGGGATTTCAAGACCTCAATAGAAGGTGCATCGAAGCTGTAAACAGAGTTAGAGGAGGAAACGGCCTATTAAAAACGTCCTTCATACAATCCAAGGTGTATTTAGTTCAATAGTTCTAATTTGATTTAAGTAGGTTTGTAGTTTTTGTTTTATTTTTTGTGGAAAGTACATTTTTTATTAGCTCCAAGCAATTAATAAACCTTGTTTTCTTCTTCTATCGTGTTTTTATAATTAGACCAAATCCCTAGAAGCCAATTATTCAATTAACCCGGCAGTGGTGGCACCCTCTAGAACAGTCTTTAGGGTGGCACCGGGTCTGTGAGATCCGGAACCCTAAACTTCTATTATTGGGCCTAGATTTTTCTTACAAAAATTTTCACTGCATAAGTATTAATCTACCATGATAGAGCAAGGTAATAAATGCAATATCTGTAAGAAAATATTTAATTTACAGGTAATACATATACAATTAAATTTAAAAAGAAAAACAAAATAATAAGCGTTATAGAAACATAATCATCATAATTTTGGCTATAAAATATACTAAATGTCACTCATTATTTTGGAAACAGTCATACAAAAAGTGAGTGTTCAAGACACACAAACCCTGAACACACGCGACAGTAGTATCGGGATTTTCGATCAGCACCAGTACAATCCTTGCATCTTCCTCTTTTCCCTGGGGCCGGTGGATCAGCTGTTCTGGTTGTTGTGGTGATGTTCAATATTTTACAGATAGCCTTTCGGATTTCGCGTGGCACGTGGATGCTGTTTGCCCATCGGCGAAGATGATCTTCACGCAGCTGCTATCCCAACTCTTTCAAAAATAGTCCTTTCAAATTTATCGTCATACTTTTCATTACTTTTATAAATGATGAATGCATTGATACCCGCCACATTCATCAGGCTATAAAATATCACCATCGGCCATCTTCTTGCATTTCGAGCAGTATTATAAGTGGCACACATTTCATCAACAACATCAACCTCTCCTTTAGTCATGTTATAGAAGGTGAGTGCCTCTGGTTTTTTTTTGTTTCCGGTCGAATGATCAATGCTGCCATCGAGATGGAAGGTTGAAAGAATGAGAACGAATTTGTTTTTTTTTTTTTTTTTTTTTTTTTTGGGAATATACGATAAAATGCTGCGGTCCTTTTGAAAACCGAATTATGAAGAATATACTATTTATATATGTATTTCTCTCTTGTTGTTTCTTCGAGTCCCGACCATTGTAAGTTTATGTTTTAGTAAGGTAGTGGCCAGATCATCGGGACTCCCCTCTGTGAATCCCAGAGCTACAGCTGACTTAATTAAAACAGAGAAAATTATGGAATACGGAAAGTTATGAAAAGCAAACAGAAACCGAACATGAATAACTGATAAAAAACAAAAAAAAACAAAAAAAAAACGTAATGTTAATTTCGAAAAACAAGAATATTTTATAAAAGTTAATAAAAGTAAAATTAGTAATAATTTGTAAGCAAGGATTTATTTAAAAGTTTGTAAAATCTTATACAAGCATTCAGAATTTCACACCTGCACACACACACACACACACACACACACACGTATAGGCATACACTCACCCGCACATACGAATGTACTCAGGGTAGCACAAAATGTAATTTTGTATTACACTGTGTCAGAATTAAACCTTTATGACTATATTTCTCGGGAAATAAGAAGTAGTGTACTATATAAGTTTGTAAATGCGTGCTTGTTTTAAATATGATAATAAAAATGGAAATTAAGCTAGACATTTGCCTTTTTTTAAGTTTTAGTGCGCCTACATATTAAGTATGGTTTCCATCAAATATTTACAGGATAAAATGATAAGCATTATCAGAAACACTACCATAACTGTTATTCATGTGAATGAGTGATTGAGGAGGGAATGAGTAGAAGAACAGGTGGGGGGGGGGGAGTGAGGGAGAGGGAAAACGGTATTCTTCAAATGTCCATCGATCATACCCAGGAGACGTAGAAAATGAGGTCTGTTCAAAATTTTAGCGTAGAACTACCGAAAACTAGCACAGCGTGGCGAGAAGACCGCTGCAGCAGAAAACCGGCTTGGAGAAGAAGAATATCTTTGATAATATGCGTCGGATAGAAAAATTGAATAGAACCAATCATATTTCCATTTAAATTACCTATAAATGTTGTTATATACATATTTTCTCAAGCATGAATATTAATGGAGATATTTTGATGTTTTAGTATTTCATCCTTTATTAAACCCCCACTCCTACTTATGTCATATTAACAATAAGCTGTTATAAAACGAATCACTTTATTCTAAGGTCATATACCAAATATTGTTTTCAAGAGACCTTCGAAAGATTCAAGAGAGCTCAAAAATGTTTATTTGATCTATACTATGTTCGATATTTAACCTTTTCTGTCAACACTAAAGATCATGTTTGTTTGTGGCTGAAATTGGACCAGGAATAATAGGGGTTTAGAGGGGTGGGGACTAGAAATTGCAAATATATCAGTAATTGTGAGTTGGACTCCAAAATGCTGTAGAACTAATCTTGTTAAACTATTGATGTTCTACAATTATTGTCCAATGCATTTTTTCATAATTTAAATACTAATCGAGCTATTTCATATTTACTTCCATCTACTTATCTGTTTTTTTACTTAGAAATAGAGAATATGTGGTGAGGTGAGGTCACAAGTATGCTATACCACCACGTGGGAAATCTGCTTAGTTTATGCAGCGCCTGCATGACTGATTTTTTCATTTAAAGTGAGTTTGTCAATAAATATCTCATGTGCAGTTTAATTTTAAATTCCTGTTTGAAAATACTTTCTTTTATGAGATAATATAGAATAAAGTGAAGGTGGGTTGATGTCTGCAACAGCATGGAATTTCATCATGAAGGAAATTTTGTAGCTTCGTGTCCGACCATTTTTTAAATAAAAGTATATAATTTTACTGAAATCTAGTGAGCCATATCAAGTTGCTGGTGTGGTTGACAGGTGGCCAGGGAGACAAGAATACCTGTATAGATGGAAGGAAATTAATTTAGCTTGAATTAACAGAAATTCTTAATGAATTAAAGAGGAAAAATTGACACTCAAAGGGGGTAAAAATTCACTATTCTTGGTGTAAGTATCAACAATTTTCTATTAGACTTTCATGATCGAAAACCTCACCCCACACCCAATAAAAGCTGACTAAACCACTGGATCATTCCTCTTGAAATAAGCATATTTGATTAACTTAAACACTAAAAAATTATTTTATTTCTATAGCATGCTGAAATATTCTTTTTCTTTGGTCATTTGCTTGATATACCTGTGAAGAATGTGGCAATTGAACAAATGTTTGAATTGGTTTGCAATTCCTACTTAACTGTATAAAATAAATATAATTTTCTGTGCAAAAATAACGATTTCATTACATTAGTATTTGTTATTTGATCTACTGTTCATGAAGCCCCACGAGCTGCGAAATAGCTGAACTCCATTCTAACATGATCATAATCATTTGCTACCTTACAGGTGTTATTTGCATTGGTGAGCTTAAAGATGATACTAGGGAAAGAAAATCTACAAATGTAATCTGCTTTTGGACATTCATAGATGATTAAAATCAATTTCAAGTAATTCTATGCCTGACAATCATTTGTAGAACTATCTCAGCATTGATGTATAAAGAATAGTTGTATTCTTGCCGGGTTGTGGGGTGCTATATTGGATGCACTTATGAATATTTATGAATAGTTCTTATACTTTGTTGCAGACAGAACCTGCATCACAATGCTTCCTAGAAGAATTTCTTCCTTGCTTAGGCGTTCATTTGCTAGCCAAGTTGTGAGATCTCCCTACAAAGACATTTACATACCTAACTATACTATTGATCAGTACATATGGCAGAATGTCTCAAAATGGGAGGACAAGATTGCTTTGGTAAGTACATATATTTATTTGTTGGAGCATTGAAAATGCAGTGATTAGTCGAATATGCCTGTTGTAAACATTACATATTTTAGAACATTTTCCAAGACATTGAAACAATTGGGAAATTAGGCATAAAATAATATCCCCTTCCCAGAAATGAGCGTCACATTAAATACCTTTGCGTATTCACCCCTTTCTAAACTTTCAGTATTTAGATAGAAACTTTAATGACTATTTTATTTATCAACCATATAAAACACTCTTCAAAGTTGATGATGTAAGGAACATTAAAAAACGGAATTGGAATATCTTAATTTTTATGAATAACATCAAAAAGTACTTAGTTAAAATGTATTTTGTCTGTGAGTATGTGTGTGTATGTGAGTGTGTGTGTGTGTGTGTGTGTGTGTATGTACACACAAATGTCTGCCATGCGGGGGCTGCAAAACTAAGCAGATTTCCCATGTGCTGGAACGACACACAAGTAAAGTTCCCTCTCCATATATTCTCTATATTTAAGTCCAAATTAATCTAGGTTAATATTCAAGATAGAGGAAAAACGTACTGAACAACATTTATAGGAATTTAAACAATTTTTTGATCCAACTCATAACACGGAGATCTTTTGAATTTTCAATTTTCTCCCCCTCTAAATTCCCCCAGTGTGATTTCAGCCATTAACAAACGTTATTTTTAGTTTTAGTTGAGATGTCTATATATCTAGTTTAGAAACGATCGAACAAAAGTTCTGAGCGTTAGGGCAATAACAGACGAGTATATATATTAGCTAAAGTAACCCGGCTATGCTTGAGAAATCATTAGAGGCTGAATGATGACGGTATTTGTTTTTGCAAGGTTTTCCTTTGCACAACATTTTAACATTTCCCCGTGTCAGTGATCAGATTTTATTCCTGAATATCTAGTATCTAAAGCGAAATTTTTAGTCTTGAAGAATGGCAATATTAATTAAATCATGGATAGCATTAACCATTATTAAGTACCATTACAGAGGTAATTTTGCTTGGGAAATACTTGGGCTCAATAATATGTGTGAATTTTATTCATTGCATGCCTACAATAAGTGCTTTATATTTATATTTACTGTTTGTGTATTTGCATTTATTAAAATTTATAGATTCCTTGGAACGACAATCGATGTACTTTTGATGAGACTTTCAAACCAAACATTAAGTGGTTACTACTCAATTCCAATTCATTGTTTACAACTTTATGAATAATCTCACTTCCTACTGAATCCCTCTTCATTATTTAAAACAATGTGGACCATGCAAACAAATAATCACCGACAGTAATCGTCACTACTATGCATCATCCAACTCTTCCCCACCAATTGTCAACTCAAGTCAGCAGATTTATTCAGAGCTGGCCTAAAGCTGACTGTAATTGTCTCTCTACAACTTCCGCATGTTGTGCAAATTCACCCTGAATCGTACTTAGAACAATCATACAAGTTTAGAAAGTTATGTCATTTGTCATAATAAAATTAAAGTTTAATGAGCATATCATGTTCATGGATTTTTATTTGATAATAAGTCATATAATAAAAGTTAAATCTTTATATAACAAAATAAAAATGGTTCGCAGGTGCATTTTTGTAGAAAACCCAATATGCAACAAAATATGGCAATTTTTCATTCTGAGTATTATGAGGTTCGGCTCCACCGTTCTAGCCCAATAAAATAGTTGACCCCAGCAATAGTTCTTAGCATATATTTCATTTATAGGACAGAAGTTATATATATATATCACTAGCTAAGGTGGGTACCTTCTGGGCGGCTTCGCTCGGGAAATCAATTGGATGTGGAATGATGATGCCATTTTTAATTGCAAGAGTTATATGCACAATATTTGATTATTTCCCCATCACAGTGTTCGGGGTTTATATCTGAATATCTAGAAACTAAGGCAACCTTTTTAGTCTTGAAGAATAAAAAGAAATGCTATCCTCACCAATCCATCAGCACTGTTCAAAATACCATGGACAATATTAAACATAATTATGAATAGTACATTAAGTACAATGAATGAAAGATTACAAATGCATCATAAGTACCATTACCGAGGTAGCTTTGCTCGGGAAATATTTAGAATGAACCCATACTGTGTTTAAAATTTTATAATAAGAAAAGGATTCCCTGTTGGCTACTCAGAAAGCGTTGCCCCTTCCATTCAGTGTCCTGGAAACGGCCGCTTGAAGCATTCCATCTGAGAACTCAGTGTACCAAATTCAGCAACTCTTGACAGCCTCTTTACCATCTACTGGGAGGTTACAAGTCCCATGCTTTTCTTTCCATTGTATACTGCAGCTTGCCAGTTTATTTTGAAGTACTACAAGTATATCTATGAACAGTACAACAAGTCTTTTATTATTTACACCCATAGTACGCAGCAATAATAGTATGTGTCCCCAAATAAACTATGCTGATTCTAATCGATAGATGGCCAGAGCGGGAAATTGAAATTATATCTTTCTCTCCTCACATACCAAACCCTCAATGTCACTTACATAATTTTTGATCATTAAATTTGGGTGGCAAGTTGGTAAAAAAAAAATATATTAAATTTGATGGCAACTATGTTCACAATATTTTCCGTATAATAAATAAATAAATAGATATCTCTACAACAATGCTCACTATTGATATAATTATCAATATCACAATATTATCAATGTAATTATCCTTTTTAACCCTCCGTTAGTCGTGGCGTCCTGACAGGTGCATCTTTGAGGTGTTTTTCCAATAGCTTCCGATTGAATGGACCCAATGACTTCGGCCTCCAGCAATGCTTCTTGCTTCCGTTCCTCCTCAAAACAGTATAGGTTTGACCTTCGAAGTTTGTACACAGTGCGTTCCTTGTGCTAAAATCACCCCACAGGTGCACCGCGACCAAAATTGTAAGTTTTTCAATTTCTTTTATTTCTATATTTAATCTATTTACCTTAGACATATTTATCATTTGACGTTTGTAGTGACTTGATTGTTTTTGAATAGTTAAAAATACCTACAAAATAGGGAATTCACCTCTGAGTTGACCATGCATTTTTAAAACATTTTTCAGAAAAAATGGACCAGGAAATACGGATTTTTTGACTTGAGTAATCAAAATGACATTGCTAGACTCCATCGATCGTTGACCGTTTTGAGTGGAGGAAATCCCCTTTTCCTTTGCGTAAAATAGGAAAACAAAATTTATTGACACACCTTCTGGGATTGAAAGGGGTAGCAAAGGAGGCTACTAATGAACTTGACTGCTGGTTCTGTCTCTTTGATGAGACGATTATTTGTAGTATTGTGCACCACACAAACGAATTTATAAAAATCGTTGAGCCAGAATTCTCTAGGCAGAGGGATGCCAAAGAGACGGACTTCACAGAAATAAAAGCCTATATAGGCCTTCTTTACTTAGCTGGCACATACAGAGGAGTGACAATGAATTTAGAAGACTTTATGTAAAATACGTTGGGCAAGAAACTCACCTGAGTTGAACTTGAAAGCACTAAAAGATTCAACGTGAAACGTTTTAATTTCCTTTTTTATCATAAATGTTTTCTTGTATTTGCTATTCCTGGAGTAATCAAATGAATAAGTAGTTCTCAACTATTCTTATTGCACTTTTTTTATATATTTTTTCCAATAGCTAAGTAAGTAGTACCTAAAGAATTCAATGTTCATAAATTGCTTCATGTTACCTGAAATGAATTAATATTTTTGATAGTTGTAAGATATATTCATGTGTTACTTCGCTAACTTTTTAAATAAAATAGGTTTACTATTTGTTCAGATAAATATTTATATTTGTTTAACTCTATTTTCGCCTTAAGAAGCAGTTTTATCAACATATTTTTCCATCGTCACCTCATAGGTGACCCGTGCCTAGAGTCGTTTGGAAATGACCCGTGTCTAACGAAGGGTTAAGGACTGATAAATAAATAAATATATGGTATTGTGTTACCAATGTGCAGATTTCTCTATAAAACTTCACGGGGGAAATCTGCTTAGTTTACGCAGCCCCTGCGTGACGGAATTTTTTTATTAGAACACTTAATCATAAGAATTATGATAAAATTTATTTATAAAATTTAAAAATTTTATTTTATATTATTATATTTGGCATTAAGTAGTAAATTAGGTCTAACTCAGAGATCATGAAATAGTAAAAATTAATAATTAAAAAACTGTTCTCATAATTTCAATTTGTTTGTTTAAGTCAGTTGAGCTGTTGGCTATAAATTCATTGTTCTTTCCAATACTCCCAACAATAACCTCAGTCGGAGGAGTGTGAGACTCATTTCTGATGACAATTTAAAATTTTCTTCACTGGGTAATAGTTTTAATCTTTTGTTGATATAAGCATAAAGTTATCTTAGTTCTTTTTAAAATTAATTATTACTGATAGTTGTTCAATTTTAATTATTCCTGAATATATGTGTTATAAAAAATTAAAACCTTTTTTTTTCATAAACCACTAATTTATTGTTATTGCCCTTAAGAATGTTAAAGTTATGAATGGCACCACTGGATCCTTCTGTCTCCAAAACTTTAACTACAGAATCAAAATAGGGTTTGTTAAATTCTGTTTTATGAGGGTGCAAAGGTACTGAAAAGGATAATATGTTTTTCAAAAATTATAACTTATATTTTAAGAAAATTGATGGCAAGGATTATAGAACTTTAAATAATTGTTCTATTTAAATAGTTTTGTTTTTTTGTTTTTTTTAAGACAACTACTTTTTTGATAGTCCAACAGTGACTAGTAAATCAAAGCTTATTTGTCCTATAGTTATATTAAAATTGGAAAAAAAGTCTGGAAGTTTTGATTGGTACTGGAGTATAACCGTTAGATATTACATTATTATATATGTATTTATTTTTACACACACACATACACACACACACACACATACATACACATATGTATTTATCTGTCGTTATAAAAATAAATATACTAATATTGCTGAAATAATAACATACATAATTTGATAAATTTAGTGGTGTATTGTATTATTTATGTGTATATATATATATATATATATATATATATATATGTGTATATATATATATATATATATATATATATATATATACCTAAATATATATATATATATATATATATATATATATATATATATATATATATATATTTTTGACAAATAAGCTTAGAATTACTAGTCACTGTTGGACTATCAAAAAGGGTAGTTGTCTAAATAAAAAAAAAAAAACTATTTAAATAGAAAAATTATCTAAAGTTCTATAATCCTTGCCATCAATTTTCTTAAAATATAAGTTATAATTTTTGAAAAACATATTATCCTTTTCAGTACCTTTGCACCCACATTACACAGAATTTAACAAACCCTATTTTGATTCTGTTGTCAAAGTTTTTGAGACAGAAGGGTCCAGTGGGGCCATTCATAAATTTAACATTCTTAAGGACAATAACAATAAATTAGTGATTTGTGAAAAAAAAAAAAGGTTTTAATATTTTATAATACATATATTCAGGAATAATTAAAATTGAACAACTATCAGTAATAATTAATTTTAAAAAGAACTAAAAAAACTTTCTGCTTATATCAAAAAAAGATTCAAACTATTACCCAGAGAAGAAAATTTTAAATTGTCATCAGAAATGAGTCTCACGCTCCTCCGACTGAGGTTATTGTTGGGAGTATTGGAAAGAACAATGAATTTATCGCCAACAGCTCAACTGACTTAAACAAACAAATTGAAATTATGAGAACAGTTTTTTAATCATTAATTTTTACTATTTCTTGATCTCTGAGTTAGACCTAATTTACTACTTAATGCCAAATATAATTATATAAAATAAAATTTTTAAATTTCATAAATAAATTTTATCATAATTCTTATTATTAAGTGTTCTAATAAAAAAAGGGCATTGTGCTTTGTGCATATAAACATTTGTGATATTTAGTAATACTGCTTCAAAAATTGCTAGTTTATTATTATTTTTTTAAAATTTTATTTGATACCTAATGTTTGTTTAGTACATAATAGATATTAATACTTCTTTTTTTTAACAGTTAATTTAAAACAAACTATGCCTTTTGATAAATATTTTGAACAGATCTCATTTTCGTCATCTCCTAGGTAGGAGAGAAAGACATTTGAAGATTTTTTTTGAAAATGTGGCTTCATGAGTACAATCACATAGTAATTTCCCTTAAGTGAAATCTTGTAATAAGGATTAGCCAGTATCAGTATGCAGACAACAACGCCAATGTATCTCCAGGCATAGCCATGCAACTAGCGAAATTAAAATAAGGAGGAATTGGAATTATGACCTACTTTATATTTCGGTGGCCAAAATGTTTTATTGATAAGTTTTTCTGTATTAATCATAATTAAAGATTTCAATCTTTCTAGAATAAAGGTTTTTTATTTCCAAACAGGAGTGTGGGGAAACTGGAGAAAGATTGACTTACAAACAATTAAGGAGCAAGAGCCGATCTTTGGCAAAGAGTTTATCTACTAACGGTCTGTCTGGAGCAACAATAATGCTTGTTCTGCCTAATTGTCCAGAATTTCCAATTGCTTTTCTGGGTTCTCTGGAAGCAGGAATGACTGTCACAGCTGTAAACCCTCTCTACACTGCAGGTACATTGTTTTAAACTAAGTATACTAATCATCACACATCATTAAAAGGCTTGAAAGAATTATTTTCTTGTAGTTTCAATGAAGTCAGGTCAGACCTATGAGACAAATTAGTTGCTTATACAAAAATTTGCCTAAATGAGTAATAGAAAAAGACTGTCATGCAGGGGCTGCGTAAACTAAGAAGATTTCCCACATTGCTGAAACACACACTGCTGATTTCAACTCACTATAAATGCTCGAATTTTTGAAATCTCTTCACTTAAATTTGAAGAGTCGAGCAGGCGAATACAGTAAGCTCTTGCTAAAGAAGTCATCTCATTTTGACCTCTGTCACTTAAGATTGCTTTGTGAATTATTTCTAAACTGAGCAATGCTTGGCATGTAGAGTTTCCATAGCAAGAGTCACTATCCTTGTAAGCAAAGCCTGGGGTAAGACGGCAATGTCCTAACAGATTATGTAGTAGCAATAAATTCTGTCTAACCTACAACCGGGAGAGTCCATTTAATGGTATACATGGGAAGTAACCAGTTATTTCAGGAAAATCTTTATTATTATCTGATAAAAGACATTTGGAATGGTGGAGGGGGGTTTAGGAATTAAGCAAACTATGGTTTTTGCGATAACTGAAATACGAATGATAATAGTCAATCATTATCCAAATGATAAATATAGGCGTTTGTCTAAAAAAAAAAAAAAAAATGTTAAAGATTGCCTGAAAGTCTTGAGGTGTTGTTAAGGTAAGTATTTCAAAGGGAATCCAGTGGCTCAGTGGTGGCATATTCGTTTTGTAACCACAAGATCGAATCTCGCCGGGAGCGACAATTTTTTTTTCTGTTTTGTTTTTTTTACTTTTTTGTTTCTAGGGAATTTATTATTTAATATTATAACAACTCCATCTTTATTCGCCTACTTTATTAGATATATCAGCTCATTAAATAATATTTAGATTTCATTACAATAATGTGGTGAATGCTGTCATATTCATATATTTTAGCTGGATCCATGATGTTATTAACACTTCATCCCGAGATGTACTAATGCTACTTTATAAATATATTGCCAGTGTGGTTAAACTAAGCTCATCATTAGCTTTGTAATACAAAAATCATTTTTATGATTCATTTTTTTTCTGTAACTTAAGTTTTCTTTATTCATTTTCAGTATATGTGACATTCGTATTTAATTTGATTTATTTATTTTTATAAAAAGAATTTCTGCGAATGTTTTTTTTTTTTTTCTGCATTTATTATTTTTAATATTTTTTTCTGTTTTTTATGGTTGCTTTAGATCATTTTATTATTATTATTATCGTTATCCAAGAAAGTATTTTTTTTTAATTCAAAAACATGTTAATTACATATTATCAATAATTGAATCACAAAACAACTGATATGGATTAACACAATGGTATAAGCCGAAACCCTAATTATATGGGAATAATGTGCTTGGGAAATATTCATTACACAGCTTGACCGGTGTCTTTATTTTTGAATTACAACCACATTGTTTAATTTATTTTGTTTTTGTTACTAAATAAAGGTGAACTGAATTATCAAGTCAAGGATTCTGGAGCCAAAATAATAGTCACCTCACCTGACTTGCTGGAAAAAGTTTCTTCAGCTAATCTTGGTGTACCTATCATTTGTACTCGAGACATACAGAAAGATAAGGTTCATTCTTTCAAACAGGTAAAAGCTATACAAAGGCATAATTTTTAATTTACAAAAACATTTATTAGCAGATTAAGGGAAATCTGCTATTGTAGTACTCATGACGGGATTTTCGAAATTTGCCTTCAAATGTTCATCAATCCTACATAGGAGACAACGAAAAAGAGGTCCGTTTAAAATTGTTATATCTATATATATATATATATAAAATTGTAACCTCTGTCTGTACATTGATTTTTTTTCTCGAAATTTCAAAATAACCTTTCCTTTCCCATGCCATAGACACGATATCTGCATTTTGTTTCTTTGGTGTCTGTTTGTTTGTTACCTTTTCACGCATAAACGGCTGAACCAAATTTTATGAAACTTGGTATGTATATTACTATTAACCCAACTTAGACGTTAGATTATATTAATATTCTCTGAGACCAATGGGAGGGGGGGGGGTTATAAGGTAGGCCTTAAATTAAAAATAGCGATATTTGGTTTCTATTGGTTTTTCGGCAAATATGTACATATCAAAACTTGTTTACTTTGTTATTTAGAGTAACTTTTGAAACATACACTTTTGTCGTATACCTAATTATAAATGAGTTATACACTAAAAACTATAGTGAGAGTCAACAATTTTATTTGACACATAAACCTCAATCGAACTAAACAAAACCCGGTATGTGACTTAGCACTAACTCCTCCATGATAATAAGCTGTACAATCATTTCTAGGGACGAGCAGGAGTGGGGGTTGTAATGGATGCCTAAAATTAAAAATAACGGTATTTCATTTCCTATTGGTTTTTCGGCAAATATGCACGGGATAAAAGTTGTTTACTATGTTATTTAGATTAAATTTTGTCGTGTAACAAAGTATAAACGAGATATACACTAAAAAATTGAAGTGGGAGCCAACGATTTTATTGAGCATTAACGATAGAACCGAACTTAACAAAACTCAATATGTAAATTAGCATTAATTCTTCCATGATTATAAGCTATATTAAATTTTTTAGGTTGGAACGGAAGTGGGGGTTATAAGGGAGGTCTGAATAAAAAATTTGCGATATTTCAATTTCTATTTGTTTTCAGGCAAACGTGCACATAACAAAAGTTGTTGTTTTTTTTGTGTTATTAAAAGTAGCTTTGGTTTTAAACGTAATATTATTGAATTTAATATCTTAAACGCTTGAAATATCATGCAGGACGTCTGTCGGGCCCGCTAGTTTACTATAAATATTCTTCTATACATATTTTTAGTAAACCACCACTCCTACTTGTGTCACATTAATAATAAACTGTTATGAACTACTTCATTACAAGGTTAAATACCAAATATTGTTTCGACAAACCTTTATTATACGAGATACAAACAAATACGTTTTGTTGTCCCCCCACCTTCTTTTGTTCTTCGATTACTAAAATTTGACTGATTGAGATAAAAATGGTTCTGATACATTACATATTACATCACTAGCTTTAGTAAATTGTTTTCAAAAAAATTAATATGTTATGTTCAGATGAATAGAGCGCACCAGCCTATTCTTTACTATTCTTTTGCATTTATTCGTTATTAATTATTTATAATTATCTCCCTTTATTTTCATTTTAACCCCAGGGTATATTATTATTTATATAATTTAATCATTTATTTAACCGACAGTACTCAAGGAACCCAAATTAGTTTTTATTAAATTTATTTTTATTTTACAAATTTTTTCAACAGATGCAAATTTTGTGGTGTCCACATTATATTTTATCTTTTGCCTTATAAGTTCCATAACTTAGTTGTATCGTGTACAGATGACTGAAGCCAGCGTCAGAGGTGAAACACCCAGAGCAGAAGATAGGATCAATGTACCAGCGTTCCTCCCTTACTCCAGCGGTACTACAGGGCTGCCAAAAGGTGTCAGCCATAGTCACAGGAGTATAGTAGCAAATCTGTCACAGATAGCCATTCCTGAAGTCTGCCCGCTAGAAGATGCCCTAGGTAAAAATGAACTGCACTTTAGTTGTAAAGTGGAAATCTATCAATGTACTTTTGGCAGATTTTCCAAAAACATTTCCACAAATATCCAACAATCCTACCAATGAGATGACGAAATAAAAGTCCGCCACGCAGGGGCTGTGTAAACTGAGCAGATTTCCCACGTGAAGGTTTACAACAGAGAAATCTCCATACGAGAGCCGAACAGTTACGGAAACGGCCGAACTAGCTTTTGCCGGAAACGAATAGAACCGACCTTATGGCGGCTTTGACACTTTTTTTCAACCATGGATTACATAAGCGTTTCGTGCAAAACTAAAGGTCTAGTTTGTTAACGGCTGAAATGGGACCAGTGGAAGGCGTAGTTCAAAAAGTCCGTCACGCAGGGGCTGCGTAAACTAAGCAGATTTCCCACGTGAAGTGTTACAATAGAGAAATTTCACGAGAACCGAACAGGTAAGGAAGGAAACGGCCGACCTAGGTTTTGGCGGGAAAGGGGAAGGGGGAATTACTCTCATCAGTTATTCACCCAGATTTAATAAATTGCAAATATCTCGGTTAATATTCAAGATAGAGAATAAATGTATAGAACAATATTTATAGTAAATTTAATTTGCAATAAGATTGATTCTACACAATTTTTCAATCCGACATATAGTAACGGAAATATTTCGAATTTTCGAAAATCCTCCCCTCTAAACCCCCCCTCCCACTGGTCCAATTTCAGCCGTTAACGAACTTGATCTTTCTTTTTACATAAAACGACTAAATATCGAGTTTGGTAACGATCAAACAAAAATTGCGACCGCTAGAGCGGTAACAGATATATATATATATATATATATATATATATATATATATATATATATATATATATATATATATATATATATATATATATATATAGATATATATATATATACAGTTTTGAACGGACCTCATTTACGTCATCTCCTAGGTATGATTGATTGAAATTTGAAGAAAAAATTCGAAAATTCCGTCATGAGTACAACCCCAATAGCTGATTTCCCTCAATGGAAATCTGCTAAAATTCAAAATATGTCAGTTATTATAAGTTGGATCAAAAAATTGTATAAACCAATCTTATTGATTACCTATAAATGTTGTCATATATATACTCACACACAGTTTTGAACGGACCTCATTTTCGTCATCTCCTAGGTGAGATCGATGGACATTTGAAGAAAAATTTCGAAAATCGCGTCATGAGTACGACCTCAATAGCTGATTTCCCTCAAGGGGAAATAAGCTTCTTACTACGGATGAAAGAGAATAGATGGTGAGATGTGATCACCATTGTGATATTCCAGCATTTGGAAACTGCTTATTTTACGCAGCTCCTTTTTGGGCAACTTTTGTATTTGTGTAAGTGTTAAGTCCCTTTTTAAGTTGGGAGCGCTTTTCAATATTTGAATTTAATTCTCTCTGGGTTTATAGAATCATGTTTACTTGGTCAATAATGTTTACATATTGTAAAAAAGGATTAGTTAAGGCACTTTTATGCATCAGTTTCAACGGAGATTCCTTATCTATAAGTGGTATGATTGTCAAACGAAAATGGAAATGAAAAGGAAAGATATAGTTTTCTATCACGATAAAGGCCCCCCCCCTCACGTCTCTTTGCTGACCCGGCAAGCATTACCTCACACCCTATTCACCAGACCTTGCCACAACAGATTTTCATATATTTCGGGCCCTTCAAAGCTGTCTTAACGGGAAACATTTTAATTCGCTCGAGGACTGCAAATGGCACATAGAGGAGTACATTGCGCAAAAAACTGATATTTCCCGGGAGGACCGAATTAAAAAACTAAAACGAAAGATGGCAACGTGCAATACGCGTCATATATAATTGATTAAAAATATTTACAAAAATCCGAAGTTTTTATTGAGATCACCAGTAAAAATCGCCTATTACAATCTTAGAGAATGTACTGAACTCTATTTTGTATGGCCATTCATACAAATGTTTAACGTCAGTCATTTTCCTCAGGATCACACCAGGACGTAGTTCCAGGAGTTCTTCCATTTTTTCACCTGTTTGGAACAACGGTATTGATGCTCAGATCATTGAGCAAAGGTGCGAAATTAATAATCCTCCCAAAATTTTCTTCTACTACTTTTCTGAACGTAATGAAAAATAACAAGGTACGTAGAAAGACTATAAATATTGATGTTGATTTTATTTCTTCTGTGGTGGTTGTTCACACACACACGCACGCACGCACGAACGCACGCACACACACATTCCAGCTATAATTTTCTTAGATTACAGATACAATATTGTAATAAAATATAATACTAGCTAAGTCAAAATTTTCCATGGTCTACAATGAATTACGGACAGATGGGCGACTCCACTCAAACTGTCTTTTAACATTGAAAAATCAAATTATATTATTTCATCGAGGATAACCAGTTGAGAATAAAATTTTAATCTTTAATTGCAATAAATCACTTAGGAAATTGGCAGATCTATAAGTACATGTTTCGCATTATTTGTACTCCAACAGTTGGTCGAGCGAGCATCAATTTGGATTTACTCCCCAAAAAGGTCCTATAGAAGCTATAAATAATACAGTCAATTTTATAAAATCATCTCAAGAAAATTTCCAAAATTCATTATTAGCTTCACTTGATATCCACGGGCATTCGATCATGCATGGACCCCATCAATTTTAAATTCATTAAGAGAAAAGCGATGTCCAAAATATTTTTTATTTAGTAGTCAATTATTTAAGAAATGGAGTTACAATTCTAGAACCAACAATTACTCCATGAGTAAAATTCAAACTATAGGAACACCTCGAGGATCATCCTGTTCCCCGCTTTATGGAATTTAATTGTGCATCAGTTATTACAAATACCGCTACCTCCCAACTGTAAAATCATAGCATTTGCAGATATAGTATATTTCGCACCAAGGGCCGAAAGTGGGCGTTTGCCGGCCCGAGATATTTTTTGAGACTTAGGTCATGAAAAGTTCGAGGGCCGGCAAAAGCACTTTGGCCCGAGGCACGAACGCTATTTTTCACCATACTACAATAAATATTAATACGATATAACATTAATCAAAAACAAGATTTTCTTTTGGTTAAGTGTACCTCTTTGTTAGAAGGTTATCTTGTGGTTATGGGGACATGATGAATGTTAAATGTATGGATTGTTTTACGTTATGTTATTTTGTAAGTTAATAAAGAGAGATGAACATACGTGTGTTTCATTTAATACTACTATAGGGGGGTGTGTTTCCTATAAATAAATGAGATCTTGATTCCAAATAATAGGTTACTGTATTTTCATGGATGTCACAAAAATAATAATAATAATACTTTAGAATAATACAAACAGAGGTCTTCTCATGGTGGTGCACAAGCAACTGACTGTCTAAACTTTTGTTATCAGTGTTAGGTTAAGTGGTAACCAGGGGCAACGCGGCCCAGCTGTTACACCACTCCCCCCTCAGTGACGGAGTCACAGAATTTAACATTTTTTTTAACAAGTCTTCCTGTTCTGGTCCTGTAACCTGGAATTTCCGTTGGTTCCGTCTGAGAGGTTTGCGTTGGCTTTGCTTGTGCAAAATCTTCTTGTGATGGCTGTAGGTCAGTCTTTCCGCTTGTCGTGGATTCCTCAGCAAGTAGGTAGGCTGGTTTCACGCGATCTATGGAAACTACAACTTCCTTGTCCCTGAGCAGAATCACGAAGTTCTTTTCACTGCGCTTGACAACTCTATGAGGTCCAGAGTAGGGTGGCACTAGTGGTTTTCGGATCGCATCCTCTCTTAAAAACACGTGAGTGCAACTCTGGAGGTCTTTGTGTTGAAATGTTTTCCTCAGATGATTCGCTCTGGCGTTAGCTGGCTTGATGCGCCTTAGGTCGTCTTTAAGTTGTTGCAACGCTAGTATGGGTTCCTGTTGAGAAGTACTGTCTTCCAGCATTTCGCCCGGTAATCTTAAGGGTTGTCCATACAGTGCTTCCGCAACGCTGGCTCCCAAGTCTTCTTTAAATACTGCTCTAAGACCAAGTAGGACAGAGGGCAAAACTTTGGTCCATCTTTCGGATGCCAAATGGGCCATTATAGCTGCTTTGAGGCTTCTGTGCCAGCGTTCTACGCAACCATTCGCTTGAGGGTGATATGCCGTCGTGCGTTTCTTGTCTGTGCCAAGAATGATGTTAAGGCGTTGAAATATTTCAGCTTCAAATTGACGACCTTGATCTGTGGTCAGCCGTACTGGTGTTCCGAAGCGAGCAACCCAATTTGTATAAAATGCCTCTGTCACCGTTGCTGCAGTGATTTCTTCAAGAGGTATAGCTTCAGGCCAGCGAGTCGCCCGGTCTATCATGGTAAGGCAGTATCTTTTCCCATCAGAAGGAAGTAGTGGGCCGATAATATCTAACTGTACATGTTGGAATCTAGCGGAAGGTTGGTAGGTTCCTAAGGGAGATTGAGTATGCCTTACTACTTTGGCTCTTTGACAAGGTAAGCAAGTCTTGGTCCATTTACCAACATCTTGATTCATATCCGGCCAGAAAAATCTCTGTGCCACCAGTTTCCTAGAAGCTCGGATACCTGGATGACTCAGTTCATGGAGTTTGTCGAAAAGAGGTTTCCGAAACTGTGGAGGGACGTAAGGCCTAGCTTTGCTGGTACTCATCTCACAGAGTATCTGAGACGATAATCCTGGTAGTGAAGTAAGTTTGAGCTGCAAGCTCTTATTCTTCTTCAAATCACCAAGTGTTGGGTCTGACTTCTGTGCTTGGGCCAGCTGTTCCATATCATCCGGGATGATGATCTCCTCTACTCGTGATAGAGCATCTGCCACAATGTTGTCTTTGCCTGGCATATACTCAATATTAGTTGAGAATTGACTAATATAATTTAACTGTCGAATTCTTCGGGGTGGGGAGTTTTCGGCTTTTTGGTGGAAGGCACTGGCAAGGGGCTTGTGGTCAGTGATTATCACAAAATTGAGCCCTTCTAATAATGGTCTGAAATGACGGATGCCTTCATAGACAGCCAAAAGTTCTTTATCATAAGCTGAATAGTTTTTCTGCGTTTGACTGAGAGCTTTTGAGAAAAATCCTAAAGGTTGCCATACTCCTTCTTTTTTCTGTTGCAATGCGGCTCCTATTCCTGTGTCCGAAGCATCACACATTAGGGCGAGTTCTCCAGTGGTTGTAGGGTGTGCAAGTTTCGCTGCCTCTGCTATGCTGCGCCTGCTCTGCTCAAAGGCTTGTATAGTCTCTTCTGTCCACTGCACAGGGGTCTTGTCACGTTTCTTGGAATTGTGTAGAAGCTTGTTAAGTGGCATTTGTATTTTAGCTGCGTTTGGAATGCATCTTCTATAAAAATTTAGCATCCCTAGAAACCTGCGTAGTTTGCAAATAGTGTCTGGACGAGGAAAGTCTAAAATGTTCTGAACTTTAGAGGGTAGAGGTTTTATTCCAGAGGCGTCTACTCTGTACCCTAAAAAATCTACCTCTGTTTTGCCTAGTACGCACTTAGCAAGATTTAAGGACATACCGTACTCGTTTAATCACTGAAAAACTTCTCGGAGGTGGTCTTCATGCGTTTGCTCGTCTTTGGATGCCACCAAGAAATCATCCAAATAGGGGAAGACGAAATCTAAACCGCGCAGCATTGTGTCTACAAATCGTTGAAAAGTTTGAGCTGCATTTCTGAGTCCGAAGGTCATACGTAAGTACTCCATTTGACCAAATGGTGTAGCAATGGCGGTTTTTTCTATATCTTCTTCCGCTATGGGTATATGATGGTAAGCTCTGACTAAGTCTAATGTCGAGAAAATTTTCGCTCCATCCAACCTGGTATTAAAATCCATCAAATTCGGGACTCCGTATTGGTCCGGGACAGTTTGGGCGTTAAGTCTACGGTAGTCACCACACAAACGTAATCCTCCGTCTTTCTTGGTAACTACATGGAGAGGGCTCGACCACGGGCTCTTGGACGGTCGACATATTCCTTCTGCCAGCATGCGTTCAATTTCCTCCTTTACTAACCGATATTTTTCCGCAGGGAGTCTTCGGACCTTGCTAGTGGTCGGGTTGCCTGTGGTTTTAATATAGTGCTCCACTATAGTCCTAGTTGGTCCTTTAATTGGAGATGGTCTCGTCAGGTCTGGGAATTCCTTTAAAATGTGTGCATAGGGACAGTCTCCTGGAATAGTAGAGATTGAAATGGGTGGTGTTTTTGAGAGTTGGCCTAGTGTGGAGAGTCCTGTTTTCTTATCGATAAGCCTTTTCTGTCGAAGATCGACTACAAGCTGATGGTGGAATAAAAAGTCGGCACCTATTATGGCCTTTTCTACATCTGCGATGACGAACTGCCATGGGTAGGGTCTTCGAAGTTCGAAATCTACAAAAAGGTTTACTTCACCGTATGTCTTGATCGGAGAGTTATTGGCGGCTACGAGGGTATAATCTGTGGCTTTTCGTTTAGGATAATTAGAAACAGGTATTAGAGAAATAGCTGCGCCAGTATCAACTAGGAAGTGAAGTCTTGACCGCTTATCATACACGAACAGGCGGCTGAGTGACTGGGTATTGACGGTTGCCGCTTCTTCCGCCACCCTTTCTAGTTTAAAGGCTTCTGATTCCAGCTGCAGGGTGTTGTGCATTTCCTAGCTTTATCCTGGAAGCGATTGTGGTAATAACAGATACCTTTCCGTGGTGATGATGAACTGCGTGGACGGGAACGCCATCTTCCGCCTTCATTTTCTCTTTCACGGCTCTTGGAACGAGCTCGGATTGGAAGTTCAGCGACTTCTGCTCGTAACTTTTGAACTTCGCCTAGAAGACGTTCTGTGAGCGCTGGTTCAGCTAATGCGAGGTATTCCTCCTTATTCAGCATTTCGATTAGCAGTCAAGATCGCGTCGGGGTCACCAGTTTTATAGGGGGGTGTGTTCCCTATAAATAAATGAGATCTTGATTCCAAATAATAGGTTACTGTATTTTCATGGATGTCACAAAAATAATAATAATAATACTTTAGAATAATACAAACAGAGGTTTTCTCATGGTGGTGCACAAGCAACTGACTGTCTAAACTTTTGTTATCAGTGTTAGGTTAAGTGGTAACCAGGGGCAACGCGGCCCAGCTGTTACACCACTGATATATTTCAAAATGCTAAAAAAAGTTAGTTCGTTTATTTTTGATTTATAGAAATGTTAAAAGTACAATTTTGGTTGTTTGAAAACATAATACCCTTTGAAGATTCTATTACTTGTTTTTTGTTCGACACATTCACACTTTTACTCGTAGTTGGATAATTACTAAATAACTAAACAATAATACGAGCAAAACAAACTAATATAATGTATATAATGAAATGAATGAATTAAAATAATAAACAGCTGATTTTCGGCCCTAGGGGGAAATATTCATTTTCGGTCCTAGGGCGGCGAAGTGTAGCTTTCGGACCGCAAATTAGATGCGTAAAACAGGTGATTAAATCGTAGTATGGTGAAAATATCATTTTATTAGTAACTGAAATGGATTTGAAACAGCCGGAACACAACGCTTGATACAAATAAGGTTTTGAAGGAAATTGGTGATTGCGCCTTAAATAATAAATTAACATTTAATCTAGGGAGTTGTAAATATATAATTTTCTCCAGAAAAACCAGTAGTAACATTCCTGAGTTAAACATTATCCTTATTATTATTATTATAATTATAAAATAAATTCTGTCCAAGCATTAAAATATTCAGGAGTAATAATTGATAGTAAATTTAGGTGGAATCACCATATAGAATATTTACAAAATAAATTACTTAAATTAATTAATTTGTTATCAATTGCAGCTAAATCAACGTGTATGTAAATCAGTGTAATTTATTAAGGAGCTATTTTACTGGCGTTAACCTATGCAATACCAATATGGAAAACGGGCTTAACCCTCCGTTAGTCGCGGCGTCCTGACAGGTGCATCTTTGAGGTGTTTTTCTAATAACTTCCGATTGAATAACCCTAACGACTTCCGCCTCCAGCAATGCTTCTAGCTTCCCTTCCTCCTCAAAACAGTATAGGTTTGACCATCGAAGTTTGTACACAGTGCGCTCCTTGTGTTAAAATCACCCCACAGGTGCACCGCGACCAAAGTTGTAAGTTTTTCAATTTCTTTTATTTCTATATTTAATCTATTTACCTTAGACATATTCATCATTTGACGTTTGTAGTGCCTTGATTGTTTTTGAATAGTTAAAAATACCTACAAAATAGGGAATTCACCTCTGAGGTGACCGCGACTAATAATGCATTTTTAAAACACTTTTCAGAAAAAATGGACCAGGAAATACGTATTTTTTGACTTGTGTAATCAAAATGACATTGCTAGACTCCACCACCCATTAATGGATCCTTTAGAAGAAGACGATAACATACAGAAAGACACAGATTCGGAATTTGAAGACGGCTTGGAAGAACGGGGTATAGTCTCAGAAACTGAACAAAGTGACGTGGAATCGGAAAGTGATGGGCAGGATGAGCAGTCACATGAAAAATATGTTGCATTGAGAAGTGTGAACAGAAAGATCGTTGACCGCTATGAGTGGAGGAAAACCCCTTTTCCTTTGCGTACAATAGGAAAACAAAATGTATTGACACACCTGTCCAGGAGTGTAAGGGCGCGGCAAAGGAGGTTACTAATGAACTTGACTGCTGGTTCTGGCTCTTTGATAAGACGATTATTAGTAGTATTGTGCATTGCACAAACGAATTTATAAAAATCGTTGAGCTAGAATTTTCTAGGCAGAGGGATGCCAAAGTGACGGACTTCACAGAAATAAAAGCCTATATAGGCCTTCTTTACTTAGCTCGCACATACAAAGGAGTGAGAATGAATTTAGAAGACTTCATGTTGGGCAAGAAACTAACCTGAGTTGAACTTGAAAGCACTAAAAGATTCGACGTGAAATATTTTAATTTCCTTTTTTATCATAAATGTTTTTGTATTTGCTATTCCTGCAGTAATCAAAAGAATAAGTAGTTCTCAACTATTCTTATTGGACTTTATTTATATATGTTTCCTAGTAGCTAAGTAAGTAGTACCTAACGAATTCACAGTTCATAAATTGCTTCATGTTACCTGAAATGAATTAATATTTTTGATAGTTGTAAGATATATTCATGTGTTACTTCGCTAAGTTTTAAAATAAAATAGATCTACTATTTGTTCAGATAAGTATTTATATTTGTTTAACTCTATTTTAGCTCTAAGAAGCAGTTTTACCAACATATTTCTCCATCGTCACCTCATAGGTGAGCCGCGCCTAGAGTCGTTTGGAAATGACCCGCGCCTAACGGAGGGTTAAATAAGAAATATTATGTTAAAAATCTCGAGAGGGTTCAAAGGCTCATTGGAAGTAAAATGATAAAAGGATATTGCACTATTTCATTTGAAGCTGCATGTGTCTTGTCAAATTTGGCCCCAATTACGATAATAGCAGATGAATATACTAACAGATGTAACATACTAAAACTGCATCAAACTACTAACGAAATAACAGCAGAAAAAGAAGTTGGAAACATCCTGGACTAACACCCGACATTGTAATAATTACAGAAATACAAATCACTCATACCAATATACAATTTACACAGACGGTAGCAAGGATGGACAGGACACAGGTGGTGAACTAAATCATTTTTTCAGGGAATAAAACTGATGATGTAATGAAATGTAAAAAATTAAATTAGGCAACCATTGTTCTAATAACCAGGCAGACATTATTGTCGTCTTACAGGCTCTAAAGTATGTAAATGAAATGATCTTGCCACCAAATACATTCTACTAACTACACACAGAGAGTCAAATGCTTTTACACAAACTTGACAACATAAAAAACCATGACAAACAAAAATACGCCATAATACGTATAACACAATTATAAAACAGATAGACTTTCATTCACTTCAAATGGGTCAAGGCACATGCAGGAATTATGAGCAAGGAAATAGTCGTTATCCAAGCCAAAAGTGCCTCTAAATGTAACGAAGAGGGAATTTACAATAAAATTACGCCAACTGTGTTGAGGTCTTTACTAAGAGAAAAAAGTATTAATTTGTGGCAACAGCCATGGAATCAAACAGATAAAAGATTACATCTAAAATTATATATTCCTGTTTTAAAAACCAATATCTCACTATCCTAACATACATTTTATCTAACACAAATTCTAACTGTACACGGAAATACAAACACTCTTTCTAACACAGATTCAAACTTGCTGACTCAAATACTTGTAAATGCGACACTTACACTGAACAGACATTCACCCACCTGATTTATGAATGAAGACTGACTCAAGACATACAAAGACAGTTAAAGACTCATATTCCCTATATGTCCCGATATTTTATTTTCAAAACACCTACATTTATTAAAAGCAATAGTCTATGGAATTCTTAAGTTAAGAGAGGAAAAGATAATATAATATTATGTAATTGTTTTTATTGGTTATTTAAGTTATTCTTTAATTGTTCCTATTTAATGGTTTTATTTTGTCAAGTTTAATTTTCATGTTCTTACTTACAATTTTAATATGTATGTATATTATTATATAAAAAAATGTTAACTTTTTTGACAAAATGCACATATAATGCAAATATGCATGGGATGTGCAGAAAATAAAATCCTTCCACATATGGTTACTATGTAGAGGAAATACGTAAAAAAAACAAAAAAAAAACGTCCATTTTATGTACTTGACATGTTGAAAATAAGCTCCCGAGTTAGTTGATAAAGGAAATAAATAAAAACATATATTTGTGTATATATTTCTTTTTTGTTTGAAGGATTCATTATAGTTGTAATTATTATTTATTACGTGAACTCCCGAGTTACTTGATTGAGAAAATAAATAAAAACAAACACACACACACACACGCACGCATACACACACACACACACACACACACATACACACACACACACACAGAACTAGGAAAACATAAAATATTTGGTTAATCCAGCAGCCCAAGCTCTTGCTGTGTTCCCCCTCATTTAGTTTAAAGTGCAAGTTTATTATTATTTTTTTATTATTTATTTCAAAAGTGGACATTAACACTTTTTGCAACTAAGGCTAATTGGGACGAGTTATCTACAGGTTACCACCCTTTTCTAGCCAGGGTGGGACTTAGGATTTTATTTAACGAATTCCGTCACTAAATAAATTCCTTTGCCCAGACGGGAATCGAATTCGCCACTCAACCATGTGAGATTAAAGGCAACGCATGGCTAACCTGAGCCCCAAGTACAAGTTTATACATGTGAAGCCAAGATTATTAAATTTATTGAATGCAAGTTAGCGAGATATTTAGCCATATTTTCGTTGACTTCCAAATTTAACTTTTCTTTTTTAGACTATTTACTTTTATTTCCCTCAAGCGTCCAGCAATAACATTCAGATAACACCTTTCTTTCCTCGTCTCTGCGTATTACCCGTATATTACGCAGTCTTTGAGACCCACAAGATAATTAATTGCATTATTCTCACTAATATTTTTTTATACTTTCTCACAATTATTTTTTGTAGTCTATCCCTTTTAATTATTCTACAGGAAGTATTTCATTCCTAGCACCAATCAGCGTTTATTGCAGTTTTAAGTAAATCTATATTTTTATAGTCCACTTCTTGCCAATTGCTTTAATTAATCTTGGTTTAATTGAGACGGCTCATCATTACGTTACCATTCTTTTCTATCCAGGGTGGGACTAAAGGTTTTATTTAAAGAGTTCATCACAAATTAGATTCCTGTTCTACAGGGTGAGAATCGAACTCACCACTCTAGGTTTACCAAGTAAACTTATAGATAACAGTAATCACTAATTCAAATAAAGAGTTAGAACCGCCAATATAAATAATACTGTTGTCATACCTTTAGGAGACCGTCGTCACTCGCTGATCGTCGAGTACAGCTGGCAAGCGCTTTCGATGCAATGGTAGCCAGTACAACTTTTTGACGGGCTTAAAGATGGTGCATTGCATCGAAAGCGCTTGTCAGCTGTACTCGGCCATCAGCCAGTGACGACGGTCTCCACCGACAGGTATGACAACAGTGATCACTAATTTTATTAGCAGATCTTCCTTAAGGGAGCTCCATCGATCATACCCAGGAGATGGCGAAAATGAGGTCCGTTCAAAATTATATATATATACATATTTCTCTGTTAACGATCTAGCGGTCGTAATTTTGCTTGATCGTTACCAAACTCCATATTTAAACATTTTATGTAAATATAAAGAGCAAGTTCCTCAATGGCTGAAACCGGCCAGGAGGGGTTAGAGGGGAGGATTTTCGAAAATTCGAAATATCTCCGTTAATATTCGTCGGATAGAATAATTGTATAGAACCAATGCTATTGCAAATTAAATGTACTATAAATTGTTTTATTTACATTTATTTTCTATTTTGAATATTAATCGAGATATTTGTATTTTTATTGTGTGTGGGGATAACGAACGAGATGAGATCGGCTTTTGTCGCTTTTCTTTGATGGAAACAGCCGAAAACTAGTTCGGCTGTTTCCGTAAGTGTTCAACTCTTGTGAAATGGGATTAGAGGCTCCTGTAACCTTTTACTTTGTGAGATTTATGCTAATATTTTTGAACTACTAAAATTTGAGTTATTAAAATATAAGTTATTCTGATTCATTATAAATGGCAGTGCTAGATATAGTAAATAGTTTGCAATAAAGTTAATATTTTATATTCAGATATATATCAGTAATTGTTTTTCTTTTCGTCTATCGGTCAGTTCAGCTCTGAAAATTCGAAATATCTCTGTTACTATACGTCGGATCGAAAAATTGTATAGAATCAATCTTATAGAAAATTATATTTTCTATAAATACTGTTATATACATTTATTTTTTATCTTGAATATTAACCGAGATATTTGCATTTTTATTAAGAGTGTGCGGATAACGGACAAGATGAGATCGGGGTAAGTTCGGTTCTAGTCGTGAGTTTCCGCCAAAAGCTAGTTCGGCCGTTTCTGTAACTGTTCGACTCTCGTGAAATTTCTTTTTCGTAAAACACCACGTAGGAAATCTGCTTAGTTTACGCAGCCCCTACGTGACGGGCATTTTTAAATAAGAGAACCATTAAAAAAAAAATAAAAAATCATTGCAAAAGTTAACTAATTTTATTTTGTCTTAGAATATCATACTCCATGCTGTCCCGCCGTTGATTAATTTCTTAGGGCGTAGAGAAGAAGTTAAACCAGAACACCTGGATGGTCTCAGATTCACTGTGACTGGAGCAGCACCGTGCAGTGGCGAAGAGTTGGACATGCTTCGCAGAAAGAAGCAACATGCAATTGTGCAAGGTAAACCCAATAGCGTTAATAGTATTAATACTTAATATTGTCAAATTGAAAAACCTCTATTATTTTTATTATTCATTTGAGATGCCGCAACAATGGCGATCCATCTTTTAACATGCTAGAATATAATTTTACAAAATTAAATAAATATTAAAATTTTTACACAGCTAAATTTTACAAATGTATAAAATAAATAGAATGGACAAAACTAAATATATATTGTTAGTGTATTTACAACATGAGGAAAAAAAAACACAGAATAAAAACTAAAAAAACTATAAATAGTTAAACTGGAAGGAAGCATAACTTATATTCCACGTACAATGCTTGCTATATATAACTTTCATAATGGTAATAATAGCTTTTATATTTCATCAAATAATCCATTGTTTCTTAAATACTTAAAAACATCATCTATAAATTGGCTACTGTCGGCTAGTAGTTCGCATACATTTTTGGGCCGTGGGTACGTTTTAGCAAATTTCCCTTTAGGGAAATCAGCTATTGAGGTCGTACTCATGCGCAAAACTTTTCTTCAAATGTCCATCGATCCTATTTACTTGAGTGCATTCAGTTAGTATGTGAAAAACCTTCAGCAGTGCTGGATTCAAGTCTCGGCAGATTCTGGCGGCGGATGCATTAAAAAATAATTTTTCCATGTGCTGGAATGTCTCTGACATGACGTCATCACGTGCTTTATTAACCGTTTGTCCTAAATGTCACATATTTAGACATATAGTAGCTTAAGGCGAAAATCTTAAGAGAAGGATTGTAGATTTATTGAAAGCTCGAAACGCGAAAAAAAAATTTGTTAAATATACTATAAGGAAATGAATGTATAGAACAACAATTGAAGTCAACAAGAGTAATCATACAATATTTTGGGGTCCGGCCTTCATTAAAGGAAATATATAAAAGTCCGTCACGCAGGGGTTGCGTAAACTAAGCAGATTTCCCATGTGAAGTTTTATAATAGAGAAATTTCACGAGAGCCGAGCAGTTAATGAAAAGGCCGAACAAGCTTTTGGCGGGAAAGTCACTTCGTCCGTTAGCCGCTCAGATTAAATAAAAATGCAAATATATCGGTTAATATTCAAGATAGAGATCAAATGCATAAGACAATATTTATTGTAAATTTAATTTGTAATAAGATTGATTCTGTACAATTTTTCGATCCGACGTATTGTAACGAAGATATTTCGAAAATCCTCCCCTCTAGACCCCCCCTTCCACTTGTCCGATTTCAGCCGTTAACGAACTTGATCTTTCTTTTTACATAAAACGACTAAATATCGAGTTCGGTAATGATTAAACAAAGACTGCGACCGCTAGAGTGATATATATATATATATATATATATATATATATAGTTTTGAGCGGACCTCATTCTCGTCCTCTCCTGGGTAGGATCGATGGACATTTGAAGAAGTTTTTCGAAAATCGCATCATGAGTAGCTTAGAGGGAAATTTGGTAAAATATAGGAACAGCATCGTGACAAAAAGTCCGTCACGCAGGGGCTGCGTAAACTAAGCAGTTTTCCCACGTGAAGTTTTACAATAGAGAAATTTCACGAGAGCCGAGCAGTTAATGAAAAGGCCGAACAAGCTTTTGGCGGGAAAGTCACTTCGTCCGTTAGCCGCTCAGATTAAATAAAAATGCAAATATATCGGTTAATATTCAAGATAGAGATCAAATGCATAAGACAATATTTATTGTAAATTTAATTTGTAATAAGATTGATTCTGTACAATTTTTCGATCCGACGTATTGTAACGAAGATATTTCGAATTTTCGAAAATCCTCCCTTCTAGACCCCCCCTCCCACTTGTCCGATTTCAGCCGTTAACGAACTTAATCTTTCTTTTTACATAAAACGACTAAATATCGAGTTTGGTAACGATCAAACAAAAATTGCGACCGCTAGAGCGGTAACAGATAAATGTTACGTATATATATATATATATATATATATATATATATATATATATATATATATATATATATTACAGTTTTGATCGGACTTCATTTTCGTCATCTACTAGGTAGGATCGATGGCCATTTGAAGAAAAATTTCGAAAATTCCGTCATGAGTACAACCTCAATAGCTATTTTGCCTTAAGGGAAATCTGCTGAAACTTAATGAACAAAACTTTTGATGTGATAGACTTTTTTTTTCTGCTTCAGTATACGGAATGACAGAAGGTGGCTTATTGACACATCCTCGAGTAACATGCGAGAACCTGAAAACTGTAGGACAACTTTTATCTAACACGTCCTGCCGAATTATTGATCCCAATGATGGAAAAGATGTTTCTACGGGCTTACTTGGAGAACTTTGCTTCAAGGGACCTCAGGTACCCAAGATTACATATTATATTCCTTTCTCCTAGGCTTACTACAGTTGTTTGTTCTTTGTATTTTCTTTTGACAATCCGAACACCCTAATAAATGTTGACCTTATAGATAGATAGATATTATAATTGTCTTATGTTTACAAACATGTTACCAAAGGTCTGGCCAATTACCGTTAGTGTGGTTATTAATATATTATAACTTCTTACAAAAATGTGTAATTAAAATAATAATAATTTCTAAATTATAAATGAACAGCATATACATTGGCATGTAATAAAATATAAATATTAATTTAAATAATTATAATACTTAATTCAATAGATAATAATTTAATGTAAATGTAGATTAATTCATTCTTTTTTAATGTCTAAATAAAGATCATATCAAATTAACATAATTTTTCTCTAAGATGTATGACATACAGAATACTAATAATAGATAATGTGTCGATTCTTGTTGTATATGCACCCCCATAAAAATAATAAAATTCTTTCTTTTATAATGTTAACTTTCGCAAGCTTTTGATAAGAAACAGAAAATATCATTAACTTTATTTTGACTGTTGTAATCCAAAATGTTTACCAATAGTAGGTATTCTCTTTGAGGCACTATATATTTGTCAAGGAATTTTAACCTGTGTGATGTAAAAGCAGGGCAATGCAACAGTAAATGATACAAATGTAGTTATATATATTTTTGGCGCCATTTATATGCCTCTCTAGTTTTTATAATTTGAGTCATGTTTCTATAGGATAATTTTGAATATTCACAAGACTAAATACTTATTTGAAGTATTATTTTATTTATGTTTGTGTGGAACGTTAAATAATTTTCTGGGAGAGAATGGTTAAAACTACAAATAATTCTATAGATTCGGCTGTAACTTGAGTTAAGAACTCTATCCACGTCAACGGAATGGAGATGGTTTATAATTGTTTCAATGATTGTATTCTTGTTGGCTAGCAAGGTTTGCTGGTTTAAAGATTCGATAAAATATTCTTCAACATAATTATTTCCTGCTAGCAATTTTACTTCTGACACCCAATTATATTTTATGTCACTTTTCATATTGTGCAAACTAAAGAGCTTAAGAAAACATTTTTTCGGAAGTCGGTGATCAGGCATTGAGAACAGTTTTACACAGAAATTAATAATTTTCTTAAATATAACTACATTTAAGTGAGCTCGGCTAGTTTCCAAACGGACTTTGTAATTCGGGGTACTTCTTGGCCAAAAATACAAATATTTTAAGAACCTCATCTGGCAGATTCCACAAGGTCCAAACAATTTAGAGCCCAAATCTCTGCTCCATAAAGAAGAGTAGATGAGACCGTAGAATCAAACAGTGCTGTTGACCTTTTTATAAATATGTTAACGTGGATAATTGAATAATAGAGAAGCCAAAATGCTATGACCAGTATGCCCATCTTTTTCCTAATACCATTTCTATTTAAAAAATTTCTTTTTTAATATAATCAACTATTGATAGTGTGCATCTAGCAGTTCTTGACATTCGATTGCGGCCCGTTCAAAGTTATATACTTATATTTATCTACTTTTTAGTTTTTAAACAACAAAGGCATCAAACAACTATATCGATGGCTTAAATTGCATGTTCAATTTACGCTAGGTTCTTACTAGAGGTACGATAGAGAATTCAATGTAAAGTCGTACTGGCGTTCAGGTACGATTCTTAGATTACTCCCGGTTTACTTCTTAGTTTGGCGAGATCACCATCGTTGTATCTGTAAGTTGATGTGAAGGTAAAAGTTACGGATGACTGATTTCCACTACAGCACGATGTATATTGTGCTCTTACAACGGCCATTTCACATGCCTTTAGGATGCTTTTTTTATCAGATTTTCCTTAAGGGAAATCAGGTATTTTTTTTTTTTGGTTCTGTTAGTAAAGACGGACATTCAAACATATGGGGACGACCACCCGTCGCCCCAGAAACCTAATATTTCGGTTTTTGAAAATGTCTACACAGTATTTTTGCTTCGCCGAGTTTTGTTTATGTTATCATTATATTTTATTGCCTGAATTTTAATTTCATAGAGGAGTCAATTACGTTTCGCGAAGGAAAAATACTCATTCCTTTGAAATTACTAACTTTTGAGGCATACGATTTTTTCAGTCATGAATAATGAATGGATAGGAAGTCATTCATGAATTTTAGAATCCCATAGTCACTATGTGCAATAGTTTTGAGATACCAGGTCTGGAAATACAGATTCCCGGTTGACGGGAGAGGCCAGTAAATACCAAATGCCAATACTGATCGTCTGACGAATTTTGTCGCAGAATGTCCGGATAATACCATATTCTTTAATATATGACAATTAGAGAGAAGAAAGCCGGATCTAGTTCAAGAAAATCAGTTGGACAATCTTAGTTTATCATGGCAATATGCAATAAAAGTTATTCTCTTTTATTTTGAAGGTAATGGATGGTTACTACAAGAGACCAGAGGCAATTGGAGAAACTCTGAATGATGAGGGCTGGTTACACACTGGAGATGTTGGCTACACTGACGAAAGCGGCTACATATATATAGTGGACAGGATCAAAGAGATGATCAAAGTCAAAGGCTTCCAGGTAGAGCATTAGTTTTACAAAAAAAGTAATTAAAAGTCCGCCACGCAGGGACTGCGTAAACTGCGGAGATTTCCTACTTGCTAATTTGACACATTATTGATTTCATGTCCCCATATATTTGCTATTTCGAATTAAATAATCCGATGTATAGAAATGGGCGTTTAGTGAAGGCTAAAAAAAACAAATTAATAATAACTCACTTAATATTTAAATATTAAGCTAGGTATTCCCACTTTCTTGTTAGCTTAAGCAACAAAACTAAGCAGATTTCCCACGTGAAGTTATACAATAGAGAAATCTCCATACGAGAGCCGAACAGTTACGGCAAAGGGCCGAACTAGGTGTTTGCGGGAAACTGTCGTCCGTTATCGGCCCAAATTTAATAAAAATGCAAATTTCTCGGTTAATATTCAAGATAGATAATAAATGTATAGGACAATATGAACATTTGAAGAAATTTTTCGAAAATCGCGTCATGAGTACGACCTAAATAGTTGATTTCCCTCAAGGGAAATCTGCTAAAGATGTATAGAACAACAATTGTGTACCATCAAAAGCCATAAGATTGGTTCTATAACATTTTTCGATACGACTCATTATAACGGAGAGATTATGAATTTTCGAATTCCTCCCTCTAAACCACCCCCCCCCCACTCCTTTTCCTGGCACAAGCCATTAACGATTGCCATTCGTATAGTTCAAATGAACATTTACGAAGTAAGAGCGTAAAATCTCAATTGATGCAATTAATGAAAACAGGTGCTGCGTAAACTAAGCAGATTTCCCACGTGAAGTTTTACAGTAGATAAATCTGCCCAATAACAACTGTAGTAGTAAAAAACTTCTAAACCTATTCACGAGGGACGAATAGTTACGTGAAAGGCCGCCAGAGCTATCGGCGGAAAGTCCGAACATAGCCGACCACACGCAGAATACAATTGCAAATATCTTGGTTAATATTCAAGATACAGAAGAAATGAGTAGAACAATATTTATAGTAAATTTAATTTGCAATAAGATTTATTCTATACAATTTTCGATCCGACGCATAATAACGGAGATATTTTGAATTTTCAAAAATGCCCCCTTCTAAACCCCCCCCCTCCCACTGGTCGGATTTCAGCCATTAACGAACTTAATCTTTCTTTTTACATAAAACGATTAAATTCCGAGTTTGGTACCGATCAAACAAAAATTGCGACCGCTAGAGCTTTAACAGACAAATATATATATATATATATATATATATATATATGAACGGACCTCATTTTCGTCATCTCCTGGGTAAGATCGGTGGACATTTGAAGAAATTTTTCGAAACTCGCGTCATGAGTACGACCTCAATCTGCTAAGGGGGCAGGGAAATCTGCTAAAAACACACACAGTAAATGTTCAATGAATAAAATATTTAGTATTTAAGCTAGTAATAAAGTAGTTCATGATATAACAACATATTGTCAATAAGGCATGAGTAGGAGGAGAGGGGATTTCAACTGAAGGCTGGAAATTAAAAAAAAATGCAAATATGTCAGTTAATATTCAATATTTAGACAACGGCTATTTACCAACATTTATAGAACATTACATTTAATACAAGATTGGTTCTATATAACTTTTCGATCCGAATAATAATATCGAAGATATTTCGAATTTTCGAAATTCCTCTGTAAACCCCCTTCTCACTGGTCCGATACTTCTTTTAGATGATTTTCCTTAAGGTAAATCTGCTAAAATCCTTCTAAAAGGCCTGTTAGCGGGCTTCCTTTAACGGAAATCAGCATTGTGTTTTGTACTCGTCTCGATTTGCGAAGAATCTAAGACGAAAATGACGTCCGTTCAAAATTATATACACTCAACCGAAAAAAAAAACCGGACACTTCATTTTTGTCGTATTAAAAGCTAATTTTCAGCAATTTTCTTTATGTGGGTATTCTAGTTATAACAGGGAATTTAGAGTCTTAAGTCCATTGAACTAATCCCTTCAGGATTAGTAAACAATTAGATAGATTAGACTTATTTGACGTGAAGTTGATCTATTCTAAACTGTAAGTAGTTTTTCGCATATTTAAACATCTTTAATTATTAACCAAGCATTTTCTTTAATTAATGTTTTTTTTTTTTATTTCGGTCCAGAATAATGGGTCTTTCAAACTTATATGGAAGGCCGGAGCTTACGTTACATTGCCGAAACGCTTTCGGTAGCGAAGTCTACCATTCACTGTAATAAAAATGAAGAATATTTTTTTTTTTAAATGTGTTAATTTATCTTTTTCTTTTTTTTTATTTTGTATTTTTTTGTAAATAATCAATAAAAATTATTCACTTTTGGCAGATTTTGTTTAAATAACCTATAGATTAACCAAATATTTTAATTAAAAAGATTAATATACATATATATTAAGTATTTAACAAAATTATAAGACTAAATCTTAAGTGTCCGGTTTTTTTTTTTTTGCGGTCGAGTGTATATACAGGGTCCGGCAAAAAAACCTCCCTGATTTCAATAGGCGTTTGCAAAAAGAATAAGAAACATACAGAACAATTACTTATATTTGTGAATAGCCTATGTAATGCCATTTTACATCACTTTGTATACTTTACTTGGTTTTGAAAATTATGTCCGATAAATGATGGCCCTCATTGTTAAGACATTCACGAAGTCTTTCCCTGAAGTTGTCCATAGTTCTTCGTGTACCTTCCCTTGGAATGGCTGCCACTTCCTGCCTAATGACATCTTTTAGTTCTTGCAGAGTTCAGGGACGATGTTTGTACACTTTAGCCTTTAGGTAGCCCCACAGAAAGAAATCACAAGGTGATAAGTCGGGTGACCTTGGGGGCCAGAAAATGTCTCCTCTTAAAGAAACAAGACGTCCAGGGAACAACTTTCTTAACATTTCCATGGACCGCCGAGCAGTGTGAGCTGTAGCTCCGTCCTGTTGGAACCAAACTTCTTCTTCCTCATGGTCTAAAACAAACTGGTTGATCTTGGGTCGGAGAAATGTCTCTATTATGTGACAATAGCGATCGGCATTGACCGTTACTGCTTGTCCATCTTCTTCAAAAAAGTGCGGTCCACACACACCAAATTCCCCAACGGCGCACCAAACTGTGACTTTTGGGCTGTGTAGTGGTTGTTGGTGGAGTTCCCTAGGATTTTCTGCAGCCCAGTAGCGGAAATTCTGTTTGTTAACAGTTCCACACAAGTGGAAGTGGGCATCATCAGAAGAAATGAAGACAGCATCTGGGGGAATGTTTTGCAAAATGTCATCACATGCAGCCCCTGCGAGTTTCATAATCTGAACACTGAAAATGGCACGTACACCGCTACGGAACAATACCCCCTCCACATCTCTACCCCCACTACAACTCTCGCGGTGGCTTGCTCAAACCGGGGAGGTTTTTTTGCCGGACCCTGTATATAGTTACGTCATTATTTTTATGTAAAACTAAAGATCAAGTTCGTTAACTGCTGAAATTATACAAGTGGGAGGGGGAATTTCGAAAATTCGAGATATGTCCGTTATTTTCAGCCGAATCGAAACATTATTGATAGTCAACCTTAATGAAAATTTAATTGCCAACGAATGTTGTTATATACATTTTTTTTTTTCAATCTTGTTTATTAATCGAGATATTTGCATTTTTAATTTTTTTTTCAAAAGTATACCCCCACTTCTAGTCATTGCGCGTTATCATTATGCCATATATATCATGAAACAACTTATTCCCTGCTCAAATACCAAATATTGTTTAAAACACATCTTTATAGCGTGTTTAACACATATGTACGTAGGGTGATGACGCCATCAGTAACGATTTTAAGGTCATGACTCAAAAATGTTTATTTCATCTATACCCTACTAGATAGTTAAAGTTATTCCGACACTAAATATCGTTTTTTGGGGGCTTTTTATGGCTGAAATCACGATGAATAGGAGGGGAAAGGTTACGGGGAATTCGAAAATTCAAAATATCACTGTTATAATTATTATTCGGATCGAAAAATGGTATAGAACCAATCTTGTTAAACTATTGAAGTTCTTCAATTGTTGTTCTATACATTTTCTCGTAACTTAAATATAAAGAAGTTATTGGTACTTTCATCTTTCCCACCTTCCCTCACTTCTTCTCACCGAATTTGAACTTAGAAATAGAGAATGTATTGTGAAGACACATGTATTGTGGATGGATTGTGACATATCTAGTGTTTCATTTCAGCGCGTGGGAAATCTGCTTAGTTTACACAGCCCCTGCGTGTCGGGAATATTTTAATACAATTTTGGATTCAATTTCCCGGGATTGACAATACTTCCTATTCATGTATGGTTTTACTGTCTTTCTCGCTCCATCATTTTCAGATTTCCATGCTTTCTTGTTCCAGAAGAACTTTATCGTACGCTCCGAGTAGGTAAGTTTCAGTTAGTTTGTACAAAACCCCTCCAAGAAAGAACAAGGAATTATTTCTCTTGGACAGTTCCCATTCCTTTATTTCATTTTACATATAGAATAAATATATATAAGAATATTTATAGTACATTTAATTTTCCATAAGATGTATTCTATACACTTTTTCAATCCGACTTATAGTAACGGAGATATTTTGAATTTTCAAAATTCTCCCCCCCTCCTCTTGTCCGATTTCAGCCATTAACGAACGACTCTTTCTTTTTACATAAAACGACTAAATATCGAGTTTGGTAACGATCAAACAAAAATTGCGATCGCTAGACCGGTAACAGTCATATATGTATATATATATATATATATATATATATATATATATATATATATATATATATATACACAGTTTTTAACGGACCTCATTTTCGTCATCTACTGTGTAGGATCGATGGACATTTGAAGAAAAATTTCAAACATTTCTTCATGAGTACGACCTCAATAATTCATATCCCTTAAGGGAAATCTGCTAAAACATGGTGTTGGCGAGGTCCTTTAAGTACTGTATGTCACGATGTCAGTATAGCTGGCAAAAGCACTCAGTATTTAAATGAAAATTATTTCCAGAACCCATGAAAAAACTCTGTGGGACAAACTTAGTGTCTACTCCACCAGCCATTATAGATAATTAATATATTTAATTTGCTTCTAGGTGGCACCCTCGGAACTGGAAGCCCAGCTGAGGCAACACCCATGCGTTCTTGATGTTGGTGTGACGTCCGTATTTTCAACGAAAACTGGGGAAACTCCAATAGCTTTCGTCGTACCGAAGACTGGACTTAAAGTTGACCAGGACGAAATCTTGCAATGGCTGGCCAAAAGGGTGGCCCCTTATAAGATGGTTGGCAGAATATTTACAGCTCAGGAAATACCGAAGTCCGCAACAGGAAAGATTCTTAGAAGAAAACTAAATGAATTAGCTAGTGATATGAAAATACAAAAATAATATAGGATAATAGCTTTGTTTAGAAAATAAGGATCAAAGAAAATAAAAAAAATACATATTCAAAAGCTCACGCTTCCTGTGAACGAACACCAGATATTCTTTAATGAATCGTCAGAGAAGGAAAAACCAGGAGAAAACGATGAATAAGTGAATGAAGACAAAATCACCAACAAGAAAAAAACTTAGTTCAAGAAATGGATTTAAAGGAACACTATAACAGTATCTTGTAATAACTTAAATGTTTCCGTTGTTTGATATACCATAATAAACTGTTAATTACAATTTTCTGTCTGTAAATAATTGCCAGTAACACTTTTAAACAAAACTTTATCGCTCTTGAAAGATATTGAATTCCTTAATTTGTTTTCAGTATGTTTCTTTCTTCCCTGTAATTATTATGTCACGTTTATGCTACTATGCAGTTCTATTGACTTCATTGGGATTCAAAACTCATATTGATCATATCGGTTCTATGAATTATATTTCCTATATATATTTAAGGTTATTTGTTTTTATCAAACCTCAGTCAACGAATAGCAACCAATATTTGGAGCGAAAATTCGAACCCACGCTTCCTCCAAAGATGTCTGCCAACGACTCACCGGAAAGAAAAACAATACCTGGAACATTCGAATACAACATATTAATCTTATTGAAAACTATGTACTATATCCAGTACTGTAATTTATAATGAATCAGAATAACTTTAACCTCAATAAATCAAATTTTACTTGTCCTAGAATTTAAGAGGAGGGGGGGGGGTCACTAGAACATACATCTATCTCGTATGTATGATAAAGGTCTCTGGAAAACAATATTTGGTATTTCGTTTTTCAGTTGAACATCCCACCAAATATTTTTACTGTTTGCTGATTCCTTATGTATCTGCTATAGGGATTTGATTTTGAATGTAGACAGTCTCGCTGCTCTCTGGGAGGAGTGCAGGTTGTGGTTTCGCCCTTACTCCCAACCAACTCGAACATGTATCAGTTTGTGGTTTGACTCCAAAATTTAATCCCGGTTCACCTCTAGCACCACTCAACGCGGGTTAACCAGTCCTGATACCAGCAACGGAGAAGCCTTTAATGTTGCCAGTCCAATTTAATGAGTTCACGAAGAGAGTACATACACGGTTGCTAAAAAAATCCATTTTAGCAGATCTCCCTTAAGGAAAATATCGAAGGTTTTCTTCAAATGTCCATCGATCCTACCTAGGTGATGACGAACATGAGGTGTCATATATATATATATATATATATATATATATATATATATACATATATATATATATATATATATATATATATATATATATATATATTCACAGTCCCAGGCAGGGGATTGTATAATTGTGTTCGGATGCCATTTGGCTTACACAACGTGCCTGCAACATGGCAAAGGTTGATAGACTCTGTCCTAGGAGCAGATTTAGAACCTTATTTATTTGTCTACCTCGATGACGTAGTTGTAGTAACTCCCGATTTTGAGACACATATTAAGGTACTGGGAGACGTTTTTAGGAGATTAGCTGAAGCTAATTTGACTATCAATTGGGACAAGAGTCAATTTTGCCGAGTAGAATTGAGATACCTGGGGTATGTGGTAAATGAGAATGGACTCAGAGTAGACCCTGATAAAGTATCAGCAATTATCGGTTACCCAACCCCAACTACAGTCAAAAATGTGAGAAGATTTGTAGGGCTAGCTTCGTGGTACCGTCGTTTTGTACCGAATTTCTCAATGGTCATTTCACCCATGACAAGCCTGTTGAAGAAGAAGTCGAAATGGCATTGGCGAGAGGAACACCAGAAGGCTATTGAGGAAATAAAAGAAAAACTGGTCACATCACCATTTCTGACTTGTCCCGATTTTGACAAGCCGTTTACTCTCCAGACTGATGCATCCACATCTGGACTGGGAGCAGTGTTATCTCAGACTGGTACTCATGTAGAGCAACCCATAGCATACGCAAGTAGAGGTCTTACTACAGCCGAAAAGAAATACTCTGCAACTGAGTTGGAGTGTCTTGCAGTTCTGTGGGCCATTGAAAAATTCCGTCCATATTTAGAAGGCATGGAATATAAGGTTATAACCGATCACATGGCCTTGAAATGGCTAAACAGTTTAAAAGATCCCAGCGGTAGATTAGCGAGATGGGCTGTAAAGCTACTACAATACAGCTTCAAGATTGGGCATAGACCAGGAAAGCAGAACAAGGTTGCTGATTCATTGTCAAGGCTTCACGAAACAGAAGGAGTGAATGTTGTCGACATGAAGAACGATGAAGATAATCCGGACGTTTGGTACTCGAAGATGGTTGCAAAAGTCAGAAAGGAACCTCAGAATTATCCACAATGGAAAGTAGAAAATTGACAATTACAAAAGAGGGTAATAGATAACTATGATATCCTCGGTGAAGATAAGCCATGGAAGATAATAGTTCCCAAGCCCAAGAGGAAGATGATACTAATGGAGTACCATGATAGCACAATTTCCGGTCATCTTGGTTCTTTCAAAACCCTACAGAGAATTAAGTGTAAATATTACTGGCCTGGGATGAGAACAGATGTAAATCGTTACATAGCACGGTGCGAAACCTGCCTAGAGCAGAAACCACTTCAGAGGAAACCTACCGGATTTATGGGAAAACAGAAAACGGTGGATATCTCTTGGCAGATGATAACTGTAGATCTGATGGGACCACTACCATGTACGGTTAAGAAAAACAGATATTTGCTAGTGGTGTCAGATTATTTCTCTAAGTACTCGGTGGTTCTACCCCTGAAGAAGGCTAACTCAAAAACAGTGGCAAATCTTGTCTAAGAACATGTCTTCATGATGTATGGAGAGCCACAGGTCGGCATTTGTGATAATGGAGTGCAGTTCCGAGGGAAGGAGTTTACTCAGAAAATGAAAGACTGGAAGGTGAAGATATGGTTTACGGCACTGTATCATCCTCAGCCCAACCCAACGGAACGAGTCAATAGAGTTATCAAAACAATGATCGCCTCCTACGTGAAAGGGAATCATCGTTCTTGGGATGAGAACATTCTTCAGCTGTCGTTCGCTGTTCACGAGGCAACCGGATTCTCGCCGGCGTATCAAAACCATGGCAGGGAATTGGCAAGATCTGGAGAAGTCTATCGTGGAGAACAATCTGGCAATGTAGCTGAAGAATTAGCTGTTGACCGGGGAACGCACCTGGAGAAAATGAAGAAGATGTCGGCCTTATACGATGAGGTCAAAAAGAACTTGAATGCAGCCTACGAGAAGAGCCGACATTCATACAATTGAGAAGAAGACAACTAAAGAATCAGGCGGGAGAGTTAGTTTGGTGCAGAACTCATCTCCAATCTGATTCAGGACAGTACTTCTCGCATAAATTAGCGCCAAAATTTCGAAATTTCAAAATCCGCAAGATGGTGACGCCTCTCACAGCGGAATTGGAGGACCTTGAAAAGGGACAATCAACGGGGAGGTGGCACATACAAGACCTCAAGAAGGATAGCCTAGAAAAGTAAATACTTGACGCATTACGCTTTTTTTTTTTTTTTTTTTTTTTTTTTTTTTTTTTTTTTTTTTTTTTTTTTTTTTTCTTTCTGTAAGTAAGGGCCCTCCCCTGTGTTGCGGGCCATTTTTACCGTCGCCGAAGACGGATGATTGAGAAATAAGACAGGCGGGAGATTGGTGCGCGGGGCAGGCTGCGCGAGAGCCTAAGACAAGAAGCGATCGCCGGGGACAAGCGACCAGGAGACAGCAGCGTCCACCTCGAGCTCGAGAGAGGATTTTGCTCCCGATAATCGCTTAGGCGGATCAGAGTGTAATACAGCTTGCAGAATTGCAGTTATCTCGTCGGACGAGAGGTACTATAGTTATGTTTATTGTGTATACACAATTAAAAATAAAAGGCCTATTTATTTGCATTGATGAGTCCCCCATGGGGAGTATTGTTTAATCCTTTATTTAGTTATTATTTTTATTGTTAAGATTAGAGATAAGTATAGTTGATTTATTAATATAAGTAAACTCATTTGTTTGGAGAATACAGGTTTTCGTTGTTACCTGAGGAAACAAACAACGTGGCGGCCTTATTATTTTAATTTCTGCCTATTGATATGAGGCTAGTTAAATTTAATTTATAAACCCACACCCTTCTCCACTGAACGGGGCAGTCGTATTACCCAGTCGTGGGTAACAACATGGCCTTTCACAGGTGTTACAAAGTTTCACATTACATTTTCGGCTTAAACAACCCTTTGATTTTGGTGATTCAGTCTACACTTTTCTTTTGTAATGAATCCTCTGCAATGTGTATTCGAAATTTCTTTAAAGTCCATTTTTTTAGGGTTGTTCCTTTTGTATAATAGTCATGCGTCATTAACCATCAAATCCAATAATTGGCTAAAAATGTTTATGTAATAACCTGCGGTAACCTGTTCTATAAAGTGCAACGAACATATCACTAAAGTCAGCACCTCTTTGAGAATTATATTCTTTGACTTGGGCAGGACATTTGATATTTTCTCTTTTTCTCCCCTCCCCCCCAACCATCTTCAACCATTTTCAACAGGCTTGGCCCTACATATGAACTTGCCGTTATTATACCTTTGTTGTCAAACCATTTAATCAGGTTGGTACACTTTCTTTAATGAATTTATTCTTTATAATATCCTCTTCCCTCTTTTATCCTCAATATTGAAATGTTCTAATACTTCATTTATTTCAATTTGAACATTTGCTTCATCCATTTTGGGAAATTTGTGTGCATTTTCTCCTTCATTGTCCCTTTCTTCTCCATCAGAAGTGACACTAAATTTTGGCAGAAAGGCCAAAATCATTTCAACTCGACTTTTATACGTATCTGACAATTAAAATGGTAAAAGTAAGAGATAATATAAAATCATGCCCCTTGGGCAAATTTGTTGCTATTAGGCCAGGGTGAACTTAGGTACACCATCATTAAAATCCATGCTAAAACTCTATTTCTCTCCAGAATAGAAAATGAAACACATAAGACCTTAAATACAATCCTTTAGAACTAATTCACCCATTTTGGTTCATATTTAAATCGAATAGCAAATATTTTAATAAATTAGAAACTTCCTTGGTAACTAGTGTGGAATGCGGTGGTAAACAAAGGTGATTTGCTTGAGTATATGGTTATTAATAAGCTCCAAAAGGAATAAATCGACATTTACCGTATGTGCTCATGCTTGGGAGGTTACAGGGGTGTGGACTATGGCCCGAAAGGGGTAAGAATAGAAGCAGTTGCTATCTGGCACTATTAAATATGAATAGTGTCTTTAAAGACACCTTGGCCAGTGAAGGTTTAACGATCAAACAAATATTGTGACCGCTAGAGCGGTATCAGACACGCACACACACACACACACACACATATATACATATATATATATATATATATATATATATATATATACAGTTTTTAACGGGCCTCATTTTCGTCATCTACTGGGTAGGATCGATGGATATTTGAAGAAAAGTTTCGAAATTTCTTCATGAGTACGACCTCAATAATTGATTTCCCTTAAGGGAAATCTGCTAAAACATGGTGTTGGCGAGGTCCTTTAAGTACTGTATGTCACGATGTCAGTATAGCTGGTAAAAGCACCCAGTACGAGTATTAAAATGAAAATTATTTCCAGTACCTATGAAAAAACTTTTTCGTTTGAAGACCATTTTCGAAAATTGCGTCATGAGTACGACCTCAATAAAAAATTTCCTTTAAGGGATATCTGCTAATAAAAACCTTGCCGTTGACTAGGAGATGATATATGTCCCCAAAACAGCCTCATATGTTTCTCAAAAATTAAGTACGAAAATCATGATGCAAAATTTGGTGGGAATTGTTGACTCAATGAGTTTTGATGCTTGATTTTTATCCTAGCCTGTATTTTTATATCTACTCTTAATACGTCTTTTGTAATTATTCAGTATAACTGCCACTTGCTAAATAAATTCAGTATAACTGCCAAGCTGATAAATAGATTTGACAATTTATTTATCAGTTTATTACTTTTCTAATAAAATGAATAAATGTATGCGTTTATAATTATGCTTTATTTATAGCGTAATCATCAGGAAACCACAGCCTTGAAAACAATTTTTTTAACGTAATCTATGCAAATGAAGTGTGGGATAATCTTTTATTGAATTAAGTTGATTAATTCAACTTATGATGCTCATGAGTTAAAAAAAAAAAAAAGTATGCCTATTTGTCTGCTAGTTTTGTTTAAGGTCTTATTAATTTTGTAATCATTTGCATTTCAATCCTCTCTTTTACCTCACATAAACCTGAGTAGTAATGTAATTATTTTGTCAAGTTTAAACGACGGCTGTCACAATAATGCTCTCTTGTACCCAGTTCGATAACACTAAAAGCCCTTAACGCAGGAGCCTCGTTAACTAAGCAGATTACCTTCGTCCTAGTTCGACACGCTAGTAACGTCATCACATCATATATTCTCTATTTGTAAGTAAAAATCCAATGAGTAGAAGTTGGAATGTACTGAAGGTTGATAACCAGAAAGTTTGAATAAGTCCCTTAACCCTTAATTGGCCAGAAACTCAAAAAATGACTTGAAATGAAAACTTTTCTTAAAAACTCATTTTTTGCATTCCTAATAAGTAGAATATATAAGGTTTTACATAATTTTTTTTCTGAACAAAAATATTACATGGAGTCTTTAAGTACACTTTGGCCAGTTACCCTAAAACCTTAGCAGTGTCTTTAAGTACACTCTGGCCAATCACCGTAAATCAATGGTGGTGTCTGTAAGTTATGTTAATAAACTGACATAGTTTCTAAAAATGTAATTAAATAATTTGTTAGGTAATAAAAGAAAGGTGTTGTAAATAAAAAATAAGTACATAGTAAACAAAATATTAATCCGTCAAAACTATCATTAAACCTTCCATTCAATCAAGAAAACAACTTTCACGGGTGTTACTAAGTCTCACATTACATTTTCGGCATAAAACAACCATTTGATTTTGGTGATATAGTCTACACTTTCCTTTTGTAGTGAATACTTGTTAATGGAGCATCCCAACAAGTCTTGCTGCATCAGCTAAGGGAGCTGCAGCAGTTCTTGACTCCAATTGGTGGTCCTGGTTTCAGTAGCCCTTTTAGCTCGCCGGTCCAGCAGAATTTCCTCTGCAATGTGTATTCGAAATTGTTTTAAAGTCAATTTTTTTAGGGTGATGTTTTTGTGCAATAGCAATGCGTTATTAACCACCAAATCCAATTATTACCTCAAAATGTTCATGTAATACTTGTGGGAGCGGTAACCTGTTCTATAAAGTGCAACAAACATGTCACTAAGTCAACACTTTGTTGTCATACCATTTAATCATGTTGATACACTTTTTGTTATCAACGTATTCTTCATAACATCCTCTTCCCTCTTTCACCCTCAATATTGAAATGTTCCAATACTTCATTCATTTCAATTTGAAAATTTCCTACATCCATTTTGGGGCATCCGTCTGCATTTTCTCGTTCATTGTCACTTTCTTCTTCATCAGAAGTGATACTAAATTTTGGTAGCAAAGAGAAAAATCTTTTCACCTCGACATTTATACGTATGTGTTAATTAAAATGGTCAAAGTAAGAAATAATATAAAATCATGCCCCTTGGGCAAATTTGTCGGTATTTGGCCAGGGTGAACTTTTAAGTACACCATCATTAAAATCCATATAACTCTATTTCTCTCAAGAATGAAAAATGAAACACATAGGAACTTAAATACAATCATTTACAACTACTTCACCCATTTTGGTTCATATTTAAATCAAATACCGTATATTTTAATGAATTAGAAACTTCGCTGGCAACTAGTGTGAAGTAGGGTGGTAAACAATGATGATTTTCTTCAATATATTGCTAGTAATTAGCTCCAATAACAATAAATGGACTTTTGTCGCATATGTTCATGCTTGGGAGGTTACAGGGGTGTGGACTGTGGCCCAAAAGGGGTAAGAATACGTAGAAGCAGTTGCTCTCTGAAAGGGTTAAAGATGAACGGTGTCTTTAAAGACCTTGGCCAGTTGAGGGTTAATATTTGAGTTACAAGAAAATGTATAGAACAATAATTAGAGAGGATCAAGAGTTTAACAACATTGGTTATATAGCATTTTTCGATCCAACTCATAGTAACGGCGGTAATTTGGATTCTCATCCTCCCCATTACAACCACTAAACGGTTAAATATCGATAATAGTGCGTGTGAGTGTATATATATATATATATATATATATATATATATATATATATATATACTCACACACACACACACACACACACACACACATATATATATTTTTTGTAGTCGTATCTGTCGGTACTCCTGTGGTACAACTCTAGACGGTTCAAAGATGGTGTCTTTGCATCGAAAGCGCTTGCCAACTGTACTCGACCATCAGCCAGTGACGACGGTCTGCACTGACAGATATAAATACAGTATCATCTACACTGGCGATTCCTACCATTAACTTGATATATATATATATATATATATATATAGATATATATATATATATATATATATATATATATATATCAAATCCACAGCAACGACGGGTATAAATTCTAAACACTGGGACGGGGAAATGTCAAAATATAGTGGAAAGTAAAGCCTCGCCAAAAAATATTATTTTCATTCAGCCTCAAATGAGTTCGCGGGCTAAGCCGGGTACCTTAGCTAGTAAGTATACTTATATATGCACTTTTGAACTGACCTCATTTTCGTCATCTCCTAGGTAGGATCGATGGACATTTGAAGAAGAATTTCGAAAATCGCGTCATGAGTACGACCTCAATAGGTGATTTTCCTTAAGGGAAATATGCTAAAACAAACCATCACCATTCAGCCTCAAATGATTTCCCGGGTGAAGCCGGGTAGTCTAGGTAGTATATATATATATATATATATATATATATATATATATATATATATATATATATATATATATAAAATAGTAACCTCTGTCTGTAAATTTATTTTTTCTCTCGAAATTCACGATACTTTTTCGTTTCACATGCCAGTGACACGCTACTTGCAGTTTGTTACTTTGGTGTCTGTTACCATTTCACGCATAAACTACAGAACCAAATTTTATAATACTTGGTACTTATATTGTTATTTTGTTTCCTATTTGTATTGTAAATATGTATATATCAAAAGTTGTTTATTTTGTTGTTTTAAAGTTGTAAAGTAAAGTTTTGTTATATATATATATATATATATATATATATATATATATATATATATATATATCCTTTTGTCATATACAGAAGATTAAACGAAATATAGTAAAACTAGCTAAAAACTATAGTAGGTGTCGACAATTTTATTGGTCACTAACGGGCTTAGGAGGGAAAGAGGTTTCGATGCGCAGTTGTGACAAATCCACTCAGTGATTATTATTTACATTACAATCATTTTTTTTTTTTAAGTAATGAGCAAATTAGTTTAGTGGAAATTGGTTTTCTTTGAATTTTTTTTTTTTTTTTTTTTTTTTTTTTTTTTTTTTTTTACGATTCATGTTTATTCTGCAAAACTCTAGAAAAGTAAGAGTCTCTCATAGTTACTAGAAAGTTGTGGTTGGTTATTAGTATTATTCAATAACGCCCACATTTTTCTACTGAGGCTAATTGGGACGGATTTTCTACAGGTTACCACCCTTTTTAGCCATAGTGGGACTTGATTCATTTAACGAGTCCGTCACTAAATATGGCCAGGTGGGAATGAACTCGCCACTACGTTTATTACCAAAAAGAAGAGGCACCTTTAGAAATATAATAAATTAGTCCTCATTTTTAGAAGAAAAAAATTACAATTAGATGATTATAAGAAATGAAATATTCTACTAATCAATGGAGGACTTATAAAAACCTAAGGTGCCTTCTCAGAAAATTGGACTCATACGGGTATATAAGAGTCTCTGAGAAACTATCAACAAGTGATTGTTGGTTGACCCTGTGCTAAGGAACATACATGCTATTAAACAATAATAACCCATCTTGCATGCAACACAAAAAACTTAACACTTGAGAGAATGTAAGATAATAATATTATATCAAAATGTCTGAAAAAAATTTTTTTTATTAATTGCTGAAAAAAAAGTATTAGCTTTCTCCGGGTCCTGGGCACCTCCTCTTCCTGCTGAGGAAGAATTTCTACAGTTTACCCTCATGCTTAGGAGCATTGCCCTGGCAGTTTACCCTCTTGCTTAGGAGCATTGCCCTGGCAGTTTACCCTCTTGCTTAGGAGCATTGCCCTGGCAGTTTACCCTCTTGGTTTGGAGCATTCTCTGGCAGTTTACCCTCTTGCTTAGGAGCATTGCCCTGGCAGTTTACCCTCTTGCTTAGGAGCAATCCCTGGCAGTTTACCCTCTTGGTTAGGAGCATTCCCCTGGCAGTTTACCCTCATGCTTAAGAGCATTCCCTGGGAGTTTACCCTCTTGCTTAGGAGCATTCCCTGGCAGTTTACCCTCTTGCTTAGGAGCATTCCTTGGCAGTTTACCCTCTTGCTTAGGAGCATTGCCCTGGCAGTTTACCCTCTTGCTTAGGAGCATTAACGTGCAGTTTAACCAAATGCATAGGAGGAATTCCCTGGCAGTTTACCCTCTTGCTTAGGAGCAATGCCATGGCAGTTTACCCTCTTGCTTAGGAGCATTTCCCTGGCAGTTTACCCTCTTGCTTAGGAGCATTCCCTGGCAGTTTACCCTCTTGCTTAGGAGCATTGCCCTGGCAGTTTACCCTCTTGCTTAGGAGCATTCCCTGGCAGTTTACCCTCTTACTTAGGAGCATTCCCTGGCAGTTTACCCTCTTGCTTAGGAGCATTCCCTGGCAGTTTACCCTCATGGTTAGGAGCATTGCCCTGGCAGTTTACCCTCTAGCTTAGGAGCATTCCCTGGCAGTTTACCCTCTTGCTTAGGAGCATTACCCTGGCAGTTTACCCTCTTGCTTAGGAGCATTCCCTGGCAGTTTATCCTCTTGCTTAGGAGCATTGCCCTGGCAGTTTACCCTCTTGCTTAGGAGCATTCCCTGGCAGTTTATCCTCTTGCTTAGGAGCATTCCCAGGCAGTTTACCCTCGTGCTTAGGAGCATTCCCTAGCAGTGTACCCTCATGCTTAGGAGCATTCCCTAGCAGTTTACCCTCATGCTTAGGAGCATTCCCTGGTAGTTTACCCTCGTGCTTAGGAGCATTCCCTGGTAGTTTACCCTCGTGCTTAGGAGCATTCCCTAGCAGTTTACCCTCATGCTTAGGAGCATTGCCCTGGCAGTTTACCCTCTTGCTTAGGAGCATTCCCTAGCAGTTTACCCTCATGCTTAGGAGCATTGCCCTGGCAGTTTACCCTCTTGCTTAGGAGCTTCCTTGGCAGTTTACCCTCTTGCTTAGGAGCAATGCCCTGGCAGTTTACCCTCTTGCTTAGGAGCATTCCCCTGGTAGTTTACCCTCTTGCTTAGGAGCATTCCCTGGCAGTTTACCCTCTTGCTTGGGAGCATTCCCCTGGCAGTTTACCCTCATGCTTAGGAGCACTGCCCTGGTAGTTTACCCTCTTGCTTAGGAGCTCCTTGGCAGTTTACCCTCTTGCTTAGGAGCAATGCCCTGGCAGTTTACCCTCTTGCTTAGGAGCATTCCCCTGGCAGTTTACCCTCTTGCTTAGGAGAATTCCCTGGCAGTTTACCCTCTTGCATAGGAGCATTCCCCTAGTTATTAGTTCCAGACGTCCTTCCACTTTCTTCCTGCATGTATGGTGGCCTGTCCAGCTGAAGGTTCCACTGAAGTACAGAGGAGTAATTATTATCTCCCTCTAAGAATAAAGTTGCTGGAGAAAATTTGGTGGAGGCATGCTTGCCACACACACACATATATATATACTAGCTCAGATACCCGGCTTCGCCCGGGAATTCATTTGAGGCTGAATGGTGATGGTATTTTTTAGCAGGCTTTACATTGCACAATATTTTGACATTTACCCGTCCCAGTGTTTAGGATTGATACCCATCTTTGCCGGGGATTTGCTAATAATAGAATTATTTGTTCGATAAGGCTTCACAGTCTTCGATATTTTTATATTTCCCGGCTCTTATACATGTAAATATGGTGAATTTTTATTTCAGGCCTCCCTTTTAACCCCCCTCCCGTTCGAACCTAAAACTTTTAATATAACTTATAATCATGGAAGAATTAATTCTAATTGACATACCTGGTTTTGTTAAGTTCGGTTCAGCCGTTAGTGCCCGCTAAAGTTTTAACGTTTAACTCATTTATACTTAGGTATACGACAAAAGTGTATATAACAAAAGTTACTCCAAATAACAAAATAAACAACTTTTGTCATGCTTATATTTGCGGAAAAACCAATAGGAATCGAAATATCGCTATTTTTAATTTAAGGCCTTCCTTATAACCCCTTCCTTATAATATGGCTTATTATAATGAAGGCCTCACTGCTAATACACATACCGAGTTTTATTTAGTTCGGTTGAGTTTTTTTTGGCAAATAATATTGTTGACTCCCGCTATAATGTTTAGCGTATAACGCATTTAAACGTCGGTATACGACAAAAGTGTATATAACAAATGTTACTCTAAATAACAAAATAAACAACTTTTGTTATGTGCATATTTACCGAAAAACCAATAGAAAACGAAATATCGCTATATTTAATTTCGGGTTTCCCTTATAACCCCCACTCCTGTTCGATTCAGAGAAAATTAATATAGCCTAAAGTCTAAGTTGGGTTAGTAGTAATATACATACGAAGTTTCATAAAATTCGGTTCAGCCGTTTATGCGTGAAAAGGTAACAAACAAACAAACAAACGTACACGAAAGAAACAAAATGCAGATATGGTGTTTATGACATGTGAAACGAAAAGTTATCGTGAAATTTCGCGAAAAAAATCAATGTACAGACAGAGGTTACAATTTTATATATATATATATATATATATATATATATATATATATATATATATATATATATATAGATAAATTATGCGCATAATTTATTTCAAAATATTCTATTTTAAATTTGCCCATATAATATTTAAATAATTCCTTTGGCCATAATATATTTTATCAATATTTAGCTAATGCCTTATATTATTCAATTATAATTTTACTGTCTCCTTATTGAGTCTCAAATTTATATATATGTATAAATAAACATAGACATAGCCGTTTAATATAAATTAATTATTTTTAATGACTCCCTTAGAGTCTAATAGCCCCCAAGAAAACATTTTTCAACAATGTTCCACTAACTCATTTTATATGAGGAGCAATATATTCAGCCCTCAAAAAATGTATCATATTATAATTAATTTATCATCAATAAATGGGCATTATTTGATGAGGTTTATATCCTCTTGCTCAGGAGGCAATAATGGCTAAAATATATCTCATGCCATAAGGTGGGATTTTTACCCTTAATTCAAGAAGTAGTTTTACCTCTTACCCAGGAGGAATTATATTTTTTAGCATGGGCACACTGTGACACGGCACTGACGATGATGCACTGCATCGAAAGCGCTCTGCCGTTTTAATAAATTGTTATAGTAGTGGATGAGTAGCCAATTATTTCTTCCTACCTACAATTTTCTTCTAACACTCTGTCGATAAAGTTTGTACAGGGGCCCATCAGATTAAAAGTTTTCCATTCCTTTTTTCCCCTCCTTCGGCTGCATCTTTCTTTCGGCGTGTGGGGGAGGCATTAATGCTGAGTGTGAAACAGTGAACGTTGAGCGTTAGGAGTCAAGGTTTTAGAACTGCAGGATAAAGTGAGTGATTCGGGTTCAGAAGGTGCTGGAGTTGGTGGTGCTGGTACATTAATATTTTTGGCTGCAAAACCATTGGGAACAATACAAAAAATAAAATAACAACATTAATATTTTTAGCTATTTCAAAACAATTATATATTTCAAAAAGTAAATTCATAGTTTATCATATTGTTTGTCATTAAACAGGATTTTACTGTGTAATAATTAAACAAAATTAGGTAAAATTATACTTTTCGTGTTTACCTGATTTTGCCCCTTAGCTGATACCCGGTTTTACCCCGCACATAATGGTTAAATAAAACATTGAGTTATTCGATCATTCCAAACGCTACTTAGTACTACAATAAAGGTAATTAAAACTTATACAACACACCTGTATTCCAATTGGAATAGGAGCACAGTACAATCAAAAAACTTTTGCACATAAATTATAAGCAGGTTCCACTACAACTGAATTATTGTTACTGACACAAACAAGCACGACCACCAGTTGGAATAATGACCCCTGCTTCTTCTTCAAAGGTGGATCTTAGTTCCATCGCGACTGCAGTACTCACAACGGCTAAGACGAGGTACCCGGTTTGCTCCCGACTACCCGGTTTTACCATACTCTCCCCTAATTATTAATTTATACCAATAAATTAAAAAAAAAAATGTATGTTATACATTCAGATTGGTATTGAGATTGTTGACGAAATTAATTAAATTCACATAATTATTTAAATTGAGACATATTTTAGTATTTATTCATATAACTTGTTGTTTTGTTACCTTTGTAGCCATGGAGAGAATAGAATAGCAATTATATTAATCATTACAATGCAGTTGTATGTTTTTCCTGCTCCCATGACTGAATGTCGAACAATTAAAACAATGTAATACATAATCTACGGATATAAAAATAGAAATAGTATTCTCTCTTAAAAAAAGCTGTTAATTAACTATATAAACCGCCATATATTCAATGGTGAGTTGGTTTTTGAGTCAGTCAACCCTCGGCAGTGGAGCTGGGTACATAAAGGTGGTGACATTTTTTTAATGCATGCATGTGTTGTTTTTTTTTTTTTCAAAGGGAAATCTATTTTATAATTTAGTAATAATTTAAGTACACTTCACACATGGGAAATTGCAATTGTTCACGGGGTGCGATTTCCGAAAAATCTGTCCAAATGTCCATTGATCTAACCAAGGGAAAAACAGGAAGGAATAAGGTCTGTGCAAATTGTGTGTTTGTATCCTTTACAACAAGTTATCCGCAACTTAAATTGTTTGAAGTGTAGTAAAAAAAAAACTGTATTAAAACATCGTATTTAAATTGTACCCATTGCGTTTAGAGCATTGTAGCACCTTATAAAGGGGTTCCTTTTTTTTAGGGGGTGTTTTGATGTTAGTGAAAACTACTGTTTCAAAGTTTTTGTTTATTTTTAATACATTCTATTTACAATGTACCTCATTTTCTTACGTAATTTTTATGAACTATTTGTATATACCTCATTAACATGGTCCATTTTTTTTTCTTTTATCACACTAACATGTATATAAATTTATTTTCAATTTCATTAAACTCACGCCTATATTGGTTGTATTAGACGAGGTCAATGTTTAAGGAGAGTTGACTAGCTAATGCCTTCATCTCGCGTTACTAGGCAATTGCTATTAATTCTGTAGCAAAAACATTATAGATGTGACTTTAATGAACTTGAAAAATTACTTTTATACATTTTAGTTTGAAAAGAAAACAAATTTGAAAATGCTAATTAATCATATAAATGTAGATCATAAAATTACGTGAGGAAATAATATTGTTACGTTTATTACAAAATCAGTAATAAACGTTGTTTATTAGAGTTCTTTTGGATTGCAAAGTTAAACACACACAAGCTTCAGAGTTTTTATCACTGCACAATTTATTTAACAACACACCACACACTTGGTTAATTATTCTTAACCACTACTCACAGAGATTGCTTCACTGTTCTTGTTATTACACAGTCCAATAATTCACTCGCGATCAATGAAGTTCACAAAAAAAAAAAAAAACACGGCACAGCAATGTCCTTTACTTCGCGAAGTTAACGGCACTGCACTGTCTTAAACACAGCACTATACTGTTCCATACAGAGTTACGGCACAACACTGTTCTTCACATAAAACACTTTACCGCACTGATGATCACTTGAAGAGAGCTGAGAACAAAAACTGACTGTCGGGCGAGTTGCAAAAGCTTATATAGAGGAGCGGAAACATCAAAGGAAGCTGCCTCAAAGGTACTGGACTCTTAGTTTGGAACAATCCCGGGTCCACTTGACACTTCGGGAGCCAATAGTTCTTCCTCGGTCGGATCCTTTAATCTCCTTCGCACTTCGTAAATACGTGACTATCTCTGTTTAATTTTTCATGTATTTAAGTTTCGCAACACTGCCGCCCAGTTAAGCCTTTTCGTTCCGAATAGGCTCAATATCGCCGTTACCATACTTGGCTAGTCGCTCTAGGTGTACCACTTTTAGACCTTAGGTGGTATCTCTGTATCTGTAGACCACGTCGTTCTATCTCTTGATCACCTTGTAAGGTCCCTCCCAGTGAGTTTGCAATTTAGGGGATAATCATTTCTTGCGTTGTGGGTTAAATAGTAGAACCATTCGTCCTTCAGTAAATCCGTCCGTATTTGATGCTTGAAGATACTTGGCTTTCATGGTATTACTGGTCATTTTAATGAGGTCCAATATTTCATAACGGGTCGGCCTTCCATTGTCCTCCTTAGCCAGAGTAGCGTCACCCTTCTGCGTCTTCGACCAGTCTCCTCTTGAGCCAACATGCCTACGTCGTACATCAATGACGCATTCCTCTTTCTCGGCTTTTGTACAATCCTTGTACTCTACGTTGCATGGCCGCCTTGAGTGGACTTTAGCGTCATCGTGTTTTCTCCCTTTCCTATGATCAATAGAACTGGCTTCCGCTCTAAGTGTCAGTTTCTGACGTCCGTCGGTACGCAGCTTCCTTGTGGTTGCTCTCCTGTCCAACATCCAAAGGTATTTCTGCGTTTCGCCAGATCATAATTTGCATGTGCAGGTCAGTAACGTGGGCTTTCATGAAGTCTACACCGATGATCGCTTCATCCATTATGCCAGCAAGAACAAAGGCATGTTCAGTGCTGAAGTTGGCGATAGTCAGTCTCATCTTGGCTCTTCCGTAGACGGTGGCTGAATCCCCTGTAGCAGTTGGCAGCCATACGTTGTTTAATGGTTCCACTGCCCCTTTTACCAAATCGGGGCGAATGATGGACTTTTTCACTCCCATGTCTATGGTGGGGTGGGCCCACGAGCCGTATGATCCCTGTTCTTCTGTTGTATAATGGAAATGGAGATTGTGGAGTCTTCGGAGATTTTTGAGTTATTCGCTCGTTTATTGTCACTCCATGGCGAAATAGATCTCGACCTTTTCCTTGGCGCTTTACAATTACGCTGAAAGTGGCCGACCTTACCGTAGTTGAAGCTTTCGGCGCGTGATCTATTCCTTTGCTTCTTCAGTATTCTCTTGACCACTGCTTCTATGCTGCTTCACCGGCACTTTGCGTTTCAGCAACAAGACGTCGAACATTGTAGACTTGTGACTTTGAAATGACTTGAGCAGTCTCCTGGGCTAGCGCATAAGAGATAGTTTCAGCAAAGGACGATTTCCGCATAGCACACACCGAAAATTTAACATCTGGATCTCTTATACAATTCACAAATGCTTCAATCTTAAACTGATCCAGGAATGGGTGATTTTCACCTGGATATGTCAGCTTCACCAGACGTTCAATTTCCATGGCAAAATCTTGTAGCGTCTCATTTGTTTTCTGCACTCTGCCCCGTAATTCCATCCTGTACAGCTCTCGCTTATGCTCACCGCCAAACTTGCGCTGTAAGGCCACCATAATGTCCTCATAATTATTCCTGCAAGCTGACGGCAAACTCTCCAGGATTTCTGCAGCTGTTTCCTTCAGTGCCAAAATCAGTCCTATCGCTTTTCCTTCATTATTCCATCCAGTTTTGCTGGCCACTGTCTCAAATTGGAATTTAAATGGTACGCTACCATCAAAAGTTGGGGTCTTTATCTTGCTGGAATGTAGCGGAGCACGTGTATGTAGCGATGAGACCAATACTGTTTCATGGCCACACGTAGAAAATCTGCTTAGTTAACGCAACACCTGAGAGGGAGTCGAAATATTAAAATGAACAAAAAAAAAAAAGACCTCCACGTAAGTATGGCATTGAGAGATAAAACTCAGCTTTCAGTTGTGATATTTTAGCTGTCTAGTCCACAGCCTTGTCGGACAAGAATCCCTTCAAGAAGGAACTGCTATTCTTTGAGAATATTTAAATAAATAAGCTTAGGTAAGTTATCTTTAACATTAATCCATGCTAACAATTATTGGAGTATTTTTCGAAATGTTTAATACAAAATGGAATGTACAACAATTATGGACTTGGAAGAAACACGAATTCCAGCCTGTTATTCACAGTTGTGATATTTTATAGCAGGTATGGGCAACCTTTGACATGTTGCGGGCCAAACTTTAGTCTGTAAATACGTTCGCGTGCCGCGTTTAAAAATAGTGCATCTTAAAGTAGTGTTCATAATTTTTAACGATAGATATCAGACACGAAATTATACGACATGTAATTATAATACAATTAATTAAAATAACAAAATGAAATTAAAAAAATAGGTAAAACATTATAATTAAATCGTAAAATTTGGAATTATTACAAACAACGAAATTTAAATAGCGACACCGAAATCAATGAGAGACTTGAGCTTGAATTTGGGAAACTAATCCATCGATATTTAGATTAATTCCACTGATGCGAAGACGAAAAGAATTTTCCTAATTATCTTCAGTCAGCCTTGTACTATGTTTTGATTTATTAACTTACATCACTGAAAAGAACTTCCTCTTTGGGGTAAGTTGTGTAATATTTTTGTTTAATTGGGTTTTTCAAAATGTCTCGCTGGGCGGATCAAGCTTTACATTGTTTGTTGCCCACATATGCTTTATAGCATGTTAAATTGTAGTTACCCAATTCTAATTTTTCATCGGATTATAAAAATCGGGTTTATTTACAACAAAGACAGAGAAATATATATGTGTGTGAAGTAACACAAAATAACTTAGTAGTCATCAACATATATCTGGAAGCAATCAACGCAGTCTTCATAAATTTTCGGATTCTGCTAGATATCAAGATTTGAAGACTAGAAGCCTTGTAGTTTCTACCATCAGATTCGCTCACAGCCTACTCTTACCTCCCAAAATCCATATGTACCTTCCAAAAATGTATGTGCATATGTACAAAAATTACTTTCTTGGCTTCTATCTTCCATCAATAATTGTACTTTGAAATGAATTTGTGCTGAAATCTTTTTCGTTTAGTATATTTCTCCCAAGGGAAATCACCTGTTGAGGTTGAACTCTGGCGTGATTTTTGAAATATTTCTTCAAACCTCCTTCTATCCTACCTAGTAAATAACATTCATAATATATATATATATATAAAATTGTAACGTCTGTCTGTATATTGATATTTTTGATTTTTTTTTTTCCAAAATTTCACGATACCATTTGTTTCAAATGACATTGAAACGATATCAACAATTCTTGGCTTTGGTATCTGGTTTGTTTGGTTGATTGTTACCTTTTCGCGCCTAAACCACTGATCCTAATTTTATATTAACTTGGCACGTGTATTACTACTAACCAAACTTACGCTTTAGGCAATACTAATATTCTAAGAGATGAAAAGGAGTTATAAGGGAGGCCTGAAATGAAAAATCGCAATATTTCATTTGACGTTGATGACAGTTTGAATCTCGTTTGAACGTTTGAACTAAAAACATCTGCCACGTTCTTCTTCTGGATTCTTAAACTGAGCAGACATCTAATCTACTATATATTCCTTATTTATAAGTAAAAAGCCATCACTCTACTAAGATGATTTCCTACGTTTGGCAATGAAACAGTATTGATCTTATTTCGCTATATATTTTTATTTCTAAGTAAAAGTCTGATGACTAGAAGTCGGGAAATACTAAAGTCTGAAAAAAGTAAGAATAATTCACTTAATATTTCAATTACGAGAAATTTATAAAACTGCAATTGATGGGTTGCTTGCAAAAACCCCACTAGTCAAAACAACTGAAAAATGGTGTTTAAGGTGCCATTATGTAGTGTACAGTATTAATCAAATACTGATGTAATCGAAATCGTCAAAAACACCTCTCGTCGGACTGTTTCGGGAGTTAAAAATACGGCGATTCCGCAGAAACCCCACTAGTCAGGAACGCTTCGACTAAGGACGTTCTACAACTTGCTGACTAGCTGCAACATGCTGCAGCAAGGAGTTGCACACGAGACTGTTGGCCCCTTGTTGCAGCAGCCGACTCACCTTGTCTTGACTACCAAACTGACAACGATGACAATAGTGATGGATGTGAAGATTGATTTTTCCAAAGTTATTGTACACGTTATTCAACATTTTGCTTCATAATTTTTCTTAAATTGTTCATTTTTCTTGTTACAATTATTAAATCAAATAAACAAGTGACTCAATATGCCGAATACTATTTCTTCTACCTGATCATGTTATCTATATGATATTTGACTTTTAGGTTTTTGTTGAATTCCACCAAAAACCCCATTAGTCCAGAACATTCTTCTTCCCGTTGAAAGAGGATATATTTGATCATCTGTAAATTAGTATAGATAACATTCCTGATCCCCAAGGAGTTTATTAAAAAAATATCAAAATTTTACTCCCTCATGGAATGAAGATAAACGTTTTTTTTTTTAATTTACCAAAAAAGTGTTTTTTTGACTAGTGGGGTTTTTGCTAGCAACCCTTCAATTGTAGAGCAAACAATTGGTGTAAAATATATATAATTTTTTTTATGGCGAATTTCAAGTGAGTTATATGTATTTTAGCAGATTTCCCTTAAGGGAAATCAGCTATTGAGGTCGTACTCATGACGCAAGTTTCGAAACATTTCTTCAAATGTCCATCGATCCTACCCAGGAGATGACGAAAATGAGGTCCGTTCAAAATTATATATATATATATATATATATATATATATATATATATATATATATATATATATATGTCTGTTAACGCTCTAGTGGTCGCAATTTTCGTTTGATCGTTACCAAACTCGATATTTAAACGTTTTATGCAAAATAAAGATCAAATTCGTTAATGGCTGAAATCGAATTAGTGGGAGGGGGGGGGGTTTAGAGGGGAGGATTTTCAAAAATTCGAAATATCTCCGTTACTATACGTCGGATCGAAAAATATATAGAATCAATCTTATTGCAAATTAAATTTACTATAAATAATGTTATATATTTATTCTCTATCTTGAATATTAACCGAGATATTTGCATTTTTCTGTTTTCAGCTACTGAGATGAGATCGGCTAACTTCGGGTCTAGTCGTGAGTTTCCGTCAAGAGCTAGTTCGGGCCGTTCCCGTAACTGTTTGACTCTCTATTCTGAAATTTCTCTATTGTAAAACTTCACTTGGGAAATCTGCTTATTTTACGCAGCCCCTGCGTGACGGACTTTTTATGTCAGCCTCAGTGGACTACCTCATATAATCGTATCATTTTTACTATAAGTGACCGAGTATATTTCTAAATTGGTTTACATAGGCTTCTTACTGTGGGAGAAATAAAGATTAGTTCGTGAATTGAGATCATCCGCGAATCTGTAAATTCTACTTAGTTTACTGTGTGAAGCGTTTAATTTTCTTTTAGGGCAGCCTTACAACCCCTGCACCTGTTCCTCCCTAAAAATATTAAAATAGCTCATATTCTTGGAGGAATGAATGCTAAACTCACATACTTCACTTTGTTTGGTTCAGTTCAGTCATTTGTGCTGTATAAAAGTCTTGACTCCTGCTATAGTTTTAGTGAATATTTTACTTATATTCCGTGATAGGACAAAAGTTCGTTAAGCAATTGCTACACTATATATTCAAATAAAAACATTTGTTACGAAAACAATTTGTCGATAAACAAATAGAAAACGAAATATTGCGATTTTTCGTTTCAGGCCATACTTACGGGTATAACCTCTACTTCTGTGTAGTCTTTAATCTGTGTAGTAATCTTTGAGATTACTAGTAAGGCCTAAATTTGAAAAAAAGTCTAATTTTATAGTTTTATAGATATACATATATACTAGCTAAGACTCCTGATATCTGCTTGGGAAATCATTAGAGACTAAACAATGATATGTTTTTGCGAATTCGATCTAAAAACCATTATGGGCCATTACAATCTTTTTCATATATAGCATTTTTTATTATAAACTAAGTGAGAATAAAGTTAGTTTTCTGTAAAGCGCCTAAAATTGCATCTCTTTTATGTATCTAATAACCATTTTTACTGCGTAAACTAAGCAGATTTCCCACGTGAAGTTTTAAAATAAAGAAATCTGCCTAATAATAACAGTAGTAGTAAGGGCTCTCTAAACCTATTCACGAGGGACGAATAGTTACGGAAACGGCCGCACTAGCTCTCGGCGGAATGTCCCGAACATAGCCGATTCCTGCCGACCACACACACACACACACACACACACACACACACACACACACACACACACACACACACACAAACACACACAATACAAATGCAAATATCTCGGTTAATATTGAAGATACAGAACAAATGTATATAACAATATTTATAATAAATTTAATTTGCAATAAGATTGATTCTTTACAAGTTTTCGATCCGACGCATAATATCGGAGATATTTCGAATTTTCAAAAATCCCCCCTCTAAGCTCCCCCTCCCACTGGTCCGATTTCAGTCATTAACGAACTTGATCTTTCTTTTTACATAAAACGATTAAATATGAACTTTGGTAACGATCAAACAAAAATTGCGACAGGTAGAGCGTTAACAGACAAATATATATACATAATTAGCAGATTTCCCTTAAGGGAAATCAGCTATTGAGGTTGTACTCATGACGCGATTTTTGAAATTTTTCTTCAAATGTCCATCGATCCTACCCAGGAGATGACGAAAATGAGGTCCGTTCAAAACTGTATATATATATCTATCTATCTATATATTTGTCTGTTACCGCTCTAGCGGTCGCAATTTTTGTTTAATCGTTACAAAACTCGATATTTAGTCGTTTTATGTAAAAAGAAAGATCAAGTTCGTTAACCGCTGAAATCGGCCCAGGGGGAAGGGGGGTTTAGAGGGGAGGATTTTTGAAATTTTGAAATATCTCCGTTACCATAGGTCGGATAGAAAAATTGTATATAACCAATCTTATTGCAAATTAAATTTACTATAAATATTGTTATATACGTTTATTCTCTATTTTGAATATTAACCGAGATATTTGCATTTTTCAGTTTTCACCAAACCGCCACTTCTACTCATGTTACGTAAACAATACTCTGCTACATAATAAATCACATTATTGGAAGTTTAAAAACCAAAAATTGTATTCAAGAGACCTTTATTATACGAGATACATGCAAATATGCCCTGCTGACTCCCCCCCCCTCCATCTTAAAGTTTTGGACTACTAAAATTTTATTGATTGAGATAACAATTATTCAGACTCATTATTAATTACAGTACTAGATATAGTAAATATTTCTCAATAAAATAATGTGTTATATTTTGATATATTTCAATAATTGTTTTTCTTTCCGGTGTGAGGCAGAGGTTAGGTTAGAAATGTAAACTAACGGGTCGGCCCCCGTTTGTTTACATTTCTAACCTAACGCTTCCTGTCGGCAGGTTATTGAAATTGGATGAAACATTTCTTATTTCCATATGTATTTATTCACGATGTTGTTGTGTTAGCAGTATGTATATTTATCTCTTACTAAACATCACGTGGGAAATCTGCTTAGTTTACGCAGCCCCTGCGTGACGGACTTTTTTGAACGGACCTCATTTTCGTCATCACCTGGGTAGGATCGAGGGACATTTGAAGAAATTTTTCAAAACTCGCGTCATGAGTTCGACCTCAATAGCTGATTTCTCTTAAGGGAAATCTGCTAAAATGACCTATTCTACGTTTGAAGAAGAAACTTTGTATTCATAGTTTTGCAAACACTAGCTATGTCATGAAGGATCAATGTTGAGAAATAGCATTCACTCCTCCCAAGTAATTTCTCTTTCTCCCTCTTAATATTGATATCAGTAATCTAACCATTGAAAGTTATGGAGGCCTTTTCTGTTGTACGTTGTAAAATTTGTACAAAAAAAGTCACTAAAATCTGATGTTGGCAGCACATTACTTATTAGCAATCTTACTAAATTAAATATACAAACTGTTTCGCTGTACTTCACTTAATTACTCTTATTTCATTCGATTTTCAACTACGATATCTTCGTTCCAATGCCACAGAACATCATTTGTAATCTTTGTATGATCAAGAGAGGGGGGATCCATAGAAAATTGTGGTAATTCCAATAGGTATTCAGAAATGACCCCGCAAGGAAAATCAGCTATTGAGGTCGTACTTATGACGCGATTTTCGAAATTTTTCTTCAAATGTGCATCGATCCTACCTAGGAGATGACGAAAATGAGGTCCTTTCAAAACTATATATATATATATATATATATATATATATATATATATATATATATATATATATATATATATATTGTTGTCATATCTGTCGGTGCAGACAGTCGTGACTGGCTGATGGTCGAGTACAGTTGGCAAGCGCTTTCGATGCAAAGAGACCATCTTCAAGCCGTCTAGAGTTGTACTCTCTGTATATATTGGTCTTTTACCGCCCTAACGGACGCAATTATTGTTTAATCGTTACCAAACTCGATATTTAGTTTTACGCTTTCAGTAAACCCCACTCCTACTAGTGTCATATTAGTAATAAGCTGTTATATCATGAACCACTTCATGACAAAGCTAAATACCAAATATTGTTTTCATTGAACTTTTATTTTGTGAGATATACGCTAATACGTTCTGTTGACACCCCCTCCCCCTTTTTCTATAAACATTTACTGAATCCTACTAGGGACGTATATATTTTGTTTGTTTGTCTTCTCGTTAATTAGGTCTACTCATTTCTAAAAACGTTTACATTTTGAGTTTCATAAGTAGTAAGGTAATCCTTCAATAGATATTAAGTTAACGGCTTCATATGAACACTTAAATTTGAACCACAATGACTTAAGCAGATTCTTCCCGAACGGAAATCCGATATTTTGGTAGCTCTTCAAATGAAGTCAAATCCCAGAGATTAAAATAAAAGGTTTTAAATGTCACTGTTTAATTATGAGTCGGATCTTTATATGCTTTGGGAAAGAGAGCTTAATAAATGGAAGTCTTCCCACCAACTTATAAATTAGCCTTCTCAGTTCATCAGCTCATGCAAATCATATTTAAATAATGTTTGTGTTGCAAATACTATGTTCTATAGTTGTAACTCTGTACATAATTATCTCTAACTACTTCTACTAACTTGGTTTTCACTTTGCTTATCTGAATCTTCAAACATCTTACGTCCAGCTCACATTTCATTCTCTATACAAGCTTCTTACAATGGATTACATAAATAGGGATATGTGATCAACAGTGTGATATTCCATCTCGTGGGAAATCTGCTTAGTTAACACAGCCCTGCGTGTCGACATTTTTTATTTTATTTTCCTCTCTTACTCAATTCAAATTATAACTGTATTCTAATCACACATGACAAATAAGGCATTAGGCAACGCCTATAAATTTAATTTCAAACATTATAAAAAAAAAAAAAAAAATAAAAAAAAAAAAAAAATCTTTATTCTATATTATATATAAAATACATATATACTTTTCAATTTCCAAATTCCTTGATGCGCTCAAGAGTATCAATTCGACTAACAAAATACCCTTTAGGAAATCAACTATTGAAGTTGTGTTGACGCGATTTTCGAAAATTGTCTTCAAATGTCCATATATTCTACCCATAAGATGACAAAAATGAGGTCCGTTGAAGATTTTTTGTATATATATATAATTTCGGCAAAAGCCCATCCATTCTACCCAGTAGATGACGAAAAATACCGTCACGCAGTGGCTCAAATCGGACCAGTCGGAGGGGCTAGAGACTGGGAAATTTCAAAAATTCGGAATGTCTCCAATTATACGTCGGATCGAAAATATAGAATCAATTATATTGAAAATTTAATTTCCTATAAATGTTGTTATATACATTTTTTCTATCTGAAATATTTACAAAAATGTTTGCGTTTTTAAATTTATTGTCATCAGAAAACCCTACTCCCAATCATGTCATATTAACAATAATTTGTTTTATAACCGCTATGATGTTATGCAACCATTATTAACTCATGAAATTCGAATCTAAAATGACATGTATTGTTTTCAAAAGATTGTTACTAATTAAGATATAATAAAATACGCTGTGTGATGACATCAACTAGATTTTTTACGTTTTTGATTAGAAATTATTTATTTCATCTTTACGAATCGATAATTAACTGTTTCATTAAAAAATAAAGGTCATATTTGGTAAATCGGCATTGAGGGAGGGGTAGTTTAGAGCAGGGGTCTCCAAACTTTCCAGCCTTAGGGCCATACTGATTACTCCAGTAAGTTCCGAGGGCCAAAACCATATTTTTGATTTGAATTGTTGCTTTTGTGTGTGATTTAGTAGTATACAAAAGAAGCGAAAAATTGATAGTGAATGTAGAAAATTCAAAGATGAGTGGAACATTCAGTATTTCGTAATTGAGTCCAGTAACAAGGCGCTATGTTTGATTTACAATGAAAGCATAGCCGGTCTCAAAGAATATAACATTAAACGTCATTATGAAACAAAACATTTTCAAAATTACTCAAAATGTACAGGAAGTTTGCGGACAGAAAAATTCGAAGCTATGAAGCGCGGATTGAAATCGCAGTGTTATCACAAAAGTCCGTCACGCAGGGGCTGCGTAAACTAAGCAGATTTCCCTCGTGAAGTTTAGTAATAGATAAATATACCAACTGGTAACACAACAACACCGAGAATAAATACAAACGGAAATAAGAAATGTTTCATCCAATTTCAATAACCTGCCGACATGAAGCGTTAGGTTAGAAATGTAAAGAAACGGTTCTGTCCGCCTCATACCGGAAAGAAAAACAATTACTGAAATATTTTAGAATATAACATATTAATTTTATTGAGAACTATTTACTATATCTAGTACTGTAATGGATAATGGGTCAGAATAATTGTTATCTCAATCTATCAAATATTAGTAGTCCAAGACCTTAAGACGAGGGAGGGGGGGTGACCAGGACATATTTGCATGTATCTCGTTCAATAAAGGTCTCTTGAATACAATTTTTGGTATTTAAACTTCGAATAATGTGATTTATTATGAAGCGGAGTATTATGTATGAAACATGAGTAGAAGTGGCGGTTTGCTGATGGCTGAAAACTGCAAATATCTCGGTTAATATTCAAGATAGAGAATAAATGTATATAACAATATTTATTGTAAATTTAATTTGCAATAAGATTGGTTTTGTACAATGTTTGGATCCGACGTATAGTAACGGAGATATTTCGAATTTTCAAAAATCCTCCCCTCTAAACCCCCCCCCCCTCCCACAACATAAAATTAGAATACTTCAGTAAACTAAATTTAATTTGCTATGAAAAATATGTTCTCTAAAAGAGTTTTCAAGTATACTAGCTCTCCGCGGGCCGGATGTGGCCCTCGGGCCGTAGTTTGGAGACCCCTGGTTTAGAGGATTGAATAATTGAAAACTACTATGTTCAGTTAGATCGGAAATGTTCTGGTAACCAATGTTGTAGGAATTTTAATTTTGTGCAATAGTTGTTAAGAGTTACGGACGTTAGTACAGACTATGAAGGTCAACTGTTAAAACCTATATGTAAGTGGGTAAAAATAAATAAGAAAATGTTTATAAACAAATACATTGTCCGTGTTTATCTGTGACAGTTGGGCCAACGTATCGTCTGCTAAGAGCCTAAACACGATAGGATGTGATTTACTTAGCCAGGCACACTTGCCAACATTATCTTTGAATATTTGGCCTTAGGTGTCCCAGTTCTCTGTCAGTTTTAAACAAATATCTATTACGACAAACAGCAATTGAGGTCGGTTTGGTGTATGTATATATATGTTTTTATATAAGTGTGTGTGTGTGTGTATATATATATATACTAGCTAAGGTGCCCGGCTTCGCTCAGGAAATCATTTTATGCTGAACTAGCTCAGATACCCGGCTTCGCCCGGGAATTCATTTGAGGCTGATTGGTGATAATATTTTTGGCAAGGCTTTACTTTGCACAATATTTTGACATTTACCCGTCCCAGTATTTAGGGATAACACCCGTCGTTTCTGTGGATTTGTTAATAATAAAATTATTTTTTTATGTAAGACTTCACTGTCCTGCATATTGTCATAATTCCCGTTTCCTGTGCATTATGCATAGATTTGAATAATTAATGAGAAAACATTGACATACATTTGAATCATTTTTTCATTTGAGGTACCCGGTAGTTCATATTGAAAAGAAGTGTTGAGCAAATTTCTCTAAATAACAAAATAAACAACTTTTGTTATGTGCATATTTGCCGAAACCCCGATAGGAAATCACTATTTATAATTTCAGGCCTCCCTTATAACCCCCACTCCTGCCCGACCCTAGAAATGTTAGTATGGCTTATTATAAGAAAATCGTTATTATTAATTCACATACCGAGTTTGGTTTAGTTTGATTGAGTCTTTTGTGCCAAATAAAATTGTGAACTCCCGCTATAGTTTTTAGCGTATAACTCATTAATACTTCCGTATACGGCAAAAGTGCATATAGCAAAAGTTACTCTAAATAAAAAAATGAACAACTTCTGTTATGTGCATATTTGCAGAAAAAGCAATAGGAAACGAAATATCACTATATTTAATTTCAGGCCTCCCTTATAACCCCCACTCCTGCCCATCCCTAGAAATGTTAGTATGGCTTATTATAAGGAAGGCGTTAGTGCTAATTCACATACCGAGTATGGTTTAGTTCGGTTGGGTCTTTTGTCCCAAATAAAATTGTTCACTTCCGCTATAGGTTTTAGCGTATAACTCATTAATACTTCCGTATACGGCAAAAGTGTATATAGCAAAAGTTACTTTAAATAACAAAATAAACAACTTCTGTTATGTGCATATTTGCAGAAAAAGCAATATGAAACGAAATATCACTATATTTAATTTCAGGCCTCCCTTATAACCCCCACTCCTGCCCATCCCTAGAAATGTTAGTATGGCTTATTATAAGGAAGGCGTTAGTGCTAATTCACATACCTAGTTTGGTTTAGTTCGGTTGAGTCTTTTGTGCCAAATAAAATTGTGGACTCCCTCTATAGATTTTAGCGTATAACTCATTTATACTTCCGTATACGGAAAAAGTGCACATAACAAAAGTTACTCTAAATTACAAAGTAAACAACTTTTGTTATGAGTATTTCTGCTGAAAAAGCAATAGGAAATGAAATATCGCTATTTTTAATTTCAGGCCTCCCTTATAACCCCCACTCCTGTTTGTCTCAGAGGATATTAATATAGCCTAAAGTCTAAGTTGGGCTAGTAGTAATATACATACCAAGATTCATTAAATTCGGTTCAGCCGTTTATGCGTGAAAAGGTAACAAACAAACAAACAAACAAACAAACAAACATACACGAAAGAAACAAAATGCAGTTATGGTGTCTATGACATGTGAAACGAAAAGTTATCGTGAAATTTCGCGAAAAAAATCAATGTACAGACAGAGGTTACAATTTTATATATATATAGATGAGAATGGAATTTGTTTTTGGCAAGGCTTAAATGTGTAAAACTGCCCTTCCCGTCTGGGCGTATTTTTCCCCGTAAGGGTCAGGTAGGGGAAATATAGAATAGAATTTTTAATTTTGAAGAATAAACGAAATAAGCCCCTAATTAATCCCTCTCCACTGTTTTACACTCCGTGAATAGTTCGAGCCATAATCATGGATAGCAATTATTATAAAGAAATATTATCAGTAATGTACATACTTCCTGTCAAAAACCAATCCGAGTACCTACACATTGTGAGCTTAGTTATATACATAATAGTTAATCTGAGTACAAAGGATTATAGCCATTAACTAACTTGATCTTTAGTTTTGCATAAAATGCTTTTAGCAGATTTCCCTTAAGGGAAATCAGCTATTATATATATGGAGTTTGGTAACGATTAAACAAAAGTAGCGACTGCTAGAACGGAAAGAGATAGATAAACATATCTGTGTGTGCGTGCGTGCCCTCATTTTCGTAATCTACTAGGTAGTATCGATGGACATTTGAAGAAAGTTTTCGAAAATCGCATCATGAGCACAACCTCAATAGTTGATTTCCCTTGATGACGTATATTCACATAACGAAGTTGTTTATATTGTTATTTAGAATAACGTTTCTCGTATGCCGAAGTATCAACTAGATATACGCTAAAATCTATAGTGGGCGTGAACAATTTTAAAGGACATAAATGACTAAACCGAACTCAACGAAACTACGTGAGTTATTATTAATGCCTCTTTGATTATAAGCTATATTTACATATTTAGGAACGAACAGAAATGGGGGTTATAAGGGAAGCCTGAATTTAAAAGTAGCGGTATTTCGTTTTCTATTCGTTTTTCTGCAAATATGCACCTGACAAAAGCAGTTTATTTTTTTATTTGAAGTAACATTTAGCAGATTTCCCTTAAGGGAAATCAGCTATTGAGGTTGTACTCATGACGCGATTTTCAAAATTTTTGTTTGATGAAAATGTTCATCGATCCTACCCAGGAGATGACGAATATGAGGTCCGTTCAAAACTCTATATATATATATATATATATATATATATATATATATATATATATATATATATATATATATATTTGTCTGTTACCGCTCTAGTGGTCGCAATTTTTGTTTTATCGTTACCAAACTTGATATATAATCGTTTTATACAAAAAGAAAGATCAAGTTCGTTAATGGCTGAAATCGGACCAGGGGGAGGGGGGGTTTAGAGGAGGAGAATTTCGAAAATTCTTAATATCTCTGTTATTATGCGTTATGTTATAGAACTAATCTTATTGCAAATGTAATTTTCTATAAATGTTGTTATGTACATTTTTTCACTATCTTGATTATTTACTGAGATATTTGAATTTTTTTGTTTTCGGTCTTCAGTAAAGCCCCACTCCTACTCCTCTCATATTTTCAATATTCTATTATGTTATTTCAATAGAATTATTCAATATTAGCACTTTATTTGAAACTTAAATACCAAATATTGTTCTCATTGAACTTTTAAGTTTTGAGATAAATGTAAATAAGTGGCGCACGCGGGAAATCTGCATAGTTGACGCAGCCCCTGCGTGACGGACTTTTGTGATATTCACTTTTGTCGTACAGCGAAGTATAAACAAGATATATGCTAATAAGTATAGCGGGAGTCAACAATTTTATTACTACTCATTTAACTGTTTTTAATATGGTCAAACTATGAAAAATGATGTTATGTTTTTTACTATACTTAAGCATTCCTATGGTTTAATATTTAGAATAACAGAAATAGCAGGATGAGGTAGTTGATGCTTAATAACCGAAAGTAATGGTGATGTTTGCGTTAAATAACAGCTAAACATCAAATGGCGTGTTAAAACCATTAGAACGTATGTATGTATGTATACGTTCTCCCCAGAAATGTTTCGTTAATATCATAAATTATTTAACAAAGCCATGTTAAAGGCGATTCAAAGTGTTGGGGAGGTGTCTCCATTTACTTCTGCTAATTTTAGCAGATTTCCCTTCAGGGAAATCAGCTATTGAGTTTGTACTCATGACGGAATTTTCGAGATTTTTCTTCAAATGTCCATCGATCCTACTTAGTAGATGACGAAAATGAGGTCCGTTCAAAACTGTATATATATATCTATATATATATATATATATATATATATATATATATATATATATATATATATATATCTATATATTTGTCTGTTACCGCTCTAGCGGTCGCAATTTTTGTTTGATCGTTACGAAACTCGAAATGTAGTCGTTTTATGTAAAAATAAAGATCAAGTTCGTTAACGGCTGAAATCGGACCAGTGGGAGGGGGGGTTTAGAGGGGAGGATTTTCGAATAAATATCTCCGTTACTATACGTCGGATCGAAAAATTGTATAGAATCAATCTTATTGCAAATTACATTTACTATAAATATTGTTCTATATATATTTTCCGTATAATGAGTATTAACCGAGATATTTGTATTTTTTGTAATGAGTTCCGCTTTCAGTAAACCCCTACTCCTACTAGGGACATATTAATAATAAGCTGATATCTAATGAACCACCTCATTATCAGGTTAAATACAAAATATTGTTTTCAACAAAGCTTTATTTTACGAGGTACAAACAAATACGTTCTGTTGAACCCCCCCTCCTTTTTTTCTTAGACTACAAAAATCTGAGTGATTGAGGTAGAAATTATTTTGATTCATTTCAAATTACTCCACTAACTATAATAAATAGTTTCCAATAAAATTAATATTTTATATTCTGATATATTTCTTTAATTGTTTGTTTTTCCGGTCTATCTATCGATACTGCACTACAAGGTTGGCTAACCTGTTTGTTTACAATCCAGCCGTATTACGTTGTAGGTTACGTTCTATTATTAATTACAGTACTAGATATAATAAATAGTTATATGAATAAAATTTATTATTATTATTATTATTTATTAACGTCCACTTTTTGCAACTTAGGCTAATCGGGACGGGTTATCTACAGGTTACCACCCTTCTCTAGCCAGGGTGGGATTTTAGGACGTTATTTAATGAATTTCGTCACTATGAATAAAATTTATAACTTATATTCAAATATATTTCTGTAATTGCTTTTATTTCCGGTAAAAGCTGGCTAACCTCATTGTTTAGAACTCAGACTGTTTGCTATCAGGAAGGTTCTTTCCATTTGACTTGCCCTTTATTTGTTTACTTAATATTCACAGCAGTATTAAGTCTTACAAATAATGGATATTCTGTGGTACTATTTAGTGTTGGTGTAATAAGTGTTCAGAGCGCTGCTATCATTAACGGTAAGTCCATCTTTTGTGTTCTTGTTGTTTTTTGAGATTGAATTGTTTTTAATTTAATCTCGGAGCCTAACGGACAAGAGTTACTTTCCCGCCAAAAGCTAGTTCGGCCGTTTCTTTGACTGGCTCGGCTCTCCTGAAATTTCTCTATTGTAAAACTTCATGTGGGAAATCTGCTTAGTTTACGCAGCCCCTGCGTGACGGACTTTTTAACATAACAGTTAGCTAATATGCTACACTTAACAGAGCATTAGTAGCACAACTCATTATTCAAACTCCCTGAGTAAAACAGTCATGAAGCAGGGTACCTTAGCTAGTATGTTAACCCTAGTATTACCGAACTCTCCCAGGTCGCATGGATTGCCAAGGGGGGGGGGGGGGCTCCTCGAGCCCACAACTTAAAAACCTTTTATTTTGGTTCTATAATTTTTTTATTTCTATTGGATTATGTTTAATGAACGTTTCTTATGACACCTGTGAAAAAAAAAATTAAATACAAAAATAAAAAAAAAAAGTTCGGATGGGGAAAAAAGGATGACTTTAAATTAAATGTAATTTTATTCTACAAGAGGAACATATCTAAACATTGTTAGAATAAAAAGTTATCTATATCTAAGTAATTATAACATTATAATAGAATAATAATTTAAGAAAATCTAATTATCAGATTCGTAATTGCAATTATCGGTGCTTTTGCACAATAATTTTTTTTTCCGAGTGTTTGTTATACAATGAACGTTTACATTTGAAGCAACTCTGCTTAGATTTTGATAGGTTGTTGTATTTTTCTTTTTTTGATTTGGCTTCTCTAACACAAGTGTAACACCTTAGCCTTCCACTTGATGAACCTTGTTCCTCCAATTGGGGATAAATCAGTTCTCGCCCTAGAGCATGCTCCATGGCCTTCACTGAAGATCTAGGAATGCCCACAAGATTTTCACTCCTTTCAGCAACACACAATTTTACTAAACTCTCAGATAGTTCAAATAAAAAGTACTTTCTTTGGGCAGCACTATTTCTTCTCCATGTTGTGTCCAGGATGCAGCATGGACTAACTGTTCCCCTAGTTGGAAACAACCTAGAAAATCTTCTCTTTTCAAAAAAAGTACCCATTAGGAGCAATAATTATAACCATCTCAGTAATATATTTTTTATATGAAAAAAAATTATATGGGGAGAATATATATATTTTTTATTGGGAAAAAAAACTTGAGAACGTTTGTGTATGTTAAAATTACATCAAAGTAATTATTATTTGAGTAATATAATTAATAACACTTGAATTACTAGTTAAAAGTAGTATTAAATGTCAGTGGGCTCGAGGAGCCCCCCCTTGGTACTTAAGTGTATAACTACCCCTTGCATTACCAAGGGGGGGGGGGGAGGGGATCCTCGAGCCAATACGTCAAAAAAAATTTTTTTTCTAAACATAGAAATTGTTTTATTTAATTTTGTTGTTATGCCCTCATTCTAGGATGTTTTTCTGAGGAATACATAAAATATCAAAAATATCCCATTAAAATTGGGTGATAGGGAACAAAAACAAAAAGTTGTGGGCTCAAGGAGCCCCCCCCCCTTGGTAGTTCTAGGGCTAAACAGACTCTTTTGCATACAACTTTTTAAATCTTGCCTACACTGTCTTTATACATTTTAGCAGATTTCCCATAAGGGAAATCAGCTATTGAGGTCGTACTCATGACTCGATTTTCGAAAAATTTCTTCAAATGTCCATCGATCCTATCCAGGAGATGACGAAAATGAGGTCCGTTCAAAATTACACACACACACACACACATATATATATATATATATATATATATATATATATATATATATATGTGTGTGTATGTATATATATATATATATATATATATATATATATATATATATATATATATTTGTCTGTTAACGCTCTTGCGGTCGCAATTTTTGTTTGATCGTTACAAAACTCGATATTTAACTGTTTTATGTAAAAAGACAGATCAAGTTCGTTAATGGCTAAAATCACACCAGAGGGAGAGGGGGGGGTTTAGAGGGGGGATTTTCGAAAATTCATACTTTCTCAGTTATTATGCATCGGATCGAAAAATTGTATAAAACCAATCTTATTGCAAATTAAATTTACTATAAATATTGTTATATACATTTGTTCTCTATCTTGAATATTAACCGAGATATTTGCATTTTTATGAAGTCTGTAGTCGGATATAGCTCGGATTTCCGTCATTGCTCGGCTAAGGTGGAAGCTTGTTCTAACCTTACCTGTCGTTTCTAACCTTACCTTATCTTCGTTACTTTGTGAGATTTATGCAAATACGTTCTGTTCATCCGCCCCCCCCCTTCTTTAGTTCTTGGACTACTAAAATTTGAGTTATTAAAATATAAATTATTCTTACAATTCAGAAGCCGTTTCAGTTGGGAATTTATTTTAATTAACTGAAAGATTTCTCATTACCGTTTGTATTTAATCACGGTGGTATTTTGTTACCAGTATGCAGATTTCTCTATTGTAAAACTTCACATGGGAAATCTGCTTAGTTTACGCAGCCCCTGCGTGACGGACTTTATTTTGTTATTTAGAGTTACTTTCGTTGCATACACTTTTGTCGTACAGCGAAGTATTAACAAGATATACGCTAATAACTATAGCGGAAGTCAACAATTTTATTAGTACTCATTTAACTGTTTTTAATATGGCCAAACTATGGAAAATGATGTCATGTTTTTTTTACTGTACTTAAGCATTCCAGTGGTTTAATATTTAGAATAACAGAAATAGCAGGATGAGGTAGTCGATGCTTAATAACTGAAAGTAATGATGATGTTTGCGTTAAATAACAGCTAAACATTAAATGGCGTGTTTAAACCAGTAGAACGTATGTATGTATGTATGTATATGCCCCCCCCCAGAAATATTTCGTTAAAATCATAAATTATTAAAACAAAGCCATGTTGAAGGGGATTCAAAGTGTTGGGGAGGTGTTTCCATTTACGTCTGCTAGTTATTAACATTGATCCGCTAATATGTTACACATAACAGAGTAGTACAACTCATTATTCAAACTCCCCGAGTAAAACAAGTCATGATTTCCAAGCGAAGCAGGGTACCTTAGCTAGTATGTTGAACAGACCCTTTGGCATACAACGTTTTAAATCTTCCCTACATTGTCTTTATATACTTTAAGATTCTCAACACAAAAGTACGAAATTGTTTTATTCCATGTTTATATTATATAAATATTGATTTATATATTTAATAAATCCGGTAAATGTAGGTGAAAAAATACAATGTAACACCCTGTTTAATTATTAACATCTCAATAAAGAGATTACTGGTAATGGACGTAGAAATAGATCACACCAATAACCGTATGTAGCAGTTGGAAAACTCAGATCTTTTGATAACGGCTACTACTTTATACCAGAAGACCGAAGGTGAAATGTAAAATTGTAAATATACATTAATATGTTTCATTACGAACAAGATGCTTCTATTTACCAACGTTATTTTATTAATTGCTGCTCTATAATTATTTTAGTTGGATGGATTGACGGAACTGAATATAGACTTGGCGTTTCGAAACTTCGAAATATCTCTGTTAATATACGCCGGATCGAAAAATTGTATAGAAACACTCTTATTGCAAATTAAAATTACTATAATTGTTGTTCTATACATATTTTCCGTATAATGAGTACTAACCGAGATATTTGGATTTTGGCTTTCAGTAAACGCCTCCTACTAGTGTCATATTAATAATAAGCTAATATATCATGAACCACTTCATTATAAGGTTAAATACCAAATATTGTTTTCAACAAAGCTTTATTTTACCAAATACAAACAAATACGTTCCGTTGCCCCCCCCCCCTCGTTTTGTTCTTGGATTACAAAAATCTGAGTGATTGAGATAGAAATTATTCTGATTCAATTCAAATTATAACTTTAGTAAATAGTTTTCAATAAAATTAATATCTTATATTCAGATATATTTCTTTAATTGTTTGTCTTCCCGGTCTGTCTATCTATTCAGCGCATTGTAAACCTTCGCGTGGGAAATCTGCTTAGTTTACGCAGCGCCTGCGTGACGGACTTTTTAAATCAAATGAAGTCAATGGAACGTTTGTTTCCAAGATTTTGATTATGTCTAGCTGGTCCTTTTCGACAACTGTTTTGAACTTAAGTTCGCCTTGAAGACTTCTTGCCAGAGGCTCGACTGGATTAACAATTACTAACAAATGATATACATATTTTGTAATGAAGGAAATAAGTTCTGTAAAGGTTAACACATTTTCCATAATTAATCCTTCAACTACTTAGAAAAATTACCCATGAAAATAAATATAACCCTAGCTAAAACAAAGAGATAAACTAGCAATTAAGGAATATAAAGAAAGGCCTAGTATGGATCCTACTGTGGTCGAACTATGTTTAAGATGTTGAGAGCCTTGGTAGTATAAATATTAATGAAAAGCTCATAATCATGGAAATAATTAATAATTATTATCATGGAAATAATTAATCCCACCCTGGCTAGAAAAGGGTGGTAACCTGTAGATAACCCGTCCCGATTAGCCTAAGTTGCAAAAAGTGGACGTTAATAAATAATAATAATAATAATAATAATCATGGAAAAGAATCCTAATTCACATGCCGAGTTCTATTCGGTTGAGTCATTAGTACCCAATAAAATTGTTGATTCCCGCTTTAGCGTTAGCGTATATCTCATCAAAAACTTGAGTATAGGACGAAAGTATATAAAGCAAAAGTTACTTAAAATAACGCAATAAACAGCGTCTGTAAGGTGTATCTTTGTCGAAAAACCAATAGGAAAAGGAATATCGAAATTTTCATTTCAGGCCTCCTTATAACCCCCAGTCCAGCTCGTTCCTAGAAATGTTAATACAGCTAATAATCATACATCATGATACATCTTATAAGCGTCGTTTGTACTAAATAAAATTTGTTGGTACCCAAGACCTCCGCTATAGTTTTTAGCGTATATCTCATTTACTCTTCCTTGTACGACAAACGTATATATAACAAAAATACCCTTAATAACAAAAAAGTCCGTCACGCAGGGGCTGCGTAAACTAAGCAGATTTTCCACGTGTAGTTTTACAATAGAGAAATTTCACGAGAGCCGAAGAGTTAAGAAAACGGCCGACCTAGCTTTTGGCCGCGATTTCATAAAATTGCAAATATCTCGGTTAATATGCAAGATAGAGAATAAATGTATATAACAATATTTATAGTAAATTTAATTTGCAATAAAATTGGTTCTGTACAATTTTTAGATCCGACGTATAGTAACGAAGATATTTCGAATTTTCGAAAATCCTTCCCTCTAAACCCCCCTTCCCACTGGTCCGATTTCAGCCGTTAACGAACTTGATCTTTCTTTTTACATTAAACGACTAAATATCGAGTTTGGTAACGATCAAACAAAAATTGCGACCGCTAGAGCGGTTAACAGATATATATATATATATATATATATATATATATATATATATATATATATATTTTTTTGAACGGACCTCATTTTCGTCATCTACTAGGTAGGATCGATGGACATTTGAAGAAAAATGTCGAAAATTCCGTCATCAGTACAACCTCAATAGCTGATTTCCCTTAAGGGAAATCCGCTAATAACCACTTTCGGCTATGTACACGTCTAGCGAAAAACCAATAGGAAACGTAATTTACTAATTTTTCATTTTAGGCTTCCCTTACAACCCCCCCCCCCCGCCACTCCTTCCCGTTCCTAGCAATGTTGGTGCAGCTTGTAATCAAGGTGGAGTTATTAATAATTCATATAATGAATTTTGTTTAGTTCGGTTCACACTTTTGTGCCCAAATAAAATTGTCGACTCCCGCTATAGTTTTTAGCGTGTTTCTCAATTATACTTCGGTATACGACAAAAGTGTATTTATGAAATAGGAAACAGGTCTTAACAACCGGAAGTCTTCCCACCAATTTGTTTATTACAGCACAAGGCCCTTCGGCACTAACGTAAGAAATTGGTGGTTCTTACGTTGGTGCCGAAAGGCCTTGTGCTTTAATAAACAAATTGGTGGGAAAACTTCCTGTTATTAAGATCTGTTTCCCAGATCTGCACTCCCACATTCAGCAACACACATATTATATATAGCAAATGTTACTTTAAATAACAAAATAAACAACATTTGTTATTCGCATCTTTGCCGAAAACCAATAAGACTTAACACCACCGTGAGTAAATACAGACGGTAATGAAAAATCGTACAGTTAATTTTAATAAGCTCCCAACGGAAACGGCTTCTGAATTGTAAACAAATAGGTCTGCCAGTCACTCAGAGCTTAACAGATAGATAGATATATTCTTCACCGGAAAGAAAAACAATTTATATCTGAATATAACACATTTACTTTATTGCAAACTATTTACTATATCTAGTATTGGAATTTATAATGAATCAGAATAATTAATATTTTAATAACTCAAATTTTAGTAGTCCAAGAACTAAAGAAGGGGGGGGGGATCAACAGAACGTATTTGTATATATCTCACAAAGTAAAAGCTTAAACGACAAGAACGGTAAGAAGAAGCTAACATGAGAGCCGAATAGTTACGGAAACAGCCAAATTAATCCGGAATCACACGACGAGAGCCGACAATAGCCGATCTCATCTCGCCCGTTACGCACACACACTTAATAAAATTGCAAATATCTCGGTTAATATTCAAAATAGAGAATAAATGTATATAACAATATTTATACTAAATGTAATTTGCAATAAGATTGGTTCTATATTCTTTTTCGATTCGACATATAGTAACGGAGATATTTTGAATTTTCGAAAATCCCCCCTCCCTCTAGTCCGATTTCAGCCATTAACGAACTTGATCCTTAAGGGAAATCTGCTAAAATAAACAACTTTTGTTCTTTGCATCTTTGCCGAAAAACCAATAGGTAACGAAATATCGTTATTTTTCATTTCAGGCCTCTCTTATAAACTCACTCAAGGTTGTCTCTGAGAATATCAGTATAGCCCCTCTAAGCTGGAGGGAGAGAGAGAATCACTTTATTCTACAAATTTTTATACAGTTTGTGGGGCTGCTCAATTACATTGAGATGCTGAAGCACACAGCAACTTAAGTCAATCCCTAGGACAACAGTAAAACAATACATATTGTATTTAGTCAGCTCAATAACTATAATAAACACAGTCAGGAACCTAAAAGGTGAATGTCACTAGATATAAATTAGAAACATCATTATTGTACTAGCATGATCCGTCGATCTATATGATCACTGGTTATGGTGCAGAGCGTCATCGCCTAGTTGCGGAGCTCTTCAAATAAATAAATAGATCACTGGTCAAAGAAAAATTAAAATATATGGTGGGAAATAATCCCTAACGTATCAATAATGATACCCTCGACCAAGGTTTGCAGAACCTTCATATCTATTCCCACCTCGTCAAAAAATGTCTGGGTGCGTTTAAGGACCGTTCCTCGAGCACCGAACCACAAGCCTATCACCAGAAAATCCCGCTCCCCAAATGATTCCCTGAATTTTTCCGAGTAAAATTTAGTACATTTGTCGTAAATATTTTTATCAGATTTCCCTTGAGGGAAATTTTCTTTTCCTGGTGGATCTTCTCCGCTTGATCAGGGTCTTTGCTCTCGTACCTTATCGTTGGGTCCAGGATGTAGGCAAATTTACAATTCTCCTTGAAGGCAATGATGTCCGCGTACCTCGTTGACCCTGCGTCATCGACAGCGTACACCTCTTCAAAGCATGTAAAATTCTTTGCTTTCAGGAGCTCCATGATAGCATGCTTTACCCGGTGATGTCGCCTCGTGATCAGCAACATGTTATGTGGACAATTCCCGACCACATGGGCCGGTGTTTCGGTCTCCCTGCCACACCTTCGACAGAGGGGTCCAACATCCGCTGACTTCAAGACAACTCCCGGAACACCACGCAATGGGGCGTAATTTATATTAAGTTTGACAGAGTTTGTCCATTCTGAAGCAGAGGACAACTGTTTCTCGGTCATAAGCTTGTTCAGTCCTGCGTTTTCTTTAAAATGGTGGACTCCAACACCCTGCCACTTGCATGATGTCCACACCTCAAAGGACTTTTCTTTCAGAGTCTGCCTAATTTTTTTGACCGAGACTGTGTCCCCTCTGGAAACAACTTCCAAGTCCAGCCTGCTCAGACACATGTCCGCCTCTGCTTCATAATGGAAGATCCTCTGAAACAATGGATCGCTCACCCGCGCCAATTTGCCAGCTATTGCTGGTGCCTCCCATTCGCATCTCAGTAGTCAAGGCCACGATAACGACGCGGAGCGTAAAGCATGGCGGAATTTGTAGCTGCTGGCAGTCCAAGCATAGACTTGACACAAAGTCGTATCACGACATCGATACCTTCCAGCAAGGCTTGACGAAGCTTACTAAGTGGCGCTGTCTGTAATGGGTATGTCAGCCATGCCATACATACCAAATTTCATAAAATCCGGAAATAATCTTTTAAAATAGAAAAATAATAAACTATCATAATGTCTTACATATTTTCTCTGAACACAACAGTTTTGACCATTAGAAAAATGTCATGAACAGAAATACTCAAGCCAGATTTGTAATGTGTTATACTCTATTTTAGGTGTTTGTTGCACAACAATGTCTCCAATTTCTTTACCGAGTAAAAATCTATCAGATGACCACATATTGAGGTCTCCATTTGAGGACATTGACATCCCAGACTGCACTATAGATGAGTATATATGGGAGAATGTATCAAAATGGGAGGATAAGATAGCACTAGTAAGTACATATTTTATTATACTCATTTTTTAATTATGAACCACTGCATACAGTAGAAAATTCAATGAACTAAACTAATTTTGAGTGAAGCACAAAGAAAACTTTTTAATAAAATAATTTATGATCAAGCATATGCTCTCCTTAAGGTGTAGACACGTTTCTCATTGCTTATAAAGCATGTCTCTTTTTAACAAAAAGAACTCACGACAACACATACTGCACATATCAAGATATTCAATCCCAAGCAAAACATATGATACTCAACTCAAGGCAGAAAACTTGGTTTACCACAACTGATAACAAACTTCCAGAACTGAAACATGTACTTGGTGAATGACCTTCCTCAAAAAGGCCAATTAGAAGAGAAGAAGTAGTTTTAACGAGGTTGAGAACTGGCCATTCACGACTGACTCACACTTACCTACTTACTGGAGAAGACGAACCATACTGCCAACACTAACTGTAGACTTACTATAAAACATGTACTTACTGACTGCTATCTAAGGACTCACATAGACCTACCATACACTTTGACTGAATTACTACATGACTGTAGCCAGTATATAAACCGCGCATTGCACTACTTTAAACATAACAACATTTTCAAAAAATTATAATGTAGGACAATACTGAAACTATTTGCAGAAATGAGCATACTTACGTAAATATAATAAAGTGATTATATGTGTTAAATAACTGATTTGTCGCTAAATCGCCCGTCGCAAAATGCGATTATTGTATGAATAAATGAAATAAACATTTTTAACAAATTTAAGACAAATAGCAATGCTTATCAATAAAATTAATGCATGTTATATATTTATATTTCGGAGCATTCACAATGAGACAATGTTGTTCATAAACAAAAACACACAATAACAACAGAACTAAAAATATATGAGGAAAAATTAAAGAATATCTTTAGTAAAAAAAAAAAAAAAAGAAAGGAAACTAATAACAGGAAAAAGGAAACTAATGAGTAACAAAAATGCAAATATAAAATGAGAAAATAATTAGGAATAACCAACAAAAGGAAATACTAAATTAATAAATGATAGATGAAATTAATGAACATTTAATAAAAAACATGTTAAAAAATAAGTATACACGTGTTAATAAAAAAGGGAACAATAAATAAATTAAAATACTTTGTATTTTAATGTATTTTCATGACTACAGTAATGGATTGTTCAACAATTTCATGAAAAATCATATACACATATTATAATGGAGAATATATAAGATAAAAGCAAATAAAATACTATGGGTTCATTCCATGTCAGTTCAACACACTTTGATTTAAAAATTTACCTCACTGTTTTAGAATTTCCTAATTTTTTTTTATGCTGGTAGGAAGTACTTAGAATAAGAAAAATACCAAATTTAAATTTTTTATCTCAAATTGTTTCTGAAATACAGCTTCGTAAAGCTTTTAAAAAGTGTCCAAAAATGCCAGACATGAAATTTTGAAATTGCTCTAGAAGCTGTTTTGAGCTAGGAAAGTGAGGGTGGTGTCATTTACTCTGTTAGTCATGGCCTTTCATATGACACGTAACACACTGTAGGTTATAAATAAAAAGATTTTTTCAAAACTCAAAACAATAATTTTGTTGTTGATTATTTTGAAGTGTGCCTCAAAAAATTCCTAGGAGTAGCTTTATGTATTTATATATAAGTCCAAGTTTGAAGATGGGCTTATGATGGGTTCATAGGTAAAAACAATGTCAAATCTCGGTCATTATACAAAGGTGGTAGCCTCGATATAGTATTTTACATGATACAATAAGCATTTGATCTATCTTGTTAAGGAAAAATGCCACTTGTGGCATGACATTGCCTATGTGCTTTTCGTGGCTTCTTTAGATGTAAGAGTGTAAATCCTTCCAGTAGTAGTTGTAGGATCGACTTAGCAGAGAACGTCCTTTACTGGTATCCATAACACATTTGGCTTCCTCAGATATGAAAATGAAATTGCAGGCCCAGGAGTGTGTAAATAAATAATCACCATCTTATTTATTCTTCTTAAAAAAAAATGTAACCAACCAATTTGCATCGTATACTGCTGTAATGTATCCATTTATTTCTGTCATTTGCAGTTTATCTTGGGCTTTTCGCACTAGAACCGTATCTCCAAGTTGACTCCGATAAAACCTTAACAGTGACTTTTGAGACACTTGAACGTTCTGCTGTATGAAAGCATGGAATTTTTATTTTGAGTTTTTAAAAAAACCTTTTTATTATAATATGGTATGTTACATGTCATATGAAAGGCCACGAGTAACAGAGTAAAATGACACAACTCTCATCTTCCAAGCAAAATTAGAACAGCTTCTAGAGTGATTTAAAAAAAACAAAAAAAAAAACCTCTTCGGAGTTTTTGGGCTCTTTGTTCAAAACTTTAGAAAGCCATATTACAGAAACCGATTCATTTAAAAAATTAAAATTATATATTTTATTTATTTTCAGTACCTACTACCAGTATACAAAAGTTTAGGTAATTCTAGAATAGTGAGGTAGAACTTTAATTCAACGGTGTGTTGAACTGACATGGTATGACCCTATAGATGTATAGGCTCAAGACGTTGGAGTATTCAGTTAATGTATGGACTACCCGTTGCTAGTAATTCATGCAAGTCATATGATTTTTGTAAGTTATTACGCCGATGACACTTTGTATGTATGTGTTTGATTGGGAAAGTTTTCATTTCCCTCAGCTTATTTAAATGTGTTGTGCCGGTTTTCTTTCTATGTATTGAGTATGCTGCTTTTGGCAATACCAAAGCAGAAATGAATAGTCAAAGTGTGGATGTCACAAGTCACTTTCTTTGTAGCGGACTTTGCATATTTGTTGACTAATGCGCTCTGTGGAGCCTTCATATCTGGGTATCCATAGCATAGAAATGTTTAGATGCTTTAATCTATGTATATGTGAGATATACATTGCCAACAATATATATAATTATTAATAGATAGATATTAATGATAGATTTTAGAAAATGTATTCATTAAATTTGAGATATATTTATAACAAATGTATTATATTGGTTTGCTATTTAATGGTGTTTAAAGAAAAATTAATTGAATTAATATTTGTAATTTTTTTATAGCAAACCAAAAATATTTAGTGTTTCCTGTTATGGTTTTTAGCAAATTTCCCTCTAGGGAAATCAGCTATTGAGGTTGTACTCATGATGCGATTTTCGAAAAAAATTTCCTCAAATGTCCATCAATCCTACCCAGGAGGTCCATTAAAAATTATATATATATATATATATATATATGTGTGTTGTCCCAAGTTCCCGTGCCACCCCCCTTAAAATCACCAATTGTATTAAAAAAAGGCTGAGAATTGATTTGCCATAATTGTGACCCTTCAAGAATCTTTTCAGTCCATATTCAACCTCGTAACCTTCTCCAGTGACCATAACTTTGGAATCTCCATTGGAATGTCATACTTTTTATGGTGGATTCTTGTGGAAAATTAAATTCTAAAACGAGTTTAGAAGAATGCTGCGACATAAAATTTGTGACCAGCAAAATTATCTTTGAAAAACGTCTACGGGAACGTTGCAGTATCTTCCAAGGAAAAATCGTCGGCCCACATCTATTTGAAAACATTAAATAGTACAGTCCTAATCATGATAATTTCCAAACTCGACATTTATTTTTATGTTTTATGAAAAAAAAAAGAAAAAGTTCATTAATGGCAAAAATCAGACGAGTAGGAGGGGAAGTTTAAAGTGGGAGAATTTTGAAAATTTGAAATATCTCCTTTATTATAAATCACATTGAAAAAGTTTCCATAACCAATCATATTGCCAATTTAATGTCCTATAAATGTTGTTCTATGCATATTTTACGTATCATGAATATTAACCGAGACATTTCGATTCGTTAGTTTTCAACCCTAAGTAACCCTTCCCCCCTCCTGTCATATTAACAATAAGCTGTTAAATCATGAACCAATTTATTCTAAGCTTATGTAAAAATTATTGTTTTCGAGAGCCCTTTATTCAAATATAATATTCTATAAATGTTGTTATGCACCTTTTTCCTCTATGTTGGATATTAACCGAGATATACCATATTTAGTTTTCGGCAATTTGTAAACCCCCACTCTGACTTATGCCATTTCAATAATAGGTTGTTGTGTCATGAACCCCTTCATTCCGAGGTTAAATACCAAATATGGTTTTCATTGAACTTATTTTGTGAGATACATGCAAATTCATCGTGTGATGGCATAATCAATTAAGAGTTCTATTTTGGAAAGTCTTACTTGATCTATATGATACTAAAACTTTTACCTTTTCTGTCAACACTAGAGATCATATTTGTTATTGGCTGATATCTGTCATGGAATAGCGAGGGTTTAGAGACGGGGGAAGGAAGGATTCGAAAATCCAAAATATATCCGTAGTTATGAGATACATTGATAAATGTTATAGAAGCAATCTTGTTAAACTATTGAGGCTCTACAATTCATATTCGGATGTTTACAGGCCTCAGTAATCACCCCCTCCTCTTCTACTTCCCGGTATTTTATATAGAAATAGAGAATATGTTGGAGATGAGGTCACAAGTATGCTATACCAGCACATGGGAAATCTGCTTAGTTTATGCTGCCCCTGTATGACACACTTTATTTATATTTAAAGAAATGAATACATTTCATTCAATTACATATGAATTCCTAAACTTGTAATGAATCTGACATTGCGTTACATAAATCCATCATAAATGACCCTATATTTTATATTCTGCATATTCTCAGCAGAGAGCACATTAAGATTATTATTTATGAATGCTTAAATGTATGTAATGTAGTTTTTACCTTTAAATAAGAGTTATATCCAATTTGGAGTTGTCACCATGTGCTCTAGCATTTTCATAGATAACGCCGATGGATCTTATAATAACATTCACAGCTCTTAACGGCGATAAACTAATTAATAATACGGATGAATTTTGATAGTAAATTCCTGTTAAATATACTTTTTGAGCGTATTTTGATGGGTACTTAAAAGTTCAGCGCTGGATTAGGACTTTATAAGGACCCCGACGCAAAGGATTATAATCAGTCATATTTGGCATTCTATGGAGGGGAGACCCTTATTGGTGAGACCTTGCTAATCCTTTTGCCAGATCTGGTCGGCCTGAGCCAGACTACTTCTCGTCTGTACTACCTCTCACGGCAACAGCTGAGTGCTTTAATTGTAATATAGTATAAGTAGAAATAAGTGTCCCACATTATATTATTAAAAGGTGCTTCATCATTTTCATTTAATAGTTGTTATTGGTGAATATTTTGATTATAAATAAATTTATATATATTTGGATTTTGACTTTAGTCGATTGTTGGTGAGCCCTTTCTAAATTCTTGTTAGTGATTTGGTTGTGGGATTTTTCATCTCTTTCAGCTTCCACTGCTTATCACCTCAGCCAGATCGCAACAAACTATGGCTGAGCTTGGTTGAAATAATTTCGAAACCCTGACATTTGTACATGTTTGACTGTGATGTGTGTAGGAATGTGGGCAGACTGGGCAAAGACTGACTTACAAGCAGTTACGGAACAAGAGCAGGTCACTAGCAAATAGCTTGTCATCCCTCGGTCTGTCTGGAGCAACAGCACTGATTGTATTACCAAACTGCCCAGAATTTCCCATCGCACTACTAGGCTCACTCGAAGCAGGAATGACTGTATCAAGTGTAAACCCTGTCTACACATCAGGTATGTAACTTCAAAACATTTCTACTATTACAAATTCTTATTTCAAATGGTATTATATATATCTATATAAAAAATAAAACCATATATTTTCTTAGTTATATATATATATATATATATATATATATATATATAAAATAAAACCATATATTTTCTTAGTGAGGATTTACTGGAGGGTATAAACAAGAAAGCACAAAGAACTCTAATATTTAATATTTATGTTACAAAAAATATTTTAAAAAAAAGTATTTGGATGTACCTGAAACAGTAGAAGTTCAATGTTCACTAAAAATCAATAAAACAAAAGCCAATATTTGGCATTTAAGCTTCGAACAAAGTGTGATTTAACAGCTAATTGTTAATATGACATGAGAAGGAGTGGGAATTTAATGAAAACTGAAAACTAAAAATATGCAAATATCTCAGTTAAAACACAAGAAATGTGTATTTAACAATATCAATAACAAATTAAATTTGCAGTAAGATTGAACCTGTACACGTTTTAGATTTGATTTATAATAACAGAGATATTTTGAAATTCCCCTGACCAGGATCGATTTTAACTGTTAACAAGCTTGGTTTTTAGTCTTACTGACATGCTTATATATCAAGTTTGATAGATCATACAACGTTGCGACTGCTAGAGCAGTAACAGACAGCTGTGTATGTGTGTGTGCGAGAGAGAGAGTGTGTACATTTGTACTAAATAAATTGAAATGATTTCTAAGGTCAATGTCCTGATTCCCAATATTTTTACTCAAAAAATAAACTGTTTTCTTAAAATAATTAAGGATTTTCTTCATTATTTTATTTTAGCAGCTTTTTTTATTGGAAATCAACTATTGAGGTTGTACTCTTGACATAGTTTTCAAATGTTGATCTTTCCTACATTAGTAGATGACGAAAATAAGGTCTGTTCAAAATTTTATATATATATATATATATATATATATATATATATATAGACATATAGACACACACACATATGTATCTTTGTCTGTTACCTCTCTAGTGGTTCCAATTTCTGTTTGATCATTACCAAACTTGCAAATAAGCATTTCATGCAAAACTAAAGGACAAGTTAGTTAATGACTAAAATCGGACTAGTGGGAGGGGGTATTAGAGGGACGAATTTTGAAAATTCACAATATCTCCATTATTATACATTGAATCTAAACATTGTCCATAACCAATCTTCTAGAAAATTAAATTAACTATGAACATTGTTACATACATTTATTCTGTCTTCAATACTAACCTAGATATTTGCATTTTTTACTATTCATGTCAGAATAGAAATACACTGTTATATCATGAACCACTTTATTCTAAGCTTAAATTCCAAATAGTCTTTTCAAGAGACTTATACTATGCGAGATACATGCAAATTCGTTGGGCTATGAGAAGATCAATCAAGACGTTCTTAACTTGAAAATGTTAATTCGTTCTACATCATACTCAATATTTAACTATTTCATAATAGTTAATGGCTGAAATCGGACACAGAATAGGTGGAGTATAGAGGGGGGAGGTTTGAAAATTCAAAATATCTCAGTTATTTTACGTAGAAAAAGAGATTATATGGTGAGATGATGGTGTGTTATACCAGAATGTGGGAAATCTGTTTAGTTTATACAGCCCCTGTGAGACAGACGATTTTTAATTTTTATAAACAGCAATATCTAAACTTGGCTTAATCATTTTGATAAATCTTAATGGGTCTTTTAATTTTTTAGATTTTCAGTTTTGCTTGTCACTGGAACATGAGTTTCAAGTTGTTCTCAGTTTTAGAATGATATACATTTCAGCATTTTGATTCTTAGTTATGTATTTGTGTAGCTTAAAAAGAGCTTTGAAACTCTTTAAGCAAGTAGCTGCTAAATTGTTTGAGAGTCACACAAGTGAATAAGTAAACCATATATTAAGAAACAAGTTACAGAGAATTTCCATTTATTATTTTGAGTTAAAAAAATGGAAATAAAAAAAAAATATATTACCAAGTGCATCAACTTTAAAATGCTAATGATTTCTAAGAATTTATACTTATATATTAGAGCTAATACATTAATTTAATTTTAGGCGAGTTGAAACATCAAGCCAATGACTCTAAGGCAAAGATTTTGATAACCTCACCTGACTCATTGGATAAAGTTTGCTCAGCTGAACTTGGCTTACCCATAATTTGTACAGGAGATGAACAGAAAAAGGGAGTGCGTTCATTCAATCAGGTTAATAATACAAATTATAACATCTATAATATAGATTACAAAATTGTTGTCTACACTGAAAGTCGACAAATAAAACACTTGTCTCAATAAATGAGAGTATTAATTTCCTACTCTATATGCTTCAAACCAACAACATTCCTTAATCAATAGTAATCTATCACAGGTTAAAATTCAAGAGCACCTTCTGTCAGAACAATCACTATGTGAATAACAGGAATCTAGAAGGCCTCCTCAAATCAGCTGATCCATGTCAGCCACTGTAATCATATTTGATTGGAAGAAGAGGCCAAGTCGTTTAAATTATAAAACTTAAAAAACTCTCAATACATTTTTAGTTATTATTTAACTACAAACATCTTAACATTACTTTCCTGTAATTACTACAGTAACAATTAATGCTATAGTTATAAAATATTACAGCATATTACACTAAAACTATTTTATAATGCCACTGAATAACAAATGGTTTTAATTATTTTTTAATGTAAAAAAACATATTATTGATTTCCGTCAATCAGATAAAAAAAATGTGGTGTAGGTATCAAATTGGAGTGTTTTTTCTTTCTATTTTTAATTTGTGTATCCTATAATTTTTTCCTTTTAAATTTTTTTTTCATTCATCAAAAATGTTCAAATTTTCAAAGTTCAATCCATTTCCAATTTTATTATTATTTATTAACATCCACTTTTTGCAACTTAGGCTAATCGGGACGGGTTATCTACAGGTTACCACCCTATTCTAGCCAGGGTGGGATTTTAGGACGTTATTTAATGAATTTCGTCACTAAATAATTTCCTTTTCCCAGGCAAGAATCGAACTCGCCACTCTAGGTTTACCATGTGAGATAAAGGTCAACGCTTTAACTCGCATGGCTAACCTGAGGCCCTCCAATTTTATAACATGGTTAATAAGGGGGTTTTATTTTCCACTTTGTTCATATTCTTGAAATATCGTTTCATACTTTTTCAATTATTTTTTTATGGGTTGAGTGCCCTGGGAGGTGATGCTCTAAGGTACGGAATAAAAAAATAAAATAAAATAAATAAAAAAAATTACTAATGGCAAAATACTCCTGATGAGGCACACAGAGTGAAACATTAATAAACTCAATGACTAAGACAAATGTTCTATTCTTTGACCTTTGGCTTAAAGAAATCAGTGAATTTTGAATTTGAAGTCACTATCGAAATAAATAAATATTGAAGTTTCTCTTGATTCCTGGCAATATCTTGAGTACTAGATAAATAAATTAATGAAGTGCCAAATTAACTTGTATTAATGTATTTCAATAGATGACAGAGGACGGGCCTAGGATTGCTACTCCTTCACGTGAAGAAAGGATCAAACAATTGGCACTTTTGCCTTACTCGAGTGGTACAACTGGACTACCGAAAGGTGTCAGGCTAAGTCATAAGAATGTAGTAGCTAACCTTGCTCAGATGGCCATCAGTGACATATGCCCAATTGATGATGCAATAGGTAATATTTTCACTGTGCCAGACGTTGAAATAGACTTGATGTAACTCTAATACTTTATATTATTATTATTGATTTTACCTCAGCATGAGTGAAATCTGTTATGAAGGGGCTAAGTAAACCAAGCAGATTTTAGAAGATTGTACTCATGACACGATTTTCGAAATTTTTCTGCAAATGTCCATCGATCCTACCCAGGAGATGACAAAAATGAGGTCCATTCAAAACTGTATATATATATATATATATATATATATATATATATATATATATATATATATATATATATATACAGTAGAGCGTCGTTTATCCGAACTAATTGTGATCGCGCACGTTCGGATAATCGATTTGTTCGGATAACTAGTTTTTTTAAGAAAATATGATAATTGTATAAAACACTTTGTATTCATCATTACAATTACATATTACATATTAAAATACATACTTCCGACGCGCATGAACTGTTGTCTAGAACTGACCTGCAAAAAGAGTGGGAGAGGCGGAAGGGCTGACATCCCGCGTTTCCAGCCGCGGAGTAGACTTCCATTTCAGGGAAACAGAAAGAAGCACTGATTCCCCGAACGGTAGGGCTCAGTCAGTCCCGCGAACACAAAAGGAGGGAACCCAGGCTTTTCCGTTCTGCTAAAAAGTTATTCACGCTCTAAACAGGGCATTGCTTCAAAGAATACAAAGTCTTGAAATTTTCAACTTCTTCATTCTGTATATAATACAGCAAACAAATTGAAATATGTAGTTAAAAAAAAAAAAAAAAAAACTTTCCAAAGCGCGTTTGTATAATTGACGTTCGGATAAACGACGCTCTACTGTATATATATATATATATATATATATATATATATATATATATATATATATATATATGTATATATCTATATATTTGTCTGTTACCACTCTAGTGGTCGCAATTATTGTTTAATTGTCACCAAACTCGATATTTAGTCGTTTTATGTAAAAAGAAAGATCAAGTTCGTTAACGGCTGAAATCGGACCAGGGGGAGGGGGGGTTTAGAAAGGAGGTTTTTTGAAAATCCGAAATATCTCCGTTACCATACGCCGGATCAAAAAGTTGTATAGAACCAATATTATTGCAAATTAAATGTACTATAAATATTGTTCTGTACGTTTATTCTCTATCTTGAATATTAACCGAGATATTTGCATTTTTATTAAATGTGGGCCAATAACGAACGTTTCCCGCCAAAAGCTAGTTCGGCCGTAACTGTTCGGCTCTCGTATAGAGATTTCTCTATTGTATAGCTTCACGTTGGAAATCTGCTTAGTTTACGCAGCCCCTGCGTGACGGACTTTTTACATGCTGAAATTATATATTCATAACATCATTCTCTATTTTTCTCTTTAAGAACCATACATAAACCTGACTTGAAATTTAACCTCTATGCTTCTCACTTCATTTCTAATGGTAAGCTACGGGAATGTGGGCAGGCTCTAGGTTGTTCCTTGCATTTGATTTTTCTCCTCCGTTTCTATTATTTTACTTTTCTCCACTTCTGTTTCCATTGCCTTATTAGAGGTTTTCCCACTTACAAATTTAAAACATCATTTTCATTTTTATTAGTTTCAATGGTTGTTTTCTTATTCATTATTTTTCTTTTTTGAATATGTTGTTAGTTAGTTCAATTTTTTTTTAAATTTCTGTTCCTTTATACTTTTTTCTACCTATAATATGCTTCAGAGCAAGTTATAGGGTATAACAATAACCAATTTTATTCCGAAAATTATGACCAACAAGGCTCAAAGTTGTAATTATTTCTCATTGTTCTATGAAAAAATTGTTTATACGAGTAATTTCACAAGTCATTCCAAATGAAGTCTCTGAAATGGAATTTTATTATTGGTGCTTTCCACTAAAGTACATGAGAATTATTTTCAAATGCATGACAAAAAAAAATATTTCTGTTTGAGAAGCAAACAAAAACTGTATTCTAAGAAAAGGGAAAAGGGGAAGTTACAGAAATAAATCAAATGACACTGTGGCTCATGAGCAGATACATTTATGAAAATAATACATTCTCTGATATCCAGTCATACACCTCACAAACAGAAGTTCCAGGACTAACAATCAGAGAACAAAAATTGACTCCAGAATGCTGGAGCTAAACAGTGAACCATTCAGTCCATGAAATTGTGTAGTAACGCAAAGAAAACCACTGCTCAATAGGTACTATACTACCATGGGAGAAAAGAGACATCTCAGCCCTAAGCCACTTTCTAGTGTTGAGCACAAGAGGGATTATCACCCCAAACTAAAACTAGTGTTGAGGACAAGAGACATTTCTGCCCCAAGCCTCTATACTAGAGACAAGGACAAGACCCATTTCTGCCCCAAGCCTCTATACTAGTGACGAGGACAAGAGACATTTCTGCCCCTAGCCTCTATACTAGTGACGAGGACAAGAGACATTTCTGCCCCAAGCCTCTATACTAGTGACGAGGACAAGAGACATTTCTGCCCCAAGCCTCTATACTAGTGACGAGGACAAGAGACATTTCTGCCCCAAGCCTCTATACTAGTGACGAGGACAAGAGACATTTCTGCCCCAAGCCTCTATACTAGTGACGAGGACAAGAGACATTTCTGCCCCAAGCCTCTATACTAGTGACGAGGACAAGAGACATTTCTGCCCCAAGCCTCTATACTAGTGACGAGGACAAGAGACATTTCTGCCCCAAGCCTCTATACTAGTGACAAGGACAAGAGACATTTCTGCCCCAAGCCTCTATACTAGTGACGAGGACAAGAGACATTTCTGCCCCAAGCCTCTATACTAGTGACGAGGACAAGAGACATTTCTGCCCCAAGCCTCTATACTAGTGACGAGGACAAGAGACATTTCTGCCCCAAGCCTCTATACTAGTGACGAGGACAAGAGACATTTCTGCCCCAAGCCTCTATACTAGTGACGAGGACAAGAGACGTTTCTGCCCCAAGCCTCTATACTAGTGACGAGGACAAGAGACATTTCTGCCCCAAGCATCTATACTAGTGACGAGGACAAGAGACATTTCTGCCCCAAGCCTCTATACTAGTGACGAGGACAAGAGACATTTCTGCCCCAAGCCTCTATACTAGTGACGAGGACAAGAGACATTTCTGCCCCAAGCCTCTATACTAGTGACGAGGACAAGAGACATTTCTGCCCCAAGCCTCTATACCAGTGACAAGGACAAGAGACATTTCTGGCCCAAGCCTCTATACTAGTGACGAGGACAAGAGACATTTCTGCCCCTAGCCTCTATACTAGTGACGAGGACAAGAGACATTTCTGACCCAAGCCTCTATACTAGTGACGAGGACAAGAGACATTTCTGCCCCAAGCCTCTATACTAGTGACGAGGACAAGAGACATTTCTGCCCCAAGCCTCTATACTAGTGACGAGGACAAGAGACATTTCTGCCCCAAGCCTCTATACTAGTGACGAGGACAAGAGACATTTCTGCCCCAAGCCTCTGTACTAGTAACGAGGACGAGACATTTCTTTCCCGAGCCACTATACTTGTGAGGAGTATGAGAAACATATCTCCCCTAAGCCACTATACTAGAGTTGAGGACAAGAGACGTTTCTGTCCCGAGCCACTATAATTGTGAGGAGCATGAGAAGCGTTTCTACCCAGAGCCACATTACTGGTATGGATCAGCATAAAGGTTGACCTAGGCATGATTTGAGGGTTCACTGAGTGCTAAAAACACAAAAAAAAAAATGCAAATAGATCTTTTAATAATCATGTTAAAGAAAATGAACTGAAGAACAAATGTATTACACTGTTTTAAGAACTCTTTTATTTATATTAAGAGCAAATATAGAGTAATAGTCATATTTTATACTCCTACCCTAGTTACATTTGATTCTAGTATAAAAGAACTGTCAGCATGTACTTTCATTCATACCAGCAGGGATTATATTTCACAAAGTGTATTAATTGTGTTTTTTTTTAAGAGACTGGTGTATCTAGTGGAATATATATAAAGTATTTTTCTGCCTTACACAAACTGTTGTTTAAAATGAATGATAAATACTGCAAGATAATATTGATAAATTGCTTTCCTTTGACAGGTGATCATCAAGATGTTCTCCCTGCAATCATTCCATTTTTTCATATTTATGGGTCAACCATTCTCATGCTTAGAGGCTTGAGTAAAGGTGCAAAAATTATAACCCTTCCAAAATTTGATCCTCCTGCTTTCATCAATATATTGAAAAACAATAAGGTATGTTAAAAAGTCAAGTAATTCAACCAGGGTGATTAAAAAATTGTTTTGATCCTTCACTAAATGACAAACAAATAACAGTGGTATTTTCCTTTGTAGTATTATTACTAAAGTATTAAAAACACTATATTAGTCAGGCTTGAATTAAACACTGGCGAGATAACAGAAATATTGTTTATTCTTCTCCATTTTTTAAATTGAATGACATAACTTGGGAATCCATGAAATTCTGAGGCAGTATTTTAAAACAAAGTATATGTCTCATAAAATTTGTAATGTAGAGGGAACTGGTACAGTGTCTATCTTCAATGGATAGAAGCTTGGTTTAAAAAATCAAGAAAGGAGATTGTTGCTGTTGAAAGCATATATTGTAGTGGAAACCCTTGTTCTCTTCATTCAGAGATACTCTGAGAGAATGTGTAGAAGACTCGCACAGAAATTTTCTTCTGAGCTAGGAGGATCCTAGTGTAGAGCTTTCTATCGCTATCCACATATGACTCCTCAGCAGGTATAACAAAAAGTTAAAAGTATGCAGCAGGATAAGAAGGAGTAATGTCCCCCCAAGGTGTTTTGAAATATATAAAAAGTAATTTTAGGAATGAAAACAAAATGCTGTGGGCATCAGAATGCATAACTCTGGGAACAATTTGTTTTACAATCAATGATATAATAATTTGTGCTTTAGTTTTATGTTATTATGAAGAGCTTCAACAGAACATCTCAGCTTTATGATAAATCGAACAATTACACTTTTTATTAATAGCAATTCATAATGGAGAAGAAAGACAAAACTATATGAGGGCCTAAAGAAATAGAGAAAGTGGGGAGAGAAATAGCATTGTGCGCACTTTGATCAAGATGAGAGTAAAGAGATGTTCACCTGTTATGGGAGAAAGAATTAAAGAAAGATAAGATTTGCAAACATACTTAATCAAAAAGGAATTATAACTGCAAAGTGTCAAATAGAAATATATAATTGGTATATCACTAATTTAGGGAAGAAATATTTAAAGTGAATAATAAATTAAGAAAAAGAGACTGTAAAAAAAAAAAAATAAAAAAAAAAAAAAAAAAATGTCCTTAAATAGAATTTATTTAGAGATATTTGTACTGAGCTTAACTATTGAAAGCCCAGGCTTATTTAATTATTTATGCCCTTTAACATTTTAGTAACTAACATCAAATCTGATTAATAAATCTACTTCAAGCTCCCTAAGAATGACATGTAGAAAATTCCAACTTAATTCATGCTGAATGAAATGCTTAAATATCAAGGTTGGTAATAGCCAAATAACGAACTAATTTGCCGGAGTATTAAAAGCCACACATTTTTTGGAAATTACATTATGAGTACTAACTCTATAGAATATATCTCTAACTAAAAATATACTGAAATATTTATTTAAAGTTCTGTAAAATTTTGAATAGTTGAATAAATAGTTGCCTATTATTGTTTTTTTTCTTTCTTCTTTTCTAAATCTAATAAGCGTTTATTTCTACAGAATATTGTACTATTTGCTGTTCCGCCAATTATTAATTACCTGGGAGCGAGACCAGAAGTGAAACCAGAATACTTGGAAGGCCTCAAATTCACCTTATCAGGAGGAGCACCACTTAGTGTAAAGGAAGTGGAGAAGTATCAGGCGAAAAAGCAACATACAGTTCTTCAAGGTAATGAATAGCCTTTTTCCTATCTCATAGATTTATAAAATAAAAATTAAAAAAAAAAAGTCCAGGAATATGAGTTAAAATCGGATGAAATACTTATTGAATAGGAAGTAATAAAAAAAAAAATATATGCTAAGATGGTAACGACATGAAATTAACGGTTATTAAATTGTCCCAGTATTGATGGCGAATGTACTTAATATTAAGTTTGTTGCACTATCATTCCAAAAGAGGTGCATATCATGCAACATTGTAATACTAAATTGATATGAACTTGTTTTATCACAAGGTACTTCTTACAAAAATGAGAGTTTGCAAATGTTCCATTGAAGTAGTCAGGATGGATTGGAGGAGGGAAGAATTACCTCCCTGGACATACCTTAACACGTTGAGTGCTAAGGTGCCAGCCGGTGAGCAAATAGTACTTTCCCCCCAGCGCATTGCCCGCGGGCAACCTTCCTACGCACTTTTACTCATCTTGGAGCCCTTTTACTAGCCCCCACCACTTTGCTTCTACTTCGTTTCATCATGGAAGTCATTATACAAAGGATCGAGGAGTGTGAAACAGAGTTGCGCCTTGAGCTTACAATTTTTTCAATAGAAAAAAGTTTGTGTTTCAAAATTTATTAATGCCTGAATTAAATAAAAAATATTTCAGTTAATATTAGAGTTGGAGAAAAAAAGTGTAAAAAAACGAAATTAAATTAGAAATAAGATAGGTTCTAGGACTTTTTTCAACCTCATTTATAAAAGAACAGATATTTCAAATTTGTAAATAGTCTATTATTTTCCTGTGGATATTGGTTCATAACTTTTTTGAACATAATACATATAATACTGTCATCAATTATTTAATTCCTGGACTTCATTAAAGTAGAAATCACCAGACAACTACTCAGCACAATATTCATCAGGCTTGAAAATGCTTCTATCGCATCAAAAGTGCTTCCTACAAGCACTAGGTGATGGCATCCACTGGCAGAATTTGCATAGTGGCTTGTTTAACATTTGAGTTAGAACAAAAAATGCAGAGTAACAACAACTGAAACAATTTAGGCTCAATATTGGTTGTGATTAAATAAATGTTATGATTAGTTAATTACATAATAATTGCAATCCTCATGATAATGTCAGTCTTACATTGTTAATTTTTCTCTCAAGCTAGAGTCTGATATAAGTACCTCTTCTTATTTAAGCTTTTATAGGATGTTTCATGATATACTAAGTTACGTTCAATGAAATGAGTAGGAGTGGGATTTTATTTAAGTACGATCAATAAAAATTCCAGTAATATTTAAGTTTTCAAATGTCTGTCAAACAATGGCTGGGTGAACTACGTATATTCACACATTCTACAATTGCACACTGATGTCATCCTACATTTTATTTTTCTCACGCAACAAGAAGCCTATTTAAAGATGACTAGAAATGTAAGCTGTGCATGAGATTTTTATTGATACAGTTGCTTTAAGTAATAATTCCATTGGTAAGTGCAGTGATGTACTGAAGGTCGAAAACAAACAAAAGTCGTAGTAACTCAGCTATTATTCCGGCTAGAGAAAAAGTTTAGAAAAACAATAGGTTGGTTTTTATGACAGAAGCATAAATTGGAGTAATACTTGATTTTGCATTTTACTGCTTCTCTCTTGGTCTGATATCATCCATTAACCCTCCGTCGGGCGCACCTCTGAACGAAACAAAATCGGGCGCACCGGCCTGAGAGGCCGCCCACTTATTTTAACCCCCCATTCCCCACCAATTTTAATTTAAAACGCTGGTAGAACAGACTTCGCTAGGATCTAAGGAAAACAAATATACTATTTAGAACGTAAAATAATGACTTTATTAGAATAGAATGAAGCTTAAACTAAAACAAGTGAAATTGATCAGACGCATTCGGCCTGAGAGGCCAGAGTTAGACTAGCACTTATCTCAAGATATCAACGAACTTCCATACAGAATAGCATTAATCTTAGTAAAAGGAACGATTGCAATAGATATATCTTGGAAAAAACTCACCTTAGAAATTAAGAAGCAATCGGGCGCAGTCGGCCTCACAAGCCACCTGGGACCAGACGGGCTGGATGAAGGATGGCAATAGACTATAGTAGGGGATTCTAAGCATGAACACGAACCAGGAAACTACTGGGAATGGCGCCTCACAGGGGAGGCAGGATGAAGTGGGGCATCAAAAAGTTGTTTTCCTGGCCTCTCAGGCCAGCTGAGCCCGACTGAGGGTTAGCAAATATGATCTCCGTTTTACATAAAACAGTTAAATGTAGAGCCTTTAATAATGGTAAAATAAAAATTAAGCCCTCAAAACCTTATAATTTATGAACATTTATCCATATATCTTACATAGTAAGTGCACTATGGAGACAATAAGATGTATTTAAGCTTAGAATTGCATGTCTCATGAGATAACGTCTTTTTGCTAATGTGAAATGAATTGAAATAGGAGTTTATTGAAGGCCTTCTATTTAATAAAATGTTGGAAAAAGGTCAAATTCCTCAAGACTGGAAAGAAAGTAAATTGATTATTTTATTTAAAAAGGGCAGCAGAAAGAACTTTGGAAACTATCGCCCTATCTCCCTCACACAGTGTCTATATAAACTATTCTGTAATATACTGAGAGAGAGGATAATAAAATCCATCTATGCAGCTCACAATGAAGAACAAGCAGATTTTCGGCCAAAGTATAGCACCATGGACCCTTTACAGAGCCTCAACCAAATAATTGAAAAATGTTCCGAATACCAAAAGAACGCTTATTTTTGTTTTGTGGATTACGAAAAGGCCTTCGACTCAATCAAAAGAGAATATATCTGGCAAGCTCTCACAGAAAGTGGAGTTGACTCCCTCTATATAAGCATAATAAAAGAAATGTACCAAGACTCAGTGGGATTCGTGTCTTTAGATAAAAGAGGCCGTACTTTCAAAATTGGCAGGGGTGTTAGACAAGGATGCCCGCTATCTCCAATCCTATTCAACTGCATCCTGGACAAAATTTTCAGTGAATTGAACTGGACAGAGTTAGGCCTGGTGATCAACGGTAGCTTCCTCAACAACCTCCGCTTTGCAGATGACTTATGTCTGATTGCGGATAATATAGCAGACCTACTAAAAATGCTCACAGAACTTATGAAGGTTAGCACAAAATATGGCCTGAGAGTTAACCATCAAAAAACCTGTATTATGACAAAAGCAGATAAACCAGCAGTTGTAATTGAAGGGAAGGAATTTGAGTATGTAAAGGAATATATCTACCTCGGACAGTGTGTGTCTTTTAAAGGAAGAATGGAAAACGAGCTTCAGAGAAGAATCAAAATAGGATGGTCTAAGTACTGGTCACTCAAGAAGATCTTCAAAGGCTCGCTCAGTGACAAGTTGAAAAGCAAGGTGCTGAGCATGTGTGTTTATCCTTCCATTCTCTACGGAGCCCAGACCTGGGCGCTTACAGCCAGAGCAGATTCCAAGCTGAACTCTGCACAGATGGCTATGCTCAGGAGCATACTAGGAGTTAAAAAGAGGGGCAGGAAGAGGAATGTGGATATTTTAAAAAGAGTGCCGGTGAAGAACCTCAGAGTTGAAGCACACAGATTGAAGTGGGGCTGGGCAGGTCATCTGGCTAGAATGAATGACAAGCGATGGGCGAAGGTCTGCACAGAATGGATCCCAAGGGACATGGTCAGGAATAGAGGAAGACAGTGCCTGAGATGGAGGGACGAGCTTACTGCAGTCGTTGGCGACAATTGGTGGAGAGTGGCGAGAGATCGAGAATGGTGGAAGAGGACGATCGGAAAACAATGACAATTAGGATGGACTCCTTATTATACCTCCTAAGGGAGAGGCTTTTATCCTGGAAAAGGATGCCAATAAAGATTATTATTATTTATTTATTTATTGAAGGCTGAAGAAATAAAGTACAAATAACTCGCTAAAAAATCGAAGTAGGAAGGAAATGCATAGAACAATAATTATAGAATATTACATTTCCAACAGGTTTAGTTACACAGCATTTTTCAATCAGGCTCATAATAACAGAGCTATTGAGACTTTGTTACTCTATCCCATTTCTAAACCCCCACTAAAATTGGTCCAATTTCATCCATTAACAAACTTGATCTTCAATTTAACCCATTTACGTCCACTGATGTGTATATGCAACATTAATTTAGCAATTTTTTTTTATTTTTTTAGGCTCAAATATTTTTCTATTTTATTACATTGGCTTATTATTTAAGGTTTCTAATTATTAAAAATAATTTTTAAGTAAATTTTGTGTTTTTTTAATCCACTGAAAAATATTAGTACAGTTGGTTATTTTTCAACGATAATTAGCACTAAGATTTATTTTTTATTTCAGCCAAATAAAGGTTGCTACAATTAAGTTATCAGATTCCTCGTTTAAAACATTGTTTTTTTTCATTGTTGGGACGAAATTGCTGTAGTCAATTCTTATATTTTTTTTAGAATAGTCGTTTTACTTTAATGTTGCGATAACGCATCATTGGCCATTACTATGAAGTATGTCCAATGAAGACAAGTCCATGCTTGTTCACCTCCCCGACCTGTCTAATGAAGACGTGCTCATCATGTTCATGTCCCCCCCCCCCCCCGCCTATTCTCCTGGCCTTCCCTAATTTTCTTCTCAGTTCCACATTTGATTTTATTGAAAAAGGACACTCTCATAAGAGAATTAGTGTATTTCTAAAAGAAAGATACCTGACCCAAAGAAGCATCTCATTTTTTTGACAATTTTTTTTCATCTCATTCACTGCTGCAAGAACTTAAAAAAATTGGTTGCTTTGCAACAGGAACTATAAGGGAAAATAGAACTGTGAAGTGCCCAATTGAAGATGTAAAACATATCGCTAAGCATGCTAGAGGGACATATGATTATGCATTTGATGAAATCGATGCAATTTGTATAGTTAGATGGAATGACAACTCCGTAGTCCCTATAGCAAGTAATAATTTCGGTCCAGAGCCAATAAAGAAAGCAAAACGCTACAATAGAAAAAATAAACAAGAAGAGATTATACCCCAACATTATATAATCTATCAGTATAATAAATTCATGGGAGGAGTAGATTAGCATGATAATGGAGTTGCAAACTACAGAATAAAAATCTGTGGAAAAAAATGGTGGTGGCCTCTTTTTATAAATATGATTGACAGTGCTGCGATAAATGCCTGGAAAATTTATAATATAGCAAATGAAAGCAAGATACCACTACTTGATTTCAAATCCTACATCGCAAGAAACTTGTTGCAATTTGAGAGCATAGAGCTGAGAAGCATCTCAGAAGAGAGCTACTTCTGATTCCTAGATCTATCAATGGGGTGAGTTTTTACTTTTGTTATAAATGGACAGATTGATTTTCCTCTTAGCCATCAGATTTTTCTGAAGAAGTTATCACCCAGAGAATGATGTTAATTTTAATGATATCAATAAAACTAAAAAATAGATTATTAGTAATAAATCAGGAATAATTTTTAAATGCATTATTGATTATTTATCTATTGATTACTGCATGGTTTGTTGGAAAAAATAATTATCAATTTCAAACTCTGAAATATATATTATAAGAACTGTTTATAGTCATAAAGTTGTATAAATAAAAATAAAAAAATAGATTTTTTGTTAAAATGTTTAATGCGACATGGAATCTGAATTTTGCCCAGCATACGGAATGACAGAAAGCAGCCCCGTGTTGACATATCAGCCACTGATTTCCAAGAACAAAGCGACTATTGGACCTCTAGTGCCGAATACATTTGGCCGCGTTATAGATCTTACAGATGGAACGGCTCTGTCTCATGGCCAACATGGAGAACTTTGCTTCAAAGGACCTCAGGTACCCAAACTTACTTTTCCTCATGTTCTTTTTTAGTTCAGTATTATGAGCACATTAGTTCAATAAAATATGAAAAGGTTTTTAGGAAGGGATGCCTATAGTATATCCACCTTTTCTATTTTTCCACTAATTAGAAGCCTGTGTAACGACAACTACAAATTTAAGTTTGGCATGAGATAATAAGTGGTATAATACCTGAAAACTGAAAATCCCATGAGTAGGACAGAGGATAAACTGAAGAATATAAACAAAATATACATATAATGCACTTAATTTTGAAATTTGAGAAAAGTTATATGAATTAAAAATTGCAGGTCATTAAATTATTAACAAGGTTGACTATTAAATATATTTTGATCCAATACAAAATATCGAGAATATTAAAATATTTTGAACTTTTTTATTTTATTTATCCTCTTAAACTCTTCCTCCTCCTGCTTCAATTAGGCCAGTTACAAACTTTATATTTAGTTTTATATGATTCACTTGAATTTTGAGTATGGTATCGATCATGTAAATATTGAAGTTTCTAGAAATTGTAAACTTTATTGATGACATTACATCGAAACATTTCCATGTGTCTAACATAATAACGGCTTGTTGGAACCATATTTGATATTTAAGCAATAAATAAGATGTTTCATGACATATTGGATTATTCTTAATATGCCATGAGTCGAAAGGGAATTAACTAAAGGAAGAAAACTAAAAAATGCAAATCTTGGGAAACGTTCCAGATAGAGAAAAAAAATCAAAGATTAACATTTATAGAAAACAAAATTTTCTACAAGAATAGTTCTAAACAATTTTGTTATTCATCTCATAGTAACTGAGATATTTTGAGTTTCCGATTTTCTCTTCTAACCCCCCCCCCCCTACTCCCACTCTCTCGTTTGATTTCATGAACTTAATTGTTAGTTGTACATGAAATGTTTAAATATAGAGTTTGGTAACAATTAAACAACTGCGACTGCTTGAATAGTAACAGACAAGTATAAGTATATGTTGTGTGTGTGTGTGTGTGTGTGTGTGTGTGTGTGCTTGCATGCACGTGCATGCACATTTGTGTACACTTTTGAATGGACCTCACTTTCATTGATGGATACTTGTAGAAACCTTTTGAAAATTTTGTCAAGAGTACAACCTCAATAGGTGATTAATCTACTAAAATGTGGATAATGTTGTGCAGATTTTATATAGTATTATTTTAAAAATGTCCTCCTTAGTTAGAAACCTTTGTAAGCAAAATGTAACATGTACAAGCTGGACACTACATGTTTCGTGGTGTAATAGTCTTCACATTGAAAATCACATTAGAAAGAGAATGGAGGCTAAAAAAATTCAAATACTTCTGTAAATATTCAAGTTAAATAAAGTATAGTAGATTAATTATAGTAAGTACTTTATACACAGGATTTTTTTCCGAATATTGGCAATTCTATATTTTAGCTAAATTGAACTAAGATCATAACAAAAATAATACCTTTTTCCTTAATGATTCAAAAGAATGATACACCAACAATATATATATATATATATATATATATATATATATATATATATATATATATATATAAATATAACCATATTTATATATGGTTCTTGTCTATTATTATTAGAGAGAACAATAGCTTTTTTATTTGTTTTTATATGATGAGGTTCATGCATTGTGCATATGTTGTTGGGGTGAGAATGATATAAATATTATTAAAGAATGAGGTGTTTAAAAAAGAAAGTATGATAAATATGGCTATTTCTTTACAATTTGAAAAAGGAAAATACTAATGAAGGAAAACTTACTCTCCTTAAATTGAAGGTTATGAGAGGGTACCACAATGCACCAGAGGCAACAGCTAAAACAATAGATGCTGAAGGATGGTTGCACACTGGAGACATTGGTTATACTGATGAAGAAGGAAATTTCTACATTGTGGATAGGATTAAAGAACTTATCAAAGTAAATGGATTTCAGGTAGGAAATTTTAATGAATATTGTTCATAATACTATTCTTAGTCCCACCCTGGCTTGAAAAGGGTGGTAACCTGTAGATAACCCGTCCCAATTAGCCACAGTTGCATAAAGTGATGTTAATAAATAAATAATAATATACTTAGAAACTCCCTTCATTTGTTGGTCTGAACATATTTAGTATCCCAGAATGTGCTTTTTGTTTCTGGTCTTTAATGGCACAAATTTCCATTGATTCAGTTTTAAATATCAAAATATTTTCATCATAATGAATGTATAATTTTATCATTTTTTTATTTGAAATTTTAAAAAAGAAACAAATAAAACTTCATCAGAAATGGGTTGCGGAAGCTAAGCAGATTACAAACATGCTGGAATGTCCCACACACAAAATCATCTACCCATTCTGTTCTCTTATTTCTTACTTAATGTAATTCCTAAATAAATAATAATTTAGATGTAAGCTGCATGTGGCATATTTAATCATAAAACAGCTAAGTCTCAAAATGATCTGAGTAGGAGTGGATATTTATGAAAAGTTGATAACAAAAACATTTGAATAACTGTATTAATAATATTAGGATGCTGGAAACTGTACAGAATAATAGTTTTAAGAAATAAATTGATCAATAAGGTCGGTAACATTTTCTTGATAACAAAGTTATTTAGTTTTATATTACACTCCACGCCTCCTGGTCAGATTGCTAACTGTCATTTGCAATATATTAGTCATTTTGCAATTAAAAATTCACTAATATAGGACCATAAAGTAAAAATAATACCATATCCATTAATATTTCAAATGGTGGTAGTTAATGCCATTTAATATATTTATTTTTAGGTTTGTTTTTTTTTAAAAAAAAATCCATATTTGTTATATATATAAATATATAATAGTGTTGTTGTTTTCGACCAGATTATATATATATATATATATATATATATATATATATATATATAAAATTGTAACCTCTGTCTGTACATTGATTTTTTTCGCGAAATTTCACGATAATTTTTCGTTTCACATGTCATAGACACCATAACTGCATTTTGTTTCTTTGGTGTCTGTTTATTTGTTTGTTTGCTACCTTTTCACGCAAAAATGGCAGAACCGAATTTTATGAAACTTGGTATGTATATTACAACTAACCCAACTTAGACTTTAGGCTATATTAATATCCTCTGAGACGAACAGGAGTGGGGGTTATAAGGGAAGCCTGAAATTAAAAATAGCGATATTTCGTTTCCTATTGGTTTTTCGGCAAATATGAACATAGCCAAAGTTGTTTATTTTGTTATTTAGAGTAACTTTTCTTATATACACTATTTTCGTATACCGAATTATAAACGTGATATATGCTAAAACCTATAGCGGAAGTGAATAATTTTATTTGGGACAAAAGACCCAACCGAATTAAATAAAACTCGGTATATGTATTAGCACCAATGCCTTCATTATAATAAGCCATACCAACATTTCTAGGGATGGGCAGGAGTGGGGGTTGTAAGAAAGGCCTGAATTTAAAAATAGCGGTATTTCGTTTTATATTCGTTTTTTGGCAAATATGAACATAACAAACGTTGTTTATTTTGTTATTTAGAGTAACTTTTGTTATTTACACTTTTGCCTTATACGGAAGTATAAATGAGTTATACACTAAAAAACTTTAACGGGAATCAACAATTTTATTTGGTACCAAAGACTCAACCAAACTAAACAAAATTCCTTATATGAATTAACGCTAACTCCTTCATGATAATAAGATGTACCATTATTTCTAGAGACAAGCAGGAGTGTGGGTTGTAAGGGAGGCCTGAAATTAAAAATAGCGATATTTCGTTTCCTATTTGTTTTTCGGCAATTATGCACATAACAAAAGCTGTTTATTTTGTTATATAAAGTAACGTTTGTTACATTCACTTTTGTCGTATACCAAGTATAAACGAGATATACACTGAAAACTAAAACGGTAGCCGACAATTGTATTTGGCACTAACGATTGAACAGAACTTAACTCAACTTGGCATGTGATTTAGCATTATTTCTTAAACAATTAAAATCTTTATTAAATTTTTTAGGTTCAAACGGGAGCGGGGGGGGGGGCGTTATAAGAGAAGCCTAAAATAAAAATTCGTAGTATATTACATTTTCTGTTCGGTTTTGAGTCACTGTGGGTCCTTGTGCCGTATCAAGAGAAAGGAAGTTTAATCCAAACATAGTTTGGCTGGCAGTTCACTTTCTATGATTATGAATTATATATGTAAAAAAAGAAAAATTACATGCACAGGAGACGGGAAATATACAAATATTGTAGACAGTGAAGCCTTACATAAAAAATAATTTTATTATTAACAAATCCATGGCCCCGATGGGTATACATTGGAAAATGTTAAAATATTGTGGAAAGTAAAGGCTTGACAAAAAAAAAAAAATCTTCATTAAATCTCAAATGAATTCCCGAGCGAAGCCGGGTACCTTAGCTAGTATATATATATATATATATATATATATATATATATATATATATATATATATATGGTGCTTTTGTTTTTTGGAATTTTGGTAAGTGCTGGTGAAAAAATTTTAGTTCATTCCAATATTTCGAGAATATTTATTTTCTCATCTACAGGGCAAGACTAAAGATACTTAAAAACTATTGTACATTACTGCTGTACCTCTGTTTACATTAGGGTAAGAGTACATTGAGTACTGTGTTTACATTAGGGGTACTCCTAATGTAAACAGAGGTACAACAGTCATGTACAATAGTTTTTAAGTATCTTTAGTCTCCCCCTGAAGAAGAGAAAATAAATATTCTCGAAATATTGGATGAACTAAGATTTTTTCACCAACACTTACCAAAGCTCCAAAAAGCAACAACACCATGTATATATATATATATATATATATATATATATATATATATATATATATATATATATATAATATTTGTATTTATGACATTACATAGACACTCACTAATCAGTAGTTGTTACACAGGGGGACAATGAAAGTAGTGATACTTTTATTGAATCCATTCTGCCCACTTAGTAAGGAGTACTACAGTTCTTGCTGGACCTGGACTTGTCCATTTAAACCACTTAGTATGGTTCCCAGCAAGGATCCTCTAACTCTGGGCCCCCAGTTTCCACATATCCTTTCTCAAGCCCTAGCTAATGCCTACATCTTTCCTTATGTCCGTAGGCCCTCGCCATTTACTGACCTGGCCAGTCCGTCATTGAATATTCTTATTGCAATGCCTCAAACAAGGCAATTGTAGAGTGAATTTAAATTATAAATATGGTGGTAATCCAGTTTGAAAATTAAATGACAAAATCAGCTATATTTCATGTTTTACATCAAATTAGCTGTTTTCCTGTAGAGATGACATCAGGTGTGTCTTTTCTTTTGGCAGGTTCTTTAGCTCTGATAATCTTTCAGCTATAGTGACCAGCGTATGAATTATTCCATTCTGGCATACAGGTATCTATGGTGAATGTTGGTTTCTGTAAACTGTGTGACCTAGCTGTCCTTTTAGTTTTCTTTCCACCAGAACTTCCAGGAAAGGTATCTTCTAGCTACTCGAATATTCTGTAACTGGGAAATGTGAACTCCTGTTTCGTAGGCCCAACAGTCCCCTGGTTCACCAAGAGGTTATATAATGGAATTTTCTATACTCATTTTAATCCTCAAATCTTGTTTTATTATTATTATTTATTAACGTCCACCTTTTGCAACTCAGGCTAATTGGGACGGGTTATCTACAGGTTACCACCCTTTTCTAGCCCTCAAATCTTGTTTCTTGTAGTAAACTAGCTGTATACATTGTTTTTATTTCTTGACCTCTCAATTACGGGGAGATAGGATGGGATAAACAACACTAGTGATATTAAATATTAATACTAACTTCTGAAATCAGCCACAGGCTGGATCTTTTAAGTGTAGGGACCAGTGATATACCACTAAAATGTTTGTGATAAAGATTCTTTATTTTCAAAAACATGGAAAGAATATTCATTTCCTTCCATTCTGCTGGCGTTCTTCCTTAACAAATTGTCTGATAAAATACCTTCTTGATAATGCGATCTCCTGTATACTTAATTATTCCAAAGGGGTTTTATCAGGTCCAAGGACCTTATTATTTTACAGAGGCGAAGACTCTCATCTCTATCAGGTGGCTCAATTTATACATATTCTCAGTTCCGGACTGGCAGCTCTGTGCCCCCCCCCTCCTTAGTGGAATTTTTGATACCAAATATAATACAAACAATTTTTCATTTAATAACAATATATGCATATTGATAAAATAAGTAGCTGATGACTTTGAGGTTATAAAATGAGCATATATAACTCAATATACAAATATTTGTTGTAGGATTGTAGGCTATTACAAAAATTAATAAATTTAGATGTATCTGTAATAATAATTCAGGACATTAGTTCCTTACAAAACATTTCCTTTTTTTTAAAAAAAAAAAAAAAAAATATGTAAGAATAGCATAAAGTGCAAAATATGTATAATCGTAACATTTGCTAATAGTAATATGTATCAGTGATGCATGTGAACAATGTACTTACAAATGCAAATAGGTATTATTTGGGATGTTAATTAATAACAAAATTAATGCCTTTTTAAATTTAAGTTTTTCCCCTTTTTTCCTTATGCCCGTAGGCCCTCGGCATTTACTGACCTGGCCAGTCCGGCATTGCATATTCTTATTGCAATGCCCAAACAAGGCAATTGTAGAGTGAATTTAAATTATAAATAAGGTAGTAATCCAGTTTGAAAATTAAATGACAAAATCATCTATATTTCATGTTTTACATCAAATACCAACTTCCAACAATTGTCATGTTAGCACATTTTTTAAAATTACTTAAAAATAGTGTATATGTTTTCATGGTTTCTCCCAGACAAAAATTTTTATTTTATAACCACAGTATTTTTTCCCCCATTAATTACCTTTCTCTATGTTAATTACTTAGAAAATAAGCACTCAACAGAAATTAGTGAGCCAAATCTAAAACTAATCACTTCATTTATTTATACATAAAACTTTATAATAAAGCCAATCAACTTCTTTTTGCTTGGTTATAAATCCCTTTTTTGATTATTTTAAGTATGGTATCTAAGTTGAACATATATGAAACACACTACTCTCTGGTTGCTAGAATGTAATATAATATAATTCGTTTTCCTTAATAAATATAGTTATTGAAAGAAATGATATTTCCTTTAGGTGGCACCAGCAGAACTGGAAGCTCTACTCAAGCAACACCCGAGTGTTCTAGACGTGGGCGTAACATCAATTCCCTCTGTAAAGCATGGAGAACTTCCCATAGCATTCATTGTACAAAAACCAAATGAAGAAAATGATGAAGATGCCATTTCACAATGGGTGGCCAGACAGGTGGCACCTTATAAAAAACTAGCTACAATTATAACAGTTTCAGAAATACCAAAAACAACATCAGGAAAAATATTAAGAAGAGACCTGAAAGAATTCGCGAAAGATATAATAATGTAATAAATAGCAATTATATTGTACCAGAGACTTCTAGCATATTATTAATCTGCAGTTGTATATAAAGTTGTATTTATTAATAGAGAACTAATTGAGGAGATGTTTAATAAAAGTGAAATACTAACAGTTTCATTAAAAACATTACTTACCTTCTATATCAAATTAATCAGCACACAAATTCAATATCAATAACTTTCCCAAAACATGATCAGAGGGAGCATTTTGGCCACACATCTTGCTGTGATAAATGCAAAACAATGCCTTTTGACGCACACTCATAAGTTATCCCATAATATACATGGTGTGCATATGTGTGTGCATTAAGAATTATACAAAAATTAAGGTAAGATATTTTTATCATTTTCTAAATAAATAGTTGTTACTTTATAATTTCCTTGTTCGGAAGTATGTGAGTGTGTGTGTGTGTGTGTGTGTGTGTCTAAGGCCTTTGCTCGGGAAATCATTAGTGGCTGAATGATGAGGTATTTTTTTTTTTAATACACAATATTTTTCCTTTCCCCGACTCAGTGTATAGGGTTTATATCTGAATATCCAGTAACTAAAGTGAACTTATTGAATTTTTTAGACTTGAAGAATAAAAAGAAAATGATTTACTCGTCAATCCATCTGCACTGTAAATATCGTAGACAATATTAATCATAAACATTTATTTTTCGTGATTTCTATTTCTAATCACAATTACCATCTACTTCATTTGCAAAAATATTAATGCTATCTTTAGACCAATCTGGCTTTCCTAAAATACAAATTAAATGTTGAGGCCACATGGTTTATTACATAACAGAGTATTGTTTATGTAACATGTGTAGAAGTGGGGGTTTGCTGAAGGCTGAAAAAGGAAATATCTCAGTTAATATTCAAGATAGAGAATTAATGTGTAATAGCAATATTTATAGTACATTTAATTTGCAATAAGATTGGTTCTATACAAGTTTTTGATCCGACGTATAGTAATGGAGATATTTTGAATTTCCCATACAATGGCTAAATACAGAATTAGATTGAAAAAATATAAAAAAAATGGAAACTAAATACTTTAAAATATGAAGAAGTCAATGTTGCGTTTAAAGGAAAAGCAGAAGAAATTTCTGCTGAAAATATGGAGGTTCATAGTGACTGGGAGAAAATTGAAACAGGATTAACACTCGCACAGAAAGGATCTTAGGAATATAGGAACTAATACCTAGAAAACCTTAGATGATGGATGAGATTCTCGAACTGAAAAATCAAAGGAACAAATTTATAAACGCAAATGATGTCAAAAATAACAAATACCTTAATAATAAGATTATGGACAAATTCAGAGAAGAAGAGGAAAAATGGGCTAAAGGAAGGAAAATCATTAGCCCATTTCTCCTTTTCTGTATACAAGAAGTTGATGAAGACACCAAACTGGGAAGGACTGATGTGTACAGTACATCAAATCCTTCCTGTTCAAGCTAAAATGTCGGTCTAACTTAGTGAAAACAAAATTAGCCAAAAACTATTTGATAATAATGAAATACGTAACCGTTAGAGAGAAAATTTAGAAGAACTTTGCAGCAATTCTGTTACTACTCTAGACAAAGTACTAGAGAAAATATCAGAGGTAGATGAATATAACTTAGTTGTTGTTAGATGAAATGACAAATGGTTCTGAAAATGAAAATACTCCAGCCGAGTTTATTAAAGTCGAACAATCGTTATACCTAATTAAAACTATAGCATAATGAACTGCAGTACTTTCAGAACTATTTTTCTATTTTCGGATGCTTCTAAAATATTAAGTATAATTAAAGATAGTCTAAGGGATAAAATGAAACACTCCGTCGAATAATTTCATTCCTTTTGGACTCCGATCCGGAAGAGGAACAAGAGAACTTATTCTAGCTCTAAGAACTATACTGAAGAGGAGAGACATAAATTAAAAATCAGTAGTTGTATTTCATCATCGACCAAATTATTACAATTGAAGATCAACTTCAAGGAGTTTTGGAAGGTAAAACGCACCTCGTGGCGTATTCGTTGATATGCATAAAGCTTATGACATGGTTTGGAAGAAACGTGTACTAATCCAATTGTCTTCCAAGGGATTTAAGACTTTTAAGAGTCTTTTTACTTGAATATTTATAATTATTTCTAAATTATATACAATTCCGTGTCAAATTGGAGGTATATTCTCAGACCTGCATGAATTAACTAATGTGTCCCCCAAGGATCTGTATATCTTCGACCCTATGGAATATCAACACTATTTTTGACTTACGGTTACCAAGTTCGACGTACATAATTGCTTATGCTGATGATATATTATTATTAAATGAAATTAAATGTTTTAAATTTCTTGAATATACAGCTAACAAATTACATAGTATACTTTCCAATTGGACAAAACAGAACAAACTTGAATTTAACCTAAAATCCTACCTGATACTGTTAATTGAAAACTGATGATTGCCTGCATGTGGCAAACAAAAATAGGAATAGATTGGAAAGACAGACAGTTAATTTGGAATTTTCACAAAAATCAGAGTACACAAATCATTATTTTTGAAAGGGAAGCTAGAAGAAAGAATGTTGTAAGACTCGATGCAGGATTCATTACATCAGATTAGCAGATGACATTGCACTCGTAACCAAGTCCGAAGTAGAGATGAATGAACTACTCTAAATCCTAAACGGCGCACTAGATCAGTTTAAATTAAAGATAAATGTAAACAGAACTAAGGTTTTGGTTGTAGAGCAAAACGAAAGCCAAGGAAATCAAATATTTGGATACATTATACATGAAAATGTGAGATTTGGAAATATACATGAAAATGAGTATTGTTGCCTTCAGTGCATCCTCACCGAAGACAATTTATATTTGTACTGAAGTCGGTAGGATAGTACTTGCTAAACAAGCCTTCCAAAGGAAAAGGATTTTAACTATTAGTCATATAAGCATGGATACCAAAAAAATGTTTGCTAGGTCTTTCGAATGGCGAGTACTGCTTTACGGGAGCGAAGGTTAGACTCTCCACAAAAGGGAATATAGTAGATTGGAAGCAATGTAAATGTGGATTTGGCATAGAATCACTGGAACAAGTTGGGCTAAAAAAAAATCCTATACGGACCAAGTTCTAAACGTGGTGAGAGCCATGGAAAAAAGGACAGTGAAACTTCTAGGCCATTTCATAAGGAGAAACGACTTCATTCCAAATATATTTAAAGGTAAGGTCTTTTGGTATAGGGGAAGAAGGAGGTCTAGAAAACCATATTTTGAATACATCAAAAACATCTTTTTATTTAGAGGAAGTATCCCAAAAGTGAAAATCATAAGTAGAAAAAGTCCATCACGCAGGGGCTGCGTAAACTAAGCAGATTTCCCACGTGAAGTCATACGAGAGCCGAACAGTACAGTTACGGCAAAGGGCCGAACTAGCTTTTGGCGGGAAATTCAAAAATCCGTTATCGGCCCAAATTTAATAAAAATGCAAATATCTCGGTTAATATTCAAGATAGGGAATAACTATATATAATGATATTTATAGTCAATTTAATTTTCAATAAGATTGTTTCTGTACAATTTTTCGATGCGACGTATAGTAACGGAGATATTTCGAATTTTCGAAAATCCTCCCCTCTAGACCCCCCCCCCTCCCACTGGTCCGATTTCAGCCGTTAACGAACTTGATCTTTCTTTTTACATAAAACGACTAAATATCGAGTTTGGTAACGATAAAAAAAAATTGCGACCGCTAGAACGGTAACAGACAAATATATATATATATATATATATATATATATATATATATATATATATACTAGCTCAGATACCCGGCTTCGCCCGGGAATTGATTTGAGGCTGAATAGTAATGGTATTTTTTTGGCAAGGCTTTAATTTGCACAATATTTTGACATTTACCCGTCCCAGTGTTTAGGGTTAATACCCGTTGTTGGCATTTGTTAATAATAAAATTAATTTTTTATGTATGTCTTCACTGTCCTCCAAATTGTCATATTTCCCGTCTCCTGTGCATTATGCATAGATTTCAGTTATTAAGGACAAAATATTAACAAAGATTTGAATTAATTTTTCCAGGTGAGGTACCTCATAGTTCAAATTGGAATGAATTGTTGAGCATGTCAATATTTCAACGCAAATCACTTGCTCCACAGATTGTTCCTGGAGAAATGTATAAAAAAAAAAAAAAAAAAAAAAAAAAAAAAAAAAAAAAAAAAAAAAAAAAAAAAGTTAATCTAAATAACAAAGTAAACAACTTTTGTTATGTGCATATTTGTCGAAAAACATATAGACAATGAAATATCGCAAATTTTTATTTCAGGCCTCCCTTATAACCCCCACTCCCGTTCTAACCTAAAAATTTTAATATAGCTTATAATCATGGAAGAATTAATGCTAATTGACATACCGAGTATTTTTAGTTCGGTTTAATCGTTAGCGCCCAATGAAATAGTTGACTCCCGCTTTAGTTTATAGTGTATCTCGTTTACACTTTGTTAAAAGATAAAAATGATTATGACAAAAGTTACTCTAAATAACAAAATAAACAACTTTTGTAATGTTCATATTTGCCGAAAAAACGAATAGAAAACGAAATACCGCTATTTTTAAATTCAGGCCTCCATTACAACCCCCACTCCTGCCCGTCCCTAGAAATGTTGGTATGGCTTGTTATAATGAAAGCGTTAGTGCTAATACACATACCGAGTTTTATTTATTTCGGTTGAGTCTTTTTGCCAAATAAAATTGTTCACTCCCGCTATCATTTTTAGCGTATAACTCATTTATACTTCCGTATAAAGCAAAAAAGTGTATATAACAAATGTTACTGTAAATAACAAAATAAACAACTTCTGTTATGGACATATTTGCTGAAAAATCAATAGGAAACGAAATATCGCTATTTTTAATTTCAGGCCTCCCATATAACCCCCACTCCTGCCCGTCCCTAGAAATGTTAGTATGGCTTATTATAAGGAAGGCGTTAGTACTAATTCACATACCGAGTTTGGTTTAGTTCGGTTGAGTCTTTTGTGCCTAATAAATTGTTGACTCCCGCTATAGTTTTTAGCGTATAACTCATTTATAATTCCGTATACGGCAAAAGTGTATATAACAAAAGTTACTCCAAATTACAAAATAAACAACTTTTGTTATGGGCATATTTGCTAAAAAAGCAATAGGAAACGAAATATCGCTATTTTTAATTTCAGGCCTCCCTTATAACCCCCACTCCTGTTTGTCTTAGAGAATATTAATATAGCCTAAAGTCTAAGTTGGGTTAGTAGTAATATACATACCAAGTTTCATAAAATTCGGTTCAGCCGTTTATGCGTGAAAAGGTAACAAACAAACAAACAAACATACACGAAAGAAACAAAATGCAGATATGGTGTCTATGACATGTGAAACGAAAAGTTATCGTGAAATTTCGCGAAAAAAATCAATGTACAGACAGAGGTTACAATTTTATATATATATATATATATATATATATATATATATATATATATATACAGTTTTGAACGGACTTCATTTTCGTCATCTACTAGGTAGGATCGATGGACAAATGAAGAAAAATTTCGAAAATTCCGTCATGAGTACAACCTCAATAGCTGATTTCCCTTAAGGGAAATCTGCTAAAAAAAATTGATAGCAGATGATAACCGGCCAAAAAGAAGCATCAAATTTATTAACCATTTTTTTCACGAAAACTCTAATATTTCAAACTACAATAACCTTTTTTTGCCTTATGAGAAACATATTTCAGACCCATTTCTTTAATTAGCAGCCTACCTAAAGTTATGGAAACGATGGTAAACACTCGTTTACACAAATTACAGAAAAAACATAAATTACTTAACCCAAGGCTAAGTGGCTTAAGTACATATCATGATATACTAGAGACGAAAATAACACTTAGCAATTGTAAACAAATTCAATTCTTATCAAGACATGGGCCTACGAAAAGTTACTTGTACAAATTTAAACTAACAAACACAAATACATGCAAATGTGACAATGAGACTGAACCACCTCTTATATGACTGTACATTACTTGAACCAAGAACAAAACTCATCAAGTACATTAATTTACAAAAGTCTGTCACGCAGGCGCTGCGTTAACTAAGCAGAATTCCCATGTGCGCCATGTATTTGCATTTATCTCAAAACTAAAAAAGTCCATCACGCAGGGGCTGCGTAAACTAAGCAGATTTCCCACGTGAAGTTTTACAATAGAGAAATTTCACGAGAGCCGAGCCAGTCAAGGAAACGGCCGAACTAGCTTTTGGCGGGAAAGTAACTCTCGTCCGTTAGGCTCCGAGATTAAATTAAAAACAATTCAATCTCAAAAAACAACAAGAACACAAAAGATGGACTTACCTTTAATGATAGCAGCGCTCTGAACACTTATTACACCAACACTAAATAGTACCACATAATATCTATTATTTGTAAGACTTAATACTGCTGTGAATATTAAGTAAACAAATAAAGGGCAAGTGAAATGGTAAGAACTTTCCTGATAGCAAACAGTCTGAGTTGTAAACAATCAGGTTAGCCAGCTTTTACCGGAAATAAAAGCAATTACGGAAATATATTTGAATATAAGCTATAACTTTTATTCATAACTATTTATTATATCTAGTACTGTAATTAATAATAAACCAGAATAATTTTAATCACAACCATTCCAAATTTAGGAATCTGGGAAGAAAATAGAAAGGGCGGGGGGGGGGGCGCAAAATACGATTCAGACGGTTATGAGATTTTCACATGATTAGGGAACAAGCAGGTTAGCCAGTGAAGGTTTACAATAGACAAATATACATACAGGTAACACCCGTGAATATTATAGAATAATTACAAACGGCAATGAGAAATCTTTCAGTGAATTTACATTATAAGTTAATAGTTCATACAATGTAATACGGCTGGATTGTAAACAAACAGGTTAGCCAACCTTGTAGCGCAGTATCCATAAATAGACCGGAAAAAACAAACAATTAAAGAAATATATCTGAATATAAAATATTAATTTTATTGGAAACTATTTACTATAGTTAGTGGAGTAATTTGAAATGAATCAAAATAATTTCTATCTCAATCACTTAGATTTTAGTAGTCCAAGAAAAAAAGGGGGGGGGGTTCAACAGAACATATTTGTTTGTACCTCGTAAAATAAAGCTTTATTGAAAAAAATATTTTGTATTTAACCTAATAATGAGGTGGTTCATGAGATATCAGCTTATTATTAATATGTCCCTAGTAGGAGTGGGGGTTTACTGAAAGCAGAACTCATTACAAAAAATACAAATATCTCGGTTAATACTCATTATACGGAAAATATATATAGAACAATATTTATAGTAAATGTAATTTGCAATAAGATTGATTCTATACAATTTTTCGATCCGACGTATAGTAACGGAGATATTTCGAATTTTCGAAAATCCTCCCCTCTAAACCCCCCCCCCCCCTCCCACTGGTCCGATTTCAGTCGTTAACGAACTGGTAACAGACAAATATATATATATATATATATATATATATATATATATATATATATATATATATATACAGTTTTGAACGGACCTCATTTTCGTCATCTACTAAGTAGGATCGATGGACATTTGAAGAAAAATGTCGAAAATTCCGTCATGAGTACAACCTCAATAGCTGATTTCCCTTAAGGGAAATCTGCTAAAAGATCAATGAAAACAATATTTGGTATTTAAGCTTCAAATAGAGCGTTTCATAACATAAAAGAAAATTCATTTTTGAGGTCCTGGTGAAGGAATTATTATCTCAGGAAAGAAAAAACGCCTCGTTCCTTCACTATTCTTCTAAGAATAGTGAAGGAACGAGGCGTTTTTTCTTACCTGAGATAATAGAATATTGTTAATATGAGATGAGTAGGAGTGGGGGTTTATTGAAGATGGAAAACTAAAAAATGGAAATATCTCAGTTAATAATCAAGATAGTGAAAAAGTGTACATATCAACATTTATAGAACATTACATTTTCAATAAGATTGGTTCTATACAATCTTTCGATCCGACGCATAATAACGGAGATATTAAGAATTTTCGAAATTCTCCCCCTCTAAACCCTCCTTCTCCTGGGCCGATTTCAGCCGTTAAAGAACTTGATCTTTCTTTTTACATTAAACGATTATATATCATGTTTGGTAACGAAAAAACAAAATTTTCGACCCTTAAGGGAAATCTGCTAAAACGGAACTTGGCCGACCGACAAACCGAAACTTTTACTCAAATTCAATGAGATTTAATGCATTTATACAAGAATAGGACACCATTTTGTAGTTCTACACCTGCTGTTTATACACATATGTAATGTTTACATATGTTTTATTTATTTATAGTTTTTATAATTGTAGCAGATTTCCCCTCAAGGGAAATCAGCTATTGAGGTTGTACTCATGACGGAATTTTCGAAATTTTTCTTCAAATGTCCATCGATCCTGCCTAGTAGATGACGAAAATGAAGTCCGTTCAAAACTGTATATATATATATATATATATATATATATATATATATATATATATATATATATATATATTTGTCTGTTAACGCTCTAGCGGTCGCAATGTTTGTTTGATCGGTACCAAACTGGATATTTAGTCGTTTTATGTAAAAAGAAAGATCAAGTTCGTTAACGGCTGAAATCGGACCAGTGGAAGGGGGGGGGTTTAGAGGGGAGGATTTTCGAAAATTCGAAATATCTCCGTTACTATACGTCGGATCGAAAAATTGTACAGAATCAATCTTATTGCAAATTAAATTTACTATAAATATTGTAATATACATTTATTCTCTATCTTGAATATTAACCGAGATATTTGCATTTTTATGAAGTCTGTGGTCGGGTATAATTCGGCCATTTCCGCCAGTACTTGTCTCAGGTGGAAGCTTCTTCTAATCTTACCTGTCGTTTCTAACCTTACCTTACCTTCGTTACTTTGTGAGATTTATGCAAATATGTTCTGTTCATCCCCCCCCCCTTCTTTAGTTCTTGGACTACTAAAATTGGAGTTATTAAAATATAAATTATTCTTACAATTCAGAAGCCGTTTCAGTTGGGAATTTATTTTAATTAACTGAATGATTTCTCATTACCTTTTGTATTTAATCACGGTGGTATTGTGTTACCAGTATGCAGATTTCTCTATTGTAAAACTTCACATGGGAAATCTGCTTAGTTTACGCAGCCCCTGCGTGACGGACTTTTTATAATTATTTTATACGAAATATTATAAAGAAATTACTGAAATGTGTGTAGTATCTGAAGGATGGATCAAACAACATTTAAATAAGTTCCCACGTTAGAGGGATACTCTGCGTGGGAAGCAGGAAACTGAAGAGGCTTCTGGAAAAACTATTTCATCATCGACCAAATTATTACGTTGAAGATCAAGTTCAAGGAGTTTTGGAAGGCTTATGACATGGTTTGGAAGAAACGTGTATTAATCCCAATTCCAAAAGGGATTTAAGAGTCTTTTTTACTTGAATATTTATTATTATTTCTAAATTATATACAATTCCGTGTCAAATTGGAGGAGTATTCTCAGACCTGCATGAATTAACTAATGCGTCCCCCAAGGATCTGTATATCTCCGACCCTATGGAATATTTTAATCAACACTATTTTTGACTTACGGTTACCAAGCGTGACGTACATAATTGCTTATGCTGATGATATATTATTATTAAATGAAATTAAATGTTTTAAATTTCTTGAATATTCAGCTAACAAATTACATAGTATACTTTCCAATTGGACAAAACAGAACAAACTTGAATTTAACACTGAAAAACCAAATTACATTATTTTTTCTAGAAAACTGAATATCTGTGAACTAAATATTTTACTTAACCCTAGAACGGAAGTGATATTATTTCTCACTTAATGGTACTGATACGTAAATTTTACGTGTGCAACTGGTAATTGGTGAAATTATTCAAAATTTGTTAATGTTTGTGACTATTTTATTAAAACATACACTTATCTTTAACTTATATCTACGTTAATATCTAATAATGTGCACGGAATTCCTTTCAGGCGCTTTGTTCGAAACACGTTCCGGAGGTTGTGTGCTCCATTCATAACCATTCTTACCAAGCACAACCCCACCTTCTACATTTATTGTGACTGATCTGTCAATATTGTGTGGTTGAGAGGTTTTAGACTTTTTTTGCCTCTGTGTTTCTTCTCTTTCTTCAATTGCCTTGATTTTTTCTAAAATGTTCTCACTCTCATCGCTATCTAGCCTACTCTGTGTTGCAATCATTTCCGAAGGCTCAACCTCCTTCATCTCTTGGAGAATACTCCGGATCATCATCGCTGTCGTATCCATATCCATCTATTTCATAATTGTCATTTTCCCCATCTGACTCATCGGAGAGTTCTTTCAACAAATTTCTGATTTCTTCATCCATTGAATATTTTTTCTCCATTTTTCCGAAATTATAAACATATTATTTATATTCTTTCTATACATCTTTGTCTTTTTTATATTCAAAAATAAAAGTTAAAAACATTAAGAGAATATAAATTAGAATATAAAAATAAATTGGAAGAAAATAAATTGAGAATAATATTAACTAAGTTATGGCATAAAAACCAGTTATTAGTAGCGATACGTAAATTTTACGTGCCAAAAAGTTGCGGTTAATAGTATTGATACGTAAATATTACGTGTCGTTTTTATTTCAAAAAATAGTATTAGATGAGTGGGAAGGTTCACTTAGCTGCACTTGGCGGAGATGAAGGCCGAACTGTCTGGAGGGCTCATAGCTGAGGAGTGGGGATGGTGGGGTCGTTAACGGCCCTTTGATAACAGTTCAAACCAGATCATACGTACTTTTTACGTTCAATACCATTCTAGGGTTAACGACGTATCGCTAGAATAGACTGACATAATTAAATCCTCAAGGATTCTCATGGACCGAAAATTAAATTGGAATAGACACACTGACAATATATACTCTAAAGTTTCAAAACTCATCAACATCTTAAGTATCGCTTCAAGAACAACATGGGGTATGAAATCAGAATGCCTCAAAACTATTTATGAAGGTGCAATTGTCCCTAATATGTTCTAGGATACTTCAGTATGGTATTATGCTCTACGCAGAAAAAGGAACCTGAAGAAATTTCATAAACTACAACGACTCATAGGCATTAAAACTACGAAAGGTTATAGCAATATTTCTTACGAGGCTAGTTGAGTTTTAGCAGCTATAATACAAGCAGAATATAAAACAGAAGAACTGGATCATACACACAAACAACACGACTCACTTTTACTCAATACGCAACCCTACCTACTATACACGACACGTTCACAGAAAACATTAGACAACATATTCTGGAAATTATGGAAATATTGGAAACGAACAAGCCGACACGTTAACAAAGGAAGCAGCTCAAGATACAATAATAATCCAAGAATTCTCTCTCGTACAATTCTCATACATTAAAAAAAGTCCGTCACGCAGGGGCTGCGTAAACTAAGCAGATTTCCCACGAGTAGTTTTACAATAGAGAAATTTCACGAGAAGAATTAAGAAAAAAGCCGACCTAGCTTTTGGCGGGAAACTCACTCTCATCCGTTATCCACCCCGAAGTCATAAAATTGCAAATATCTCGGTTAATATGGAAGATAGAGAATAAATGTATATAACAATATTTATAGTAAATGTAATTTGCAATAAGATTGATTCTATACAATTTTTCGATTTGACGTATAGTAACGGATATATTTCAAATTTTCGAAAATCCTCCCCTTTAAACTCCCCCTCCCACTGGTCCGATTTCAGCCACTAACGAACTTGATCTTTCATTTTACATTTAACGACTAAATATCGAGTTTGGTAACGATCAAACAAGATATATAAATATACCGTTTTGAACGGACCTCATTTTCGTCATCTACTAGGTAGGATCGATGGACATTTGAAGAAAAATGTAAAAAATTCCGTCATGAGTACGACCTCAATAGCTGATTTCCCTTAAGTGAAATCTGCTAAAAGTCCGTCAGGCAGGGGCGCAAACTAAGCAGATTTCCTACGTGAAGTTTTACAATAGAGAAATTTCACGAGAGCCGAGCAGTTAAGGAAACGGCCGAACTAGCTTTTGGCTGAAAAGTCACTCATCCGTTAGCCGCCCAGATTTAATAAAAATGCAAATATCTCGGTTAATATTCAAGATAGAGAATAAATGTACATAACAATATTTATAGTAAATTTAATTTGCAGTAAGATTGAGTCTGTACAATTATTCGATCCGAGGTATAGTAACGGAGATATTTCGAATTTTCGAAAATCCTCCCCTCTAATCCCCCCCTCTCGCACGTCCGATTTCAGTCGTTAACGAATTTTATCTTTCTTTTTACATAAAACGACTAAATATCGAGTTTGGTAACAATCAAACAAAAATTGCGACCGCTAGAGCGTTAACAGACAAATATATATATATATATATATATATATATATATATATATTTTTGTCTGTTAACGCTCTAGCGGTCGCAATTTTATATATATTTTGTATATATATATATATAGTTTTGAACGGACCTCATTTTTGTCATCTACTAGGTAGGATCCATGGACATTTGAAGAAAATTTTCAAAAATCGCGTCATGAGTACGACCTCAATAGCGGATTTCCCTCCAGGGAAATCTGCTAAAAAGACTTACGTACCGACACAATACATAACTGGAAAGAGAATGGACATGAAACAAATCTTACAGCTTACATCAATACAAAGCAAATATAACTCACAACAACTACAACATAATTGAGAGTCACCATCATAATGCTCACAATTTCCAACGGAACTTTTTACATTTTAGCAGATTTCCCTTAAGGGAAATCAGCTATTGAGGTCGTACTCATGACGCGAGTTTTGAAACATTTCCTTAAATGTCCATCAATCCTACCCAGGAGATGACGAAAATGAGCTCCGTTCAAAATTATATATATATATATATATATATATATATATATATATATATATATATATATTTGACTGTTAACGCTCTAGCGGTGGTAAGTTTTGTTTGATCGTTACCAAACTCGGAATTTAATCGTTTTTTGTAAAAAGGAAGATCAAGTTCGTTAATGGGTGAAATCGGACCACTGGGAGGGGGGGGGGTTTAGAGAGGGGGGATGTTTGAAAATTCAAAATATCTCCGTTATTATGCGTCGGATCGAAAAATTGTATAGAATCAATCTTATTGTAAATGAAATTTCCTATAAATATTGTTCTATACGTTTATTCTTTATCTTGAATATTAACCGAGATATTTGCACTTCTGTGTGTGGTCGGCAGGACTCCATGTTCCGGACTTTCCGCCGAGAGCTCTGATGGCCGTTTCAGGAACTATTCGTCCCTCGTGAATAGGTTTAGAGATCCCTTCCTACTACAGCTGTTATTAGGCAGATTTCTCTATTGTAAAACTTCACGTGGGAAATCTGCTTAGTTTACGCAGTCCCTGCGTGACGGACTTTTTATTACTGTTGAAGTAGGCTTTGTACTACGGGAGAAATTGGCAATTGATGGTGAGATGAGTTCCATGAGCTTTCATATTCCCTTACAAGGGGATTGCTTTAGTTTGAGCAGCCCTGTCCGACGGACGTTTATCGATAAGGAGGCCTTTGGGTTATTAACTGTGAAATGTGGTGTATTAATAGCCTGATTGAGGAGAGAGTGAGGGAAATTTGGGAGAGAGTGGAGGGGAGAGGCGGCTTGCTGTCCCTTATCAGTCGCGGGCCAACGTTCAACAAGACTGGTCGCTTACCCGCCACGAGACTCGCCCACTGTTATCAATAAGACGAGGTATGGTTTACTTCAAAATAAATAGTAACAAAAAATATACGTCTTATTTCTAATCGTGAACATTCAACATACAAAAACACGTTGTAGATTTTTAAGACAGAAAAATAAGTAGTGTTCATAAGATTTTCTAGTAGAGTAGTTATCACTCCAAATTGACATTTGACAGAAATATACTCGCTATTTAATGCTTAAATTTCACCTTTTAGTTTTAAATTATAGGAAAACATTCCATGCAAGACTTGATTGAATTTGAGTAAATATTTTGTCTCCATTATTAATTAATGTTCCTGGATATGTCGTGTCTACTGGAAAATAGCTAGCGACAAATGTACGTTGCTCCTCCTTGTCCGATAACAACAAAAAATCGTATTTGAAGTTAAAAAAGTCCGTCACGCAGGGGCTTCGTAAACTAAGCAGATTTCCCACGTGCGTTGCGTATTTGCACTTAACCCAAAACGTAATTGTTCAATGATAATAATATTTGGTATATAGACTAGAAAATAAAGTGCTTCATAATATAATAGCATATTGTTAATATGAGATGAGTAGGAGTGGGGGTTTACTGAAAGACGAAAACTAACAAATGCAAATATCTCGGTTAATAATGAAGATAGTGGAAAAATATACATAACAACATTTATAGAACATTACATTTGCAATAAGATTGGTTCTATACAATGTTTCGATCCGACGCATAATAACGGAGATATTTAGAATTTTCGAAATTCTCCCCCTCTAAACCCCCCTGGTCCGATTTCAGCCGTTAACGAACTTGATCTTTCTTTTTGTATAAAACGATTATATATCAAGTTTGAAAACGATAAGACAAAAATTGCGACCGCTAGAGAGGTAACAGACATATATATATACAGTTTTGAACGGATCTCATTTTCGTCATCTCCTGGGTAGGATCGATGAACATTTGAAGAAAAATTTCGAAAATCGCGTCATGAGTACGACCTCAATAGATGATTTCCCTTGGGGGAAATCTGCTAATAAGACGATTTGTGATATACAAGCCTATTGCTAACGTGAACGAGTAGAAGTGGGGGTTTACTGTAGGGTGAGAAATTAATAATACAAATATCTCTGTTAGAGTTGTGCCAAAGTTTTGAGTATTTAGTACCGTAAAACTCCCTAACATTATGACAGGCTCCCAACTTTGTGACACTCGAGATTTTGGGCATACAGAGCACTCTAGTGGCTCTGGGGATTAATCTTAAGATCCAAAATGAATCCGAGAGGTTGCGGCACGAGTTTGTAAGTAAGTATTAATCCCCAGAGCCGCTAGAGTGCTCTGTATGCCCAAAATCTTGAACGTCACAAAGTTGGGAGCCTGCCACAAAGTTGGGGGTTTTTACGGTAATAAGTGTGAGTTATTAGGATACACAGGGTGTCCCAAGTCCCCCTGCAACCCTCCTTAAAATCGCCAATTTTATTAATAAATGGCTGAGACTTTGTGTGCAATAATTGTGAACCCTGAAGAATCCATTCAGTCCATATTCAACATCGCAATCTTCTCCAGTAATTCTCCAGCGATCATAATTTTGGAATTTCCAATGGAATGCGATACTTTTTATGACGAGCTCTTGTAGAATATAAAATTTTAAAACGAGTTTATATCAATGAATTTATCGATTTGACGCATACTTTTGCCGTAAAATGCACAATGTTTTAGCTCAGAAACAGCACATTTTATTCAAAAATGCTACGACTTAATAGTTGTAGCCAACAAATTTATGTATGAAACAAGTCAATGGGAAGGGATTCTGAAATTAAAAATGAAAAATAAAATCATATTAGCGATAAATTCAATTTCAGTAGCAGAAATACACAGTGCCGAAATGGTTATCAGAGACGGTCTTATGAAGTAGAGCTACTGCTGGCGACTAGCTAGCTCTATTGGTTAGTGAGCATGACCATAAAGGAATTCAAAAAGTCCGTCACGCAGGGGCTGCGTAAACTAAGCAGATTTCCCACGTGAAGTTTTATAATAGAGAAATTTCACGAGAGCCGAGCCAGTCAAGGAAACGGCCGAACTAGCTTTTGGCGGGAAAGTAACTCTCGTCCCTTAGGCGCCCGGATTTAATAAAAATGCAAATATCTCGGTTAATATTCAAGATAGAGAATAAATGTATAGTACAATATTTATAGTAAATTTAATTTGTAACAAGATTGATTCTGTACAATTTTTCGATCCGACGAATAGTAACGGAGATATGTCGAATTTCGAAAATCCCCCCTCATATATATATATATATATATATATATATATATATATATATATATATATATATATATATATATATATATATAATTTTGAACGGACCTCATTTTCGCCATCTCCTGGGTAGGATCGATGGACATTTGAAGAAAATTTTCGAAAATCGCGTCATGAGTACGACCTCAATAGCTGATTTCCCTTAAGGGAAATCTGCTAAAAAAGAAGGTCTTTGTGCCTTCTTGTGGTTTTTTTTACTAACATGAAGGACATCTCAATTTAAATTGCAAATAAAAAGGTATGCTGTACTACTAGTACTGTAAGTATCTTGCTACATAATAGATAAACATGTTTTAGTAGTTTAGCGGCAGAACGTTTTTTCACTGCAATAAATGTGATAATTTGAGAGTTTGATGCGTGGAGTGAAGGACTTACAGTCATTCATATCTGTTTTAGCTGATTTCACTTAAGGGAAATCGTCTATTGAGTTCGTACTCATGACGCGGTTTTCGAACAATGTTCTCTAATGTGTGTCGATCCTACCAAGGAGATGACGAAAATGAAGTCCGTTCAAATTTATATACATTTATATTTGTCGGTTGACGCTCTAGCAGACACGTTACTTATTACGTAAAAATAAAAGTCCGTCACGCAGGGGCTGCGTAAACTAAGCAGATTTCCCATGTGAAGTTTTACAATAGAGAAATCTGCATACTGGTAATACAAGCCCACCATGAGTAAATACAAACGGTAATAAGAAATCTTTCAGTTAATTTTAATAAATTCCCAACTGAAACCGCTTCTGAATTGTAAAAATAATTTATATTTTAATAACTCAAATTTTAGCAGTACAAGAACTAAAGAAGGGGGGGGGGCGGATGAACAGACCGTATTTGCATAAATCATGCAAAGTAGCGAAGGTAAGGTAAGGTTAGAAGAAGCTTCCACCTGAGCCGAGAAGTTACGAAAACGGCCGAACTAATCCGAACAATACCCGACCACAGCCTTCATAAAAGTGCAAATATCTCGGTTAATATTCAAGATAGGGAATAAATGTATATAACAATATTTATTGTAAATTTAATTTGCAATAAGATTGGTCCTATAAATTTTTTCGATCCGATGCATAATAACGGAGATATTTTGAATTTTTGAAACTCCCCCCTCTAACCCCCCCTCCCTATAGTTTGATTTCAGGCGTTAACGAACTTATCTTCCATTTTACATAAAACGATTAAATACCGAGTTTGGTGACGATTAAACAAAAATTGCGACCGCTAGAGTGTTAACAGACAAAAATATATATATATATATATATCTATATCTATATATATATATATATATATATATATATATATATAAATATATATATACAGTTTTGAACGGACCTCATTTTCGTCATCTACTAGGTAGGATCGATGGACATTTGAAGAAAAATGTCGAAAATTCCGTCATGAGTACAACCTCCCTTAAGGGAAATCTGCTAAAATCAAATTCGTTCAAGGCAGAAATTGGATCAGTGGGAGGGAGCGGGTTAGAGGAGGAGAATTTTGAAAATTGTAAATATCTCCGTTATTATACGTCGGATCGAAAAAAAAAATGTATAAGACCACTCTTATTGCAAATGTAGTGATCTATGAATATTGTTATATATGTTATTTCAGTACCTTATTATTATTAACCGAGATATTTGCATTTTTCAGTTTTCAGCCCTCAGCAAACCCCCACTTGCACTCATGTTGCACAAACAATACTCGGTTATGTAATAAACCACATCATTCGAAGCTTAAATACCAAATATTGTTTTCAAGAGACATTCATTATACGAGATATAAACAAATATGTTCTGGTACCCCCCCCCCTTCTTAAGTTTTTGGACTACTTAAATTTGATTGATTGAGATAAAAATTATTTTGATTAATTATAAATTTCAGTACTAGATATAGTATATGGTTTTCAATAAAATTAATACGTTATATTCAGATATATTTCAGTAATTGTTTTTCTTTCCGGTAAGAAGTTGGCAGAACTGTTTTTTTACATTTCAGAAGCTTTCCGTCGGGAGGTTTCTTATTATTGTTTATATTTACTCACTTAATATTCACGGTGGTGTTGTGTTAGCGTTATGTAGACTTATCTATTGTTAAACCTCTAGGGTCTGCTTACATCCTTTTTCTCAAATGGCTTTAAGAGATTTAAATTTATAACTATAAGCGGATAATTCCATTACTTCAATTGGAATGTTCTTGGTAGTTACTTTTCCACCCAATACAAAACCTCAATTTGCTCATCTCCCTCCAGTTTGTTTAGCCTCAAAAAAAGGTTACATTTATTATTTATCTTAACTCTAAATTTATATTCAAATTTCTTTATGAATATTACCCTTGTTGCCTCTATAGCGTCTATAAATTTCGTATCCATACTTTCTCACTCAATTGCGTTTTACATAACTCAATGTTTCCCTTAGCTTTGTCCAATTAGCAATAATTTTGATAAATATCTAGATTCAATATTTTTTGTTTTAATCCAAACGCATAATTTAGATATGTTTGGTATTTCCTAATAGCTGTGGCAGACATATTATTAACTCTCTTAGCAGCATTACAAATATATTTTGGTAGCATTTTTTTATCCTTACATTTTTTAGCAGATTTCCCTTAAGGGAAATCAGCTATTGAGGTCGTACTCATGACGCGATTTTCGAAAAATTTCCTCAAATGTCCATCGATCCTACCCAGGAGATGATGAAAATGAGGTCCGTTCAAAACTATATATATATATATATATATATATATATATATATATATATATATATATATATATACCCGTTGTTGGCATTTATTAATAATAAAATTATTTAATTATGGTGAATTTTTATTTCAGACCTCCCGTTCGGACCTAAAAATTTTAATATAACTTATAATCATGGAAGAATTAATGCTAATTGACATACCGAGTTTTGTTAAGTTCGGTTCAGCCGTTAGTGCCCGCTAAAGTAACGTATAACTCATTTATACTTAGGTACAACAACTGTAGTAGTAAGAAACCTCTAAACCTAAAAAACATTATTTAGGGCGTAATAACCCAGTAGTTTCTAGCCCAAAAAACAGTTAACCTAACCTCTAAACCTATTCACGAGGGACGATAGTTATGGAAACGGCCGCCAGAGCTCTCGTCGGAAACTCCGAACATAGCCTATTGGTGACACGCAGAATACAAATGCAAATATCTCGGTTAATATTCAAGATAGATAATTAATGTATAAAACATTATTTATAGTAAATTTAATTTGCAATAAGATTGGTTCTATACAATCTTTTGATCCGACGTATAGTAACGGAGATATTTCGAATTTTCGAAAATCCTCCCCTCTAAACCACCCCTCCCACTGGTCCGATTTCAGCCGTTAACGAACTTGATCTTTCTTTATACATAAAACGCTTAAATATGAAGTTTGGTAAGGATCAAAAAAAAATTGCGACCGCTAGAGCGGTAACAGACAAATATATATATATATATATATATATATATATATATATATATATATATATATATATATACAGTTTTGAACGGACCTCATTTTCGTCATCTACTAGGTAGGATCGATGGACATTTGAAGAAAAATGTCGAAAATTCCGTCATGAGTACAACCTCAATAGCTGATTTCCCTTAAGGGAAATCTGCTAAAATGCAGATATGGTGTCTATGACATGTGAAACGAAAAGTTATCGTGAAATTTTGCGAAAAAAATCAATGTACAGACAGAGGTTACAATTTTATATATATATATATATATATATATATATATATATATATATATATATATATATATATATATATATATATATATATATATATATAGATAAAATTGTAACCTCTGTCTGTACATTGATTTTTTTCTCGAAATTTTACGATAACTTTTCGTTTCACATGTCATAGACACTATAACTTAAGGGAAATCAGCTATTGAGGTCGTACTCATGACGTGAGTTTTGAAAAATTTCCTCAAATGTCCATCGATCCTACCCAGGAGATGACGAAAATGAGGTCCGTTCAAAATTATATATATACTAGGTCAGATACCCGGCTTTGCCCGGGAATTCATTTGAGGCTGAATGGTGATGGTATTTTTTAGCAGGCTTTACATTGCACAATATTTTGACATTTACCCGTCCCAGTGTTTAGGATTGATACCCATCTTTGCCGGGGATTTGCTAATAATAGAATTATTTGTTCGATAAGGCTTCACAGTCTTCGATATTTTTATATTTCCCGTCTCTTATACATGTAAATATGGTGAATTTTTATTTCAGGCCTCCCTTATAACCCCCCTCCCGTTCGAACATAAATATTTTAATATAACTTATAATCATGGAAGAATCAATGCTAATTGACATACCGAGTTTTGTTAAGTTCGGTTCAGCCGTTAGTGCCCGCTAAAGTTTTAACGTATAACTCATTTATACTTAGGTATACGACAAAAGTGTATATAGCAAAAGTTACTCCAAATAACAAAATAAACAACTTTTGTTATGTGTATATTTGAGGAAAAACCAATAGGAAACGAAATATCGCTATTTTTAATTTCAAGCTTCCCTTGTAACCCCCACTCCTGCCCGTCCATAGAAATGTTGGTATGGCTTATTATAATAAAGGCCTCACTGCTAATACACGTACCGAGTTTTATTTAGTTCGGTCGATCTTTTTTGGCAAATAATATTGTTGACTCAATACTAGATGTAGTAGATAGTTTTCAATAAAATTAATGTATTATATTCATATATATTTCAGTAATTGTTTTTCTTTCCGGTCTATCTATTTATTTAGTCCTGAGAGGCTGGCTAATTCAGACGCTTTCCGTCCGAGGGAGGTTATTAAAATTGACTGGTTGATTTCTCATTACCGTTTGCATTTATTCCCTTAATATTCACGGTGTTGTTAGGTGTTACCAGTATGTAAATTTATCTATTGTAGAACTTCACGTAGGGAGTCTGCATAGTTTACGCAGCCCCTGCGTGACGGACTTTTATTTACATAGAAATATGAAATGTATGACATTGCTATATGTTAGCTCATAGAATGCTTAGATCTGAATTAATAAGCAGGAGCAGAAGAAGAATCGGAAAATGTAGAGGGGCACAGGGGCAGAAGAGATTTTCATCGTTTCATTAATTTTATATATATATATATATATATATATATATATATATATATATATGTATATATATACATGCATATACAATTTTGAACGATCCTCATTTTCGTCATCACCGTAGGATCGATAAACATTTAAAGAAATTTGTCGAAAATCGCGTCATGAGTACGACCTCAATAGGTGATCTCCCTTAAGGGAAATCTGCTAAAAGCTACTCCACTTGAACCGCAGAGTGTATGGAAGAACATACACCAAAAGATTCATTATGGCAAATGAGTTAATTAGAAGATGAACCAATATAAAAATCAGTGATGTATCAAGAATTTATCTCAGTTTAAACGTATTGACACACTGACCTGACCAAGAGAAGAAATATCTAATGGAGATACTCACTCTTACAGATAATGATATCTCATCTAATTTAGATATGTATTATCAAATTATTTGGAGCCATAATAAGATGCAGTCTGGCTACGAACCATAATAAGTTGCAGTCTGGCTACCAACCACAATAAGATGCAGTCTGGCTACGAACCATAATAAGATGCAGTCTGGCTACGAACCACAATAAGATGCAGTCTGGCTACGAACCATAATAAGATGCAGTCTGGCTACCAACCATAATAAGATGCAGTCTGGCTACCAACCATAATAAGATGCAGTCTGGCTACCAACCATAATAAGATGCAGTCTGGCTACAAACCTAGTCTGGCTACCAACCATAATAAGATGCAGTCTGGCTACGAACCATAATAAGATGCAGTCTGGCTACGAACCATAATAAGATGCAGTCTGGCTACGAACCATAATAAGATGCAGTCTGGCTACGAACCATAATAAGATGCAGTCTGGCTACGAACCATAATAAGATGCAGTCTGGCTACGAACCATAATAAGATGCAGTCTGGCTACGAACCATAATAAGATGCAGTCTGGCTACGAACCATAATAAGATGCAGTCTGGCTACGAACCATAATAAGATGCAGGCTGGCTACGAACCATAATAAGATGCAGTCTGGCTACGAACCATAATAAGATGCAGTCTGGCTACGAACCATAATAAGATGCAGTCTGGCTACGAACCATAATAAGATGCAGTCTGGCTACGAACCATAATAAGATGCAGTCTGGCTACGAACCATAATAAGATGCAGTCTGGCTACGAACCATAATAAGATGCAGTCTGGCTACGAACCATAATAAGATGCAGTCTGGCTACGAACCATAATAAGATGCAGTCTGGCTACGAACCATAATAAGATGCAGTCTGGCTACGAACCATAATAAGATGCAGTCTGGCTACGAACCATAATAAGATGCAGTCTGGCTACGAACCATAATAAGATGCAGTCTGGCTACGAACCATAATAAGATGCAGTCTGGCTACGAACCATAATAAGATGCAGGCTGGCTACCAACCATAATAATAATAAGATGCAGTCTGGCTACGAACCATAATAAGATGCAGTCTGGCTACGAACCATAATAAGATGCAGTCTGGCTACGAACCATAATAAGATGCAGTCTGGCTACGAACCATAATAAGATGCAGTCTGGCTACGAACCATAATAAGATGCAGTCTGGCTACGAACCATAATAAGATGCAGTCTGGCTACGAACCATAATAAGATGCAGTCTGGCTACGAACCATAATAAGATGCAGTCTGGCTACGAACCATAATAAGATGCAGTCTGGCTACGAACCATAATAAGATGCAGTCTGGCTACGAACCATAATAAGATGCAGTCTGGCTACGAACCATAATAAGATGCAGTCTGGCTACGAACCATAATAAGATGCAGTCTGGCTACGAACCATAATAAGATGCAGTCTGGCTACGAACCATAATAAGATGCAGTCTGGCTACGAACCATAATAAGATGCAGTCTGGCTACGAACCATAATAAGATGCAGTCTGGCTACGAACCATAATAAGATGCAGTCTGGCTACCAACCATAATAAGATGCAGTCTGGCTACGAACCATAATAAGATGCAGTCTGGCTACGAACCATAATAAGATGCAGTCTGGCTACGAACCATAATAAGATGCACTGCAGCTATTCCCGTTTCAACTCAGGCCTTATTTGATCTAGAATGCCCAAAAATAAAATATTCCATAAGAATAAAAAAATGTTTTGTTTTGAAGGTGGTATGGATCTCAATTATTACAAAAAATACCTTCATACACTATTTAGTTGCATATATATTTATTTCTGAATGTATAAGTAAATATTGTACCTGTAATGCTAAGAACATGTAAAAAAAGTCCAAATATATATATATATATATATATATATATATATATATATCACTTTAGAAATTTTAACGAGTTGCTAAAAAAAAAAAGAAAGTGGAAATAGATGTGAAATAGCTTCAAAATTGTATATTCAAGAGATTATGTCCTCATATCTATTTTATCTACACGATGACCTTCACGTTTACTTAACACCTTAAGTTATGTAATTATATAGTTATATCTTTCCCATTAGAGACTGTCATATGTGCTGATAAAAATAATGTTAATGGTTTCCCAACTAGGAGCAAGTGAAAATTTATATTGAACGTGTGCCACGTGGTTTTTGAGGTTATACTTGGCGCGATATTAGAAAAAATTTCTTCTAACGTCCATCGGTCCTACCCACATGACAAAAAATGAAGTCTTTTAGCAGATTTCCCTTAAGGAAAGTCAGCTATTGAGGTCGTACTCATGACGCGATTTTTGACAAATTTTCTTCACATGTCCATCGACCCTACCCAGGAGATGACGAAAATGAGGTCCGTTCAAAATAAAACACACATACACACACACGCGCGCACACACACACACACACACACACACACTAGCTAATGTACCCGCACTGATTATTCGCACGAGAAATCATTAGAGGCATAAAGGCAGATTTTTTATTTATTTATTTCTTTTTGGCTAGACTTTTATGTGCATAATATATTTATATTTCCCAATCTATGTGCACGTCTGCCGAAAAACCAATAGAAAATGGAATATCGCGTTATTTCATTCCAGGCCTCCCTTATAACCTCCATTCTTGTTATTGTCTAAAAATGTCCATATAGCTTATAATCAAGGAAGCTCTAACACTAACAACCCACATACAGAGTTACGAAGAGTTGCGTTTAGTCGTTTGTGCCCAATAAAATTGTTGACTCCCGCTATAGTCTTATCGTGTATCTCATTCAAACTTCGTTTTACGACAAAAGTGTGTATAACAGTTATTGAAAATAATATTTGGAATTTAAGCTTCTAATAAAGTGGTTTATTATGTAAAAGAGTATTGTTTACGTAACATGAGTAGAATTGGGGGATTGCTGAAGGTTGAAAACTGAAAAATCAAATATCTGGAATAATATGCATGATAAAGAATAAATGTATATAACAACATTTATAGTAAATTTAATTTAAAGATTGATTCTATAAACGTTTTCCGATCCGACGTATAGTAACGGAGAAATTTGGAATTTTCAAAATTCCCCCTCTAAACCTCCCATCGCCTGGTCCAATTTCAGCCGTTAACGAACTTGATCTTTTTTTTTTTTACATAAAACGACTAAATATCAAGTTTGGTTGCGATGAAACAATAATTGCGACCGCTAGAGGGGTAACAGACAAGTAATTTTGAACGGACTCATGTCATATTGACAGTAAGGTGTTATATTAAGAAGCTCATTATTTGAAGCCTAAATACAAAACATTGTTTTCATTGAACTTTTACGTTTTGAGGTAAATGCAAATACGTGGCACACGTGGGAAATCTGCTTAGTTAACGCAGCCCCTGGGTGACGGGCTTTTTTATGGGGTGCTGGTGTGGCCAATTCTGAGGCGGCATATTATTACTAGCTGGCTTAGTTTATTCAGAATCCACGTGACGGAGTTCATGCGGAGAGAATGGTGGTGATTTTGTGATAAAAAAGGACAAGAGATCTGTACTAAATGTACCAAATTCTAGATCGGAATTTAAAAACTAAATTTAATTCGAACCTTTACTGAACTTCGAGGCTCGGCTTATGTCTGTTCTTCTGGTGCTTTCAAATGATCTTGAAGCTTTTGAGGAAATATTGTATTAAAGGGCAGTGATGATTGGCTTGTAATGCGTCAAACTCAGATCATCAACTCTCGCCAAGGTTGTGTTCCAGCCTCTTCGCTTGGTGGATAAAGATTTTTATTTTTATTTGCATTATTGTAATAGGTTAAAATTTACATTTATAAATCAACTTGGATTAAATAACCTATTTCCTTAAGCGGAATCAACTATTGACGTTTTACTTGTGGCGCGATGTTCGAATGCGTTCTTAAAATAAGAAGTTAGAATACTTACACACAGACAGATATATATACTGTTGCGAAAACTACGAATATGAAAAATTAACCAGAGTTTAATCACGTATTTGGGATGTAAGAAGTAGATCAAAGGAGCCGATCGATGGTCTAGCCCATCCTCGGCAATACCCGTCAGGGATCTGAAAATATCTGGCCAATCCCCTTTTGATGTTTACCGCCCGGCTATAAAAGTGGCTCAGCTAGTCCCTAGAGTTAGTTTGTTCTGAGCTCTGTTCAAGTGATCAACAGTGCGGCTTTAGTGAACAGTGCGTTTTAGTTGCAGTGCGGTAAAGTGTTCTATGTGAAGAACTGTGTTGTGCCGTGTTTTCGTGAACTTCAGTCATCGTGAGTGAGTTATTGGATTGTGTAACAACAAGAAAAGTGAAGCTATCAGTGCATACTGTGAGTAGCAGTTAAGAATAATTAACCAAGTGTGTAGTGCAGTGTTAAATAAATTGTATAGTGATAAAAACTCTGAAACTTGTGTGTGTGTTTAATTTTGCAATCCAAGAGATCTCTAATAAACAACGTTTATTACTGATTCTGTAATAAACATAACAATATATATAAATATGTGTGTGTGTTTATATATATGTATTTAACTTTCTAGACTATTTTCAAGGGGTGTGTTCCAAGTATTTTCGGGCACGAGTAATGAATAAAATATTTCCTGGCTTCCCTCCCACATTTAGCCCCCCCCCACCCACGCCCGTCTTTTAATTTGAGAATAAGAATAATAGCTGATTCTCGTAAAGGGAAATCTAAAAGTCCGTCACGCAGGGGCTGCGTTAACTAAGCAGATTTCCCACGTGCGTCACGTATTTGCATTTATCTCAAAAAGTAAATGTTCAATGAGGAATATATTTCGTATTCAGGCTTCAAATAAAGTGCTTCATAATATAACTGCTTATTGTTTATATGACAAGAGTAGGAGTGAGGGTTTACTGAAAACGGAAAACTAATAAATGCACATATCTCGGTTAGTAATGAAGATAATGAAAGTCCGTCACGCAGGGGCTGCGTAAACTAAGCAGATTTCCCACGTGAAGTTTTACAATAGAGAAATCTGCCTAATAACAACTGTAGTAGTAAGAAACCTCTAAACCTAAAACATTATTTAGGGCGTAATAACCCAGTAGTTTTTAGCCCCAAAAAACAGTTAACCTAGCCTCTAAACCTATTCACGAGGGACGAATAGTTAAGGAAACGCCCTCCAGAGCCCTCGGCGGAAAGTCCGAACATAGCCTACTGGTGACCACACGCAGAATACAAATGCAAATATCTCGGTTAATATTCAAGATACAGAATAAATGTATAGAACAATATTTATAGTAAATTTAATTTGCAATAAGATTTATTCTATACACTTTTTCGATCCGACGCATAATAACGGAGATATTTCGAATTTTCAAAACTCCCCCCTCTAAACCCGCCCTCCCACTAGTCCGATTTCAGCCATTAACGAAATTGATCTTTCTTTTTACGTAAAACGATTAAATTCCGAGTTTGGTAACGATCAAACAAAAATTGCGACCGCTAGAGCGTTAACAGACAAATATATATATATATATATATATATATATATATATATATAATTTTGAACGGACCTCATTTTCGTCATCTCCTGGGTTGGATCGATGGACATTTGAAGAAATTTTTTGAAACTCGCATCATGAGTACGACCTCAATAGCTGATTTCCCTTAAGGGAAATCTGCTAAAAAATAACATTATAGAACTTTATATTTGCAATAAGTTTGGTTCTATACAATTTTACCATATGACGCATAATAACGGAGATATTAAGAATTTTCATAATTCTCCCCTTCTAACCCTCCCCCCTCCCCTTGGTACAATTTCAGCCGTTAAAGAACTTTTTTTTTTTTTTTTTATATTTATTCCTTTATTTGCAACAACATAATTAAATATTACAAGCAAATGATATGTTAGAAAAAAGTGACTTGACTATTGACTTGAGGTGGGAAGTTGTCCATTGACAATACCCACAATGGAGGGAACAATGGGTTGTTTATGGAGTTAAACTGAAACACTACACGAGAAGATCTCTTGGCCACTTACGCTTCAGACGCCGTCTTGGGTTTTCTGGAATATGGGTAGATGAAAGTGATTCGACTAAAGGATTAGGATGTGCGGGAAGGAGAGAGTGGAATTTCTGATATCGGGATTTGGCGAGGGTATGGACAAAAGGAATGTTGAGGTCATTATAGAGAGTTAAATTGGATACGTAAAATGGGGAATCTGTAATTTTGCGGAGTATTCTGGATTGGAGGGTTTGGATTTTGTAGGAATTTGAATGTTTGGTGGAACCCCAAAGTTCAAGTCCGTACGTCCATATTGGTCGGAGTACTGTCGTATAAATCAGTCGTTTGTTGTGTAGTGATAGTTTAGATCTGTTGTCAAGCAGTCTAAGTAGAAGTCTGTACCGTCGACTCACTTCTTGTCTTTTTAATGTGATGTGGGGTTTCCGTTAAAGAACATCGATCCTACCCAGGAGATGACGAAATTGAGGTCCGTTCCTTATCGTTACCAAACTTGATATATAATCGTTTTATGCAAAAAGAAAGATTTTTTTGCATAAAACGATTATATATCAAGTTTGGTAACGATAAGACAAAAATTGCGACCGCTAGAGCGGTAAACACAAATATATATATAGTTTTGAACGGACCACAATTTCGTCATCTCCTGGGTAGGATCGATGGACATTTGAAGAAAAATGTCGAAAATCGCGACATGAGTACGACCTCAATAGCAGATTTCCCTCGAGAGCATAGTTTGGTCTACATGTAAACCAGAGCTGGCTTGAGCAAAAGAAGGGGTTGGCTGAATGCTGAAAACGCAATAAATGCAAATATTATCAGTTTGTGTTCAAGATATAGGGAAATAATGTGGAATGTTTTTATTTCCATTAAATGCTAACCAAATGTATTAGGATACGTCAAATATTTTTGTTTTCTATAATAAATTTATTAATATTATGCCAATTAACTTCATTACATATTATTAAATAGCATGTATACTTATATAATACATTCGTTAGAAAATTCCTTGAATTCATTATATTTATTGAATTAATTATATATATAGAATGATGTTCTGGAATAGGTGTTTATACATTTATTGGAGACAAATTCTTTGCCATATGTTAAAACTAGCTAAGATACCCGGCTTCGCTCGGGAATTCATTTGAGGCTGGATGGTGATGCTATTGTTTTGGCAAAGCTTTACATTGCTGAATACTTTGACATTTACCGGTCCCAATGTTAAGGGTCTATAACCGTCGTTGCTGTAGATTTGTTAATAATAAAATTAATTTTTTATGAAAGAGGAGTACAACTATTAACAGGCTTGAAGATGATGCCATCGCATCGAAAGCACTTGCCAGCGGTACTCATCCCATGAGTACCATCAGCCAGTGACGACGGTCTCCACTGAGAGGTATGACAATTTTATGAAAGACTTTATCGTCCTCCATATTGTCATATTTCCCGTTTCCTGGGCATTATGCATAGATTTGAATTATTAAGGAGAAAATATTAACATAGATTTGAATTAATTTTTCCAGGTGAGGTACCTGGTAGTTCATATTGAAAAGAATTGTTGAGAAAATTTCTCTAAATAACAAAAAAACAACTTTTGTTATGTTCATATTTGCCGAAACCCCAATAAGAAACGAAATATCACTATTATTAATTTCAGGCCACCCTTATAACCCCCACTCCTGCCCGTCCCTAGAAATGATAGTATGGCTTATTATAAGGAAGGCGTTAGTGCTAATGCACATACCGAGTGTTTTATTTAGTTCGGTGAGTCTTTTGTGCCAAATAAAATTGTTGACTCCCGCTATAATGTTTAGCGTATAACGCCTTTATTGTTCGGTATACGACAAAAGTGTATATGACAAAAGTTACTCCAAATAACAAAATAAACAACTTTTGTCATGTGCATAATTGCCGAAAATGCATTAGGAAACGAATTATCGCTATTTTTAATTTCAGCCCTCCTGTTCGTCTCAGAGAATATTAACACAGCCTAAAGTCTAAGTTGGGTTAGTAGTAATATACATACCAAGTTTCATAAAATTCGGTTCAGCCGTTTAACCGTGAAAAGGTAACAAACAAACAAACAGACACGAAAAAAACAAAATGCAGTTATGGTGTCTATGACATATGAAACGAAAAGTTATCGTGAAATTTTGCGAAAAAAATCAATGTACAGACAGAGGTTACAATTTGATATATATATATATATATATATATATATATATATATATATATATATATATATATATATATATATGTATATATATATAGATGTCATTCTTCAACAAATCTACGACTAATAACCAAGTCCATGAACGCATTTTATAAAATCTATCAATTTAATAATTGCATATACTAAATTAATTTCGTTAAATTAATTGGCGTGCTTTGTTATTGGTTGTAGATTCATTAAAAATGAAGATATTTTATTATTCACTGGGTAATGAATCACTATTAGATGCCACGGAAACGCAATATATCTTGCAACAATTAATTTTATGCTCCTTTGATAAAAGGAAAAGATAACTATATTTATATTTTAATATTTACATATCGGACTAAATTAAGACTCCAAGGTCAACCTGCATTGTTTTGGATACCACCCAACAGTATATTGTATTTTAATAGGATCGTGGGATAAAGAAATTTCTCAACAAGACATTTCACAAGATTCTGTGAACAAGGCATGATGTTATAATAAGTACTGAGAAAAGCCGAAAAAGTCCATCATGTAAGCGTGGCGTAAAATAAGCAGAATTCCCACTTGCTGATACGACACACAACTAATCTCATCTCACCATATATTCCATACTTCTAAATAGAAAGTCCGTCACGCAGGGCCTGCGTAAACTAAGCAGATTTCCCACGCGAAGGTTTACAATAGTTAATTACACACACTGGTAACACCACGGCGAATATTAAGTGAATAGATACAGTTATGAGAAAACGTTCAGTTACAAGTTAAAAATCTCTACAACGGAAAGCGTCTGAATTGTAAACAAACAGTCCAGCCAACCTGAATTCTAGAACGGAAGAACAAACAATTAATGAAATATGTCTGAATATAACTCATTAATTTTATTGAAAAAAATTTAATAAAGCTAGTGCTGTAATTTGTAATGAATCAGAATCAGTTTTATCTCAATCACTCAAATTTTAGTAATCCAAGAACAAAAGAAGGGGGGGCAACAGAGCGTATTTAAGTATATCTCACAACGTAAAAGTGAGCAATGAAAACAATATTTCTTATTTAACCTTGTAATGAAGTGGTTCATGATATAACAGGTTATTATTAATATAACATGAGTAAGAGAAAGCGGAAAACTATAAAATCCAAATAACTCGGTTAATATTCATGAAACAGAAAATATGTATAGAACAATATTCATAGATCATGTGATTTGAAATAGATTGATTCTATAACACGTTTCGAATCTCGAGTTCGATTCTTGCCTGGGCAAAGGAAATTATTTAGTGACGAAATTCATTAAATAACGTCCTAAAATCCCACCCTGGCTAGAAAAGGGTGGTAACCTGTAGATAACCCGTCCCGATTAGCCTAAGTTGCAAAAAGTGGACGTTAATTAATAAATAATAATATAACATGTTTCGATCCGACTTATACTAATGGAGATATTTAGTATTTTCGAAAATCCTCCACTCTAACCCCCTCCCCCTCCACTGGTCCGATTTCAGCCATTAACGAACATGATTTTTCTTTTTACATAAAACGTTTAAATATCGAGTTTGGGAAAGATCAAACACACACACACACACACACACACACACACTCACACACACATATATATATATATATATATATATATATATATATATATATATATATATATATATAATTTTGAACGTACATCATTCTCGTCATCTCCAGGGTAAGATCGATGGACATTTGAAGAAATGTTTCGAAAATCGCATCACGAGTACGACCTCAATAGCTGATTTCACTCAAAGGAAATCTGCTAGTAAACCCGAATGAGTAAAAGTGGGGGTTTACTGAAGCCTGTAAACAGGAAAGCACGAATAACTCTCTTAATATTTGAGTTACGGAATATGAAGGGAAAAACAATTGTAAACCACACATAGTTTCCCCCAATCTTAACTCCTCTTCCACTATATCTGGTCTGATTTTCGCCAATAACGACTACATCGAGTACGTTATAGATCAGACATAATTTTAAATAATATTTAAAGTAAATATAATTTGCAATAAGATTGATCTAAACAATTTTTCGGATCCCTTAAGGGAAATCTGCTATTGAGGTCGTACTCATGACGCGATTAGCGAAACATTTCTTCAAATGTCCATCGATCCTACCAAGATGACGAAAATGAGGTCCGTTCAAAACTATATATATACTAGGTTGTTCGATAATTAATGTCGTTTTTTTCTGATAATATTGTTTGAAATGCATATTTCAGGTAGTACTGATTGCGTGGCTTTGATTATAATATACTATTTTAGATTAGACTTTGGGATATGTCCAGTAAATAAATGAGTCTGATTAGTAAACAATAAGTTTGGCTAAAAATTCAGTTCAAAATTGGCAATCAAAGAGAGCATTATCGGCATATTTTATTGTTTTACTTCCGAAAGGGCAAAAATGCGCTACAAGCTCGGAAAAAATTATGTGAAGTTTATGGTGAGGACTGTCTTACTGATCGCCAGTGTCAGCGTTGGTTTGCTCGCTTTCGCTCTGGAAATTTTAATGTGCAAGATGCACCACATACTGGTCGTCCAACCACTACTGATGACGACAAAATAAAGGCGTTAATCGAAACCAACCGGCGTATGACAACTCGAGAGATAGCAGGAAAGCTCGACATATCGAATTGAACCGTTTACTACCACTTACAACAGCTTGGTTACGTAAGGAAACTGGATGTTTGGGTTCCTCATGAATTAAAGGATATCCACCTCACCAAACGCATTAACATATGCGACTCTTTGCTGAATCCTAACGAAAGGGACCCATTTTTAAAAAGTCCGTCACGCAGGGGCTGCGTAAACTAAGCAGATTTCCCACGTGAAGTTTTACAATAGAGAAATTTCAGAATAGAGAGTCAAACAGTTATGGGAAGGGCCCGAACTAGCTCTTGACGGAAACTCACGACTAGACCCGAAGTTAGCCGAACTCATCTCAGAAGCTGAAAACAGAAAAATGCAAAAATCTAGGTTATTATTATTATTATTTATTAACGTCCACTTTTTGCAACTGAGGCTAATTGGGACGGGTTATCTACAGGTTACCACCCTTTTCTAGCCAGGGTGGGATTTTAGGACGTTATTTAATGAATTTCGTCACTAAATAATTTCCTTTGCCCAGGCAAGAATCGAACTCGCCACTCTAGGTTTACCATGTGATAGAAAGGTCAACGCTTTATTTATATTTAGGTTAATATGCAAGATACAGAATAAATGTATATAACATTATTTATAGTAAATGTAATTTGCAATAAGATTGCTTCTATATAATTTTTTGATCCGACGTATAGTAACGGAGATATGTCGAATTTTCGAAAATCCTCCCCTCTAAACCCCCCCTCCCACTGGTCCGATTTCAGCCATTAACGAACTTGATCTTTATTTTTGCATAAAACGTTTAAATATCGAGCTTGGTAACGATCAAACGAAAATTGCGACCGCTAGAGCGTTAACAGACACACACACACACACACACACACACACACACACATATATATATATATATATATATATATATATATATATATATAATTTTGAACGGACCTCAGTTTCGTCATCTCCTGGGTTGGAGCGATGGACATTTGAAGAAATTTTTCGAAACTCGCGTCATCGAAACGACCTCAATAGCTGATTTCCTTTAAGGGAAATCTGCTAAAAGAAACATAACGGGTGATGATAAATGGATTGTTTACGATAACGTAGTCCGAAGAAGATCATGGACCAAGCAAAATGAGCCCCCACAATTGACAACCAAAGGCGATATTCATCAAAAAAAGATTATGCTTTCTGTGTGGTGGGATTACAAGGGTATAGTGTACTTTGATTTTCTTCAAACAAACCAAACTATTGATTCGAATGTCTACTGTCGTCAACTATCGCAACTGAACGAAGAAATCAAGAAAAAACGTCCTGAACTGGCCAATCGCAAAGGCGTTATGTTGCATCATGATAACGCCAGACCACACACCTCTTTGACAATTCTTCAAAAATTAACAGAGCTCAATTGGGAACTGATGCCACATCCACCATATAGCACTGACTAAGCACCATCAGATTACCATTTGTTTCGCTCCGTTCAAAACTATTTCAATGGTAAAACTTTCGATTCTGGTGAGGTGGTTAAAAATGAGTTGGACCAGTTCTTTGCTTCTAAAAACTAAGGCTTCTTCGAACGGGGAATTTTTCAACTCGCCGAAAGATGGCAAAAGGTAATTCAACAAAATGGTCAATATATCATTGATTATTGTTGTAGTTAATATAAATAAATTCATTTTGAAAAATATGAAAAAAACGACATTAATTATCGAACAACCCAATAGATGGTATAGGGGGGTTTAGAGTGGAGGATTTTCGTAAATTCCAAATATCTCCGTTACTGTACGTCGGATCGAAAAAGTGTATAGAAGGAATCATATTGCAAACTGAATGATCTATAAATGTTGTTATGTACATGTTTTCATTATCTTTATTATTAACCGAGATATTTGCGTTTTATTTTTCGGCCTTCAGAAACCCCCACTCCTACTCATGCCATATCAACAATAAGCTGTTATATTATGAAGCACTTTATTTGAAGCCTAAATACCAAATATTGTTCACATTGAACTTTTAGGTCATGAGATAAATGAGAATACGTGATCGGGAAATCTGCTTAGTTAACGCAGCCCATGCGTGACGGATTTTTATGGGGTGCTGGTGTGTGAGCCTTGTGTGGCCAATTCTAAGGCGACATATTATTACTAGTAATCTTAGTTTATTCAGAAGCTTTTTTTTCACATAAGGTTTGTTGTTTCGATAGCTCTGCGGGTGGCCGTATGAATTTCTGAAAGCAACTAAGCTTTGTAATGAAAACTCGTGAATGATTGTTGGAGTTCTCTCTCATCCGCCTACTGATTCCCTCCCTCCAATGCCCATCTATTATTTACTTTCTTATATATCGATTGTAATCAGCTGGCATGACCAATGTCTTTGGACAGCCTCCAGTTAGGTGGCTATTATGGTGATTTGAAAATCATTTGTGGCTTCTTCAACTTGAGAGATGGGCTCTGGCAGGGTTAGCGCTCGAGCTTATGTGTGTGTTTCAGTAAATATAAAGGAAATAAACGTGTATAAATTTGTCATTAGACTCTTTTTTTTTATTTTTAATTTGTCAATACCAAAGTTGATATTTGTCAAAATGGGTTCATGGCGGGTCAAAACAGGTAACTCCGTTGAAATCTGAAAACTTTCGGTTTTCAAGAATGTTGTGAAGGTATATGTTACAGGAGGACTAACAAAATGGTAAAATATTAGAATGAACTGACATTTTATGAATCTTTGTTGGTTTTAAAACTTTGTTCCAGATAGAGAGACTGCACGAGAATGCTTCCGAGGAGAATTTCTACTTTGCTTAGGCGTTCATATGCCAGCCATGTTGTAAGTTCTCCATACAATGACATCAACATACCTGACTGCACTATTGATCAATACATATGGCAGAATTTATCAAAATGGGAGGATAAGACAGCTTTGGTAGGTATATATTTTGTTCAATTAGACATTCCTATTCTCTTCGAATACTTGTTGTATTGCTTGTTCTCCGTTTTCCGTTGGCTGTGTAAATGTTAATCATGGCAGCTTCTTAATCCTCCTTGGTGAGAGGGTTACTATATCTTCTGGACCGGGAAAAAAAACGGTTGCCTCGTTGTTTCGCTACTCTCCGATCTCTAACTGTTAAGGTGCACGATATGTGAGTTAGTTAGTGACTAGTATACTGTGTGGACTGAACTAAAAGGTTGGCGCAACCACTCAACTGCTCTCTTCAATAAATTAATTCTATTGAACTGGCAGATCAACTATTAATTATCAGGATCAATTAAAACGCCTTGTCCTGTACAAGAGCTTTAATATAAGCAGAGTGCATATATCATCATCAGTGCCTGCTGACAAACAAAACACCTTAAGAAAAAATAACAAACGTAGCATGGCCAACAGTGTAGAAAACAGTCACAAAAAAAAAAGCAAACATTTCTAGGATAAAAAAAATAAATAAACAACTTAAAAAAATTGCCAGCTGACAAATACAAACACCCATGAAAGTACGTTATAAAGATGAAAACACATAAAACTATTTAAATTAAAAACAAACAAATTACTACATAAAAAACTTATATGTACTATATCACAATGAGGTGAAAATACACATGAATGCTATCAACGGAGGAACTAGAGTGAAAATGAAAAACCCAATGCTAACAATAGAGAGGAGATGTATGAGGTACCTGATCAGAGAAGAGTAGTCTGAACCAAAGCAGCCGATAATAACTTTGTAAACTCTTTGCCTAACACAGGGCTAAAAAGTTCGGACTCAAAAAACTTTTCAAAACCCCAAATGACATGGGGAGGGAGAACATTTTCAATCATGTTAATTACATCTACAGAACCCAAAAAGTGGGTCTCCCCGATTTTAGAGGTGCTTAATTTTGATATCAACTCTTATCTTGGTTTTAAAGTTCGTGAGCCTTGTGACGGTCTGCACCAAAACTTTCGCGAGTTTTGCGGAGGGTGCCGATTTAAATGAAACAGTAGGCCTAACCGGGTAAACTTTATGGAAGCTATAGTGCTCCCTTAATTATCCCAGAGTCGTCACTGATTCATTTCTTCCTCAAATTGTTGTTTCATATGTGTAACATTTTTCGGAAGAACTTTGAGATTCCATTCTTTCAACATGGTCCAACCATTATAATCTACCTATCTTTATAGCAAAAATGACATCGAGTCGGGTGTTGCTTCTGATTATCAAGATATGCTGAACAATCTCACCACTTTAAATAATTTTTTAATCTCTTTTTTTTATTTTATTGTGATGTTTGTCCGTACTTGTAAGAAGTCTCCTTGTACCAGAAAGGAATAACCTCAATGCAGTCACAACTATGATTTCAGTCCTAGGTGTATGTTGTCAAAGGAAAGAAAGCCGATCCTGAATATGCGTTGCGGTCAGGTCTAAAGCTGGAGATGTTCTCACTCCTTTTTTTTTTTTTTTTGTTCCCACACCTGACTAAAGAAGAAAGACCAAAAGAAAAATCATGCATAGAAGAAGAGCATGCGAAGAAAACTAAGCGAAAGAAAAACGTGTAATCATGCAAAATAAGAACGAGTGCCTCATGTACACACGCATATACACGGGATATACACATACATACCGGGCTGTGATGTAGGATAGGATAAGGATTGCCTTTTTCTGTAATTTATTAATTATCATTTTAAAGCGGTTTTGTAGATAGGGATCCGGGTGCTGGTTGTCTGAAGAGACGTGCTGAAGATGATCTGAGCAGGGTAACAGTCGATACTGATAGCTAGGGGAAAACGAAAGATAGTCGGATAGTAGGCTAGGAAGGATAAAGGTTTTCACTCCTTCCCCGGCTATCAGCCCTTATATACCTGAGAAGGTATGGAGGAAAGGCCAGTCGAGGGGAAGACGTGTGCAGTTGAAACCTAGCCAGCAAAATCCTGAGAAGGTACCTCCATGGAGGTGGCATTGTTTTCGATGGTGGAAGCAGTGTTGTTGGCTGTAGTCCTGTCAAGGGCAGGAGAACATTGGCCTGTCCAGAAGGCTAAGAAACTGCAGGCGACTGTGGCCCTGTCAGAGACCGGGTGCAGTGACATGTCTAAGTGACGGAGCAACCACAGCCCACTGTGGCCCTGTCAGAGACCTGGTGCAGTGAGATGTCTAAGTGACGGAGCAACCACAGCCCACTGTGGCCCTGTCAGAGATCGGGTGCAGTGACATGTCTAAGTGACGGAGCAACCACAGCCCACTGTGGCCCTGTCAGAGATCGGGTGCAGTGACATGTCTAAGTGGCGGAGCAACCACAGCCCACTGTGGCCCTGTCAGAGATCGGGTGCAGTGACATGTCTAAGTGACGGAGCAACCACAGCCCACTGTGTCCATGTCAGAGACCGGGTGCAGTGACATGTCTAAGTGACGGAGCAACCACAGACCACTGTGGCCCTGTCAGAGACCGGGGGCAGTGACCTGCCCAGATGACGGAGCTACTATAGCCGACTGTGGCCGCAAGGCATCAAAGTTGTAGTGGAGGCGGCATGAGCTCTGCAATGAAGGTGCTACCTTAGCGGCGATCCACGTTGTGGTTGCTCATTGTCATAGCGTCTATTCTCCGACGGTCTTCGATGTCACTGGTGTGCTATTCCTGGAGACTGTTAGGGTGAGTAACCACCCCCCACCTCGCTGCACTGCCTCTAAGGTAGTCAAAACTTAGTAAAAGTAGGTTGGTTGTCTTGAACCTGAACCCTTCAGACATACTGGTACTATGGGCAAGTCACTTCGGTGATGGGTGGTGGCTTGAGTGGAAGATTGCTCCTCACTGCTGGTCGTAGACGTAGTGGTCGTGTGTTAGAAGCCGGAGGTGACGGACCAGCACAACTGGTGCCCATCGTCTGTGGGTTGAGGCTAGAGAAATGGGTTCCCTTACCTCGCCGGGGGTTGGCTTTGCATGCTCGTGTCTTAGGAGGTAGAGCGTAGGTGCGTGGGGAGCTTCTCAGCTGTGTATTGGATGGTTGCAATGGAAAGATGAGACGAAGTTAAGGCCTTGAGGTATCGTATCGTTTCCACTGCTCTGCAGCGTACAAATTGTCGCTGGTAGTCCACTGTAATAGATGAGTCCCACCCATCGTTGTAGCTAGCCGATGTGTGACAGGGGTGTCGCCAACGATCGGGGTCATAGGTGGGATAGCGGTGTCTTCCCATTGGCTGCATCGCAGCTCTTCTTTCGGTGAAGTGGTGAGTATTCTCATGACATCAATGGTCCTGCAGGCTAGAAGTCGCTTCCTATTCCTTGCCACTCCTCAAGTGCATGCCGCGAGTCCACCTTGTTATCTGTTAAGTTCTAAGCCAAGCGGCTAACTTGGGGAGCTCATTTGCTTATATGTTTTGTTATAAATAATTCAAAGTAATCATAATAGATAAGTGAGGAAGATGAATTTAATGAGAAAAGCCTCTCTAAAATAAATAGGCTTTCATCTCTATTCAGTAATTTCATTGCATTTTATTTGATGTTGTAAATATTCAATATATGATCTGTGCACTTGAAAAGTAGATCTCATACGGTTAAAAAATTAAATTGTTTACTAAAGTCCATATTTTGCAACTAATGCTAATTGGGACGGGTACTCTACCGGTTACCACCCTTTTCTCGTCAGGGAAGGGACTAAGGATTTTATTTAATGAATCATATGATTAAAGAAATCCAGTTATAATTATCATTATAATTTTTAGATGATTATCATTATAATCTTTAGGGGCCTCATTTTAGCCTTGTGACTTAAGGCGTCGTTCTTAATCTCACATGGTAAACCTAGGGTGGTGAGTTGGATTTCTGCCTGGGCAATAGGGGTTGTGTTAGTGAAGAACTCATTAAAAAAAATCCTTTGTCCTAACCTGGCTAAAAAAGGGTGGTAACGTGTAGATAATCCGTCCCAATTAGCCATAGTACTAGCAACTGAGGTGTACCTAGAAAAGTAATTAATGCCAGCGATTTCTATACCTCATGCGGCATTGGTTGAAATATTTTCATAACATGTTGTACATGCTTGATACCCATGTGTGTAGGAATGTGGGCAGACTGGGCAAAGGCTGACTTACAAGCAGTTACGGAACAAGAGCAGATCATTGGCATATAGTTTGTCATCCCTCGGTCTGTCTGGAGCAACAGCACTGATTGTATTACCAAACTGCCCAGAATTTCCCATCGCACTACTAGGCTCACTCGAAGCAGGAATGACTGTATCAGGTGCAAATCCTGTCTACACATCAGGTAAGCCAAGGCACAAATATTTTACCTGTTAATGTTTTCTATCACTTTGGCTGCAGGCAGGAAAGCGCACCACTCTCATATGCTACTATTACTGTATAATTTTCATAGCCATTTTTTTGTTTTTACTTCTTTTTTTTGCGGCATTTATGGAAACTCAAATAAAGGAAATAGTGTTCGTAGCATTTTAAATTAAGTTTGGCCTCTTCAAAATGTAAACTGCTCCTTAGCTAACCTATATTACTAAGTGGGTATAAAGATAGTGGATAGACATTCAACAACGAGGCGAATAATTACGATAACGATTAATCTGGCAAATCTCAAAGAGGAAATGAAATATGGGTAGTACGTACAAATAAATAAATGGCAAACCTGAATTCTTATCATAAAGTAATAAAAAGTCCGTCACGCAGGGGCTGCGTAAACTAAGCAGATTTCCTACGTGAAGTTTTACAGTAGAGAAATCTGCCTAATAACAACTGTAGTAGTAAGGGATTTCTAAGCCTATTCACGAGGGACGAACAGTTACGGAAACGGACGCCAGAGCTCTCGGCAGAAAGTCCCGAACATATCCGACTCCTGCAAACCACACACAGAATACAAATGCAAATATCTCGGTTAATATTCAAGATAGAGATTAAATGTATAGAACAATATTTATAGTAAATTTGCAATAAGATTGATTCTATAGAATTTTTCGATTCGACGCATAATAACGGAGATATTTTGAATTTTCAAAAATCCCCCCTCTAAACCCCCCCCCCCCTGGTCCGATTTAAGCCATTAACGAACTTGATCTTCCTTTTTACATAAAACGATTAAATTTGAAGTTTGGTAACGATCAAACAAAAATTGCGACCACTACAGCGTTAACAGACAAATATATATATATATATTGGGTGTAAATTGTAGCTGGATTAAAGAGCAAGGAAGTGTGAATAAGAAAATAGAAATAGTATTGGAAAAATTAAGGTTGCAATTTATTGAAGAAATGTTGGGAAAGGCAAAACATTCTAGATTTCACTCTAATTACAATAATCTCAATATAATTTTAAGTAACAATAGTTATTTGAACAGAAATAATAGTTTACATTTCACAAGCCTTATAATGAAAGCAAGGGGGGAAATGCTAAATCTGAATTATTCAGTATGTAGAACTGAAGGCCAATGGTTATGCTCCTTATGTAATATGAATGAAATAGAAAATACATATCATTTTATAGCAGTATGCCCAGTGCTTAGTGAATTTAGAAAGCAGTTCCTTGGTTCATCAACATTTAGTCAAAATGAATTTATTTTGTTTCTGAATGGCAAAGATTGGCAGGCCCTTTATAAATATCTATGTGTTGCACTGAGATATAGAAAGTTACTAGTAGCTGAGTATAATGGATAAGTTTTCTATTTATTATTTCTTTTCTTCTCTTTCTTTGTAAATAATTATTAATAATTAGTTTATTTTATTTATTTTTTGTTGTTTTTTTAAAGATAGAATAATTATTAAAGCTTATTTGTTTTATTTAGAATATTGTAATATTATGTTAATATTATGTTGATATGTCTATTAGCAATAATCAATCATGCTGATCAATAATTTAGTAAATAATGGCCGAACTCAACAGACGGACTCATGAGTCCATGTTTATGTATGTTAGATATAGTATAAGGAAAGAAATTATTATGATAAATTAATTGTATATTTAAAATGTAAATTATTTCAAATGTCAAAATAAACATACTTTATTATTATTATTATTATTATTATATATATATATATATGTAGTATATAATTTTGAACGGACCTCATTTTCGTCATCTCCTGGTAGGATCGATGGACATTTGAGGAAATTTTTCAAAGTTCGCGTCATGAGTACGACCTCAATAGCTGATTTCCCTTCAGGGAAATCTGGTAAAATGAAACAAATTTAATCACATATTTAAGAAGTACAAAGTAGATCAAAGGTGCGATTGGTGGTCTAGCCCGTCCGGATCTAGAAGAGTCCAGACAATTCCGCTTTGATGTTTTCCGACAAGCTATAAAAGGACACAGCCCGCTCCGAGTTAGTTTTTTTTGCCTGGCAACCCACCCGGTACCTCCAGTTGCCAGGTAACCCACAACCCGGTTCTATTTACCCCCATACCAACTCACAACACTCCCTTAAAATAGGACAACAGAGTGTTCAGTAGAAGGGGAGCTGTCGGGACAACCATGGCAGGTCACTCTGTCTCCCAACACTCATTTAATTCCCTACTGGATCTCGGGTAAAAAAAAAAACGAGTTAGTTTAGTTTAGTCTCAGCACTCTTCAAGTGATCAACAGTGCGTTCAGTGCAGCTTTAGTGAACGTTGCAATTTGCAGTGAAGTAAAGAGTTTTATGTGAAGAACAGTGTTGTGCCGTGATTCTGCAAAGAACAGTATAGTGCCGTGTTTAAGTGAAGGACAGTGCAGTGCTGTTAACTTTACGAAGATCAGTGCAGTGCCGCGTTTTTGTGAACTTCAGTGATCGTGAGTGAGTTATTGCATTCTGTAATAAGAAGAACAGTGAAGCTATCAGTGTATACTGTGAGTAGTAGTTAAGAATAATTAACCAAATGTTGTGCAGTGATAAAAACTGATAAAGCTTGTGTTTGTTTAATTTTCCATTCCAAAAGAACTCTAATAAACAACGCTTATTACTGATTTTGTAATAAACGTAACACTATATTACTAAGTGGGCATAAAGATAGTGGGTAGATATTCAACAAAGAGGCGAATAATTAAGATAACGATTATCTGGCAGATCTCAAAGAGGAAATAAAATATGGGGAGTACGTAAAAATAAATAAATGGCCTACCTGAAGTCATAACATGAAGTAACAAAAAGGTGATCACGGGTCACGAATGGGAAATATGTGAAGGGTGAAATATGAGGTTTAGGAAATATGGCCTACATACTTCTTAGAGATGCATACATCAACACTAATAACTTTTACTTAGAACTAATTGAGGGAAAAATCTCATGAAATAGCATTCCTAAAAAGGAATATGTGGAAAATGTACTGAGCAGGAATGCACTACGGCTGATGACTAGAGCTCAATCTACAAACCTAACCATATTCGGGGAACTTATCGCTTCATATTTATTCATTTTGATTTTTAATATCTATTTTTAAATTTCTTTTTTTTTTGTTCTTAATGAAATAATAGGAATTTATTTAGTGGCAAACTCATTACATTAAATCCTTAGTCCCACTGTGGCTAGAAAATGTGGTAACCTTTTGATAACCGTCACATTGTAGCAAAATGTGAACATTAATAAATTATCAAAATAACTCTCAATGGCGCGGACAGATTATAGAAAAGACTACGATTTCGTTCCTGATTTATGGTTAGAATTACTAAGCCTGTATAAAATTGATTAGAATGTAACAAAACTCGTTTCTTGGATTATGAATTCGTGGGAGACATCCCTGGACATGGGAAAATATAGGAATAAAGCAACAAGTGAATTAATTAAAGTGAAAAGAGGGATTCATCAGGGTGACTGCCTAAGCCCATTGTGGTTTTGCCTAGGATTGAATCCAATGGAGTATGTTACTTCGAGAAAGTAGTTTTTAATACGAAATATATCTTAATAATTTCATACAGTTTTTTTTCCCGAGCAACATCGCCACAGCTGCGAAGCTCCAAATAAATAAATAAATATAAGGATAATTTAAAACTTTGCGCAAAGAAACCATGGCAATTATAAAATATGATCAAGATTGTAGAGGATTTCAGTAATAGTATTGACGTTATATCCTTTGGCCTCGAAAAATGTGGTTTCACGCAAGCTGCATTAATGAACTAAGATGAACGGAATCATACAAATACCTCGGAATGAATCAGCATTTTAAAATAGCCCGAAAAGAAATCAAAGAGGAGCTTAAAAGTATTTTTATGAGACGTTAGAGGCTTATGCTTAATAGTTATTTAAAAGGAGGGAATAAAATAAAAGCTATAAATTCTTTGGATATCCTTTCCTTACTTTATAGTTTCGGAATAAGCCGGTCATATACCTCATTGGATGAAATGGATCTACTAGTCAGAACTGAAAGAACTAAATCACGAATGAATCATACAACTTCTTCGAGAGCAAGACTGTGTATCCCCAGATATCATGGAGGTCGGAGTCTCATTAATATAAACAATTTATGCCGTTCTTAGGAGATGAATCTCAGGAACTATATAAGATCAAGTGAGAACCGAATCTTAGAAGAAATGAATGAAGGATATACAGCCTTGAAATTGAAAATCAATATTGATCTGGGGCCCAACTCAGGATTTGATCACGAGTGGAAGAAAAAGGAACTCCATTCGAAGATAGATAAAGAAATGTCTGTGGCATGGCTTAAGTGGGGAGAGCTATTCTCAGAAACTGAAGGGTTTATAATAGCTACCCAGGACCAAGTTGTTTCTACTCCAGCTTGTAGATGACACGTACTGAAAGCGTGGATGACTGATCATACTGCCCATCATAATAAGCCCAATATTCTTGATCTCGATAGACAAGGGGGGAAAATCAGCTATCATTGATATCACCGTTCCAAATGATGGTAATATCTGTAAGTTTGCCAAGAAAATGAGAAAGTACCTGTTTTAGCTATCAAAATAAAAGCCCTTTACAAGCTAGATTCTATCACTGTCACTGTAGTCGTCATATCAACAATGGCTGAATTCCAAAAATCACTCTTAAGACAACAAAATATCTTAATCTACCAGAGCAATTAATAAGAGTGTCATAGGAAGCAGTTCTGTTAAACACTGCAAGAATTGTTCTAAAGTTTTAAATTCCTATTAAAAAAAAAAAGAAATGCATAAAGCCAGATTTATTATAATTAAATCCAGTTAAACCAGAGAGTTAAAAAATAATGAAATAATAGCCTTGCAAATCAGAAACTGGATGCTAAAGCCTAATTCTAACTTTGACAACCCATATGAACTATATAATTAGAATTTTTAAATTCCTAAAATGGTATACGCATAGAGTAGTTACTGAGAGCTCTTTAATCAGAGATTACTAGACAAAAAAAATCCGTACCCCCTCCTCCTACATTTAGGCTCAGAAATATATGGGTACGGAAAATTCTGCGAATGTGGCTTAGTGGTATGATTTTGCATTACAAGATTCGAATGCAAGCAAAATTGGGAGGATTTGCATTGCTTCATCGTCATGTTGAGACTAAAAGGTTCTAATCAGACAACAGATCAATAATAATAATAATAATGTGATTTGAAAAGAAAAACACTGCCTGCCTGAGAGGAAAATATTCTAAGTACACGGATTTAAAAACGTAGTACTATAACATTTGTAAACCTTTTTTCATTAGCCAGTCATTTTCCTACACTGTATCACTCTCCAAGTTATATCCTGGCATTCTGAATAGAGAGCAATGTTTTAGTCATTTTTTTTTTAAATAAAGCAACAATAATTAATTTTGAGTTTATAATTTAACTGTTAAATAAAATCTGACAAAGGGCTTAATGATTTTGGTAGAATGATTTTACCACCAGATATCATTAGAAAATTTTTACTGGCTCAATAAATTTTTCCATTTGTGCTACTCAAAGAGATCCAAAAAAATAATAAAATTTATCAATGTCTAATTGACCATTTTAGAGTTATACCATAAATCAAATAGCCCTTATTCTCCTCAAAAGATCTATTAAAATAAAACATTCTCTATTGCAAAGTGTTAGCTTTTAGTACTACATTTAGCAGTGTGGCATCCGTGTAAGTAAGGCACGTTGAATATTTTTTAAAAATAGTCAGTGGCTATAATTTTATTCTAAATCCTATGTAAGAAACCCTCCTGTCATTCCTGAGTGTCCAATGTAGACTTATAGACAGAAATTTTGAATTCATAACACTGTAATTAATAATATAAGCTTTCCACTTGAGAAACCTCCTTTTGTACATTCCAGCTCTTTGGGGAAAGGAGGTGGTCTGGGTAGCACTTGATATTCTGAATATTCTAATGCTTTTCCTTTTGTTCAGAATATTTAATAAAATCGCTTTCCAAAAAAAAGCATAATTGAGATTAGTTTAACTAAAGATATTTGAAGGATTTTGCATATCTTGTATAGCCTTTTCCTTCTCTTCTACATTTCATAATATGTGGGGAGTTAGAACTAATTGTGTCAGCCAGGCATAAGCTAGTTTCTAATAGAATGCATATATAGATTCTGGAATCGAATTTCTTGTTACATATATCTAAAATAAAACATATTTAATTTGTAATGACTAATACCGTTGTAAAATTGTAGGTGAGTTGAAACACCAAGCCAAAGATTCTGGTGCCAAAGTTGTGATAACCTCTCCTTACACTTTGGATAACGTTTGCTCTGCTGAACTCGGTTTGCCTATCATTTGTACTGGAGATGAACAGAAAGATGGAGTGCATTCATTTAAACAGGTAAACAGTGAATTCGATTTGAATTAAATAGGTAACAATAGTATTATTTTTCATGTATTGAAATTTCTTGATTTCGTAAAGTTTATGAGTTCAAAAACAGTTTAATAAAGAATAATATAAAAAAATCCTTAGATGACTGAATTTGGTAATACAGCTGATCTTCCTACCGCTGAAAAGAGGGTGAAACAGTTGGCACTTTTACCTTATTCCAGTGGCACCACTGGGCTATCAAAAGGAGTCAGGCTAAGTCATAAGAATATAGTAGGCAACATCGCTCAGGTATCAATTGCTGAAGTATGTCCTATTGAGGACGCTGTAGGTAATATTTTAAACATATCTGAATATAAAGTAAATTATTAACTTATAACATAAAATAATGTTTACAAAAAGCTATTTGTTTCCTTTGATAGGCGATCATCAAGACACACTCCCTGCAGTACTCCCATTTTTCCACATTTATGGTTGAACAGTTCTCATGCTAAGAGGACTGTGCAAAGGTGCAAAGCTAGTCACCCTTCCAAAGTTCGATCCACCGGCATTCCTCAAAGTACTTCAAAACAATAAGGTATGCAACTGAACCAATGAAATCAATAACATTAGTCAGAGTTGGGCAAAAACTAATTAGAATTACAATTACTTACCATTGACTCTAATTTGAATTTGCACAGTATAATTCACTAAGATTTGGGAAAAACCACTTAAGTCAAAAACAACAACTTTTCAGGAGGCACGTTTAATTGCTTCTTGCTTTTTGTATAAAACATAAAAGCTCACTATAAATAAATAAATCCTTTCCATTACCAGTTTCAACAATACATAATAACATACTGATAGATAATACATTTTTCTTGATACTATCTGACTTATGTCATTAGGTTAATATTCATTATGACTTACGTGTTTGGGATCATGACTTTTTCCACTTAAGTCTTAGATATTGTATGACTTATGTTTTTTTTCTCTTCCGTTACTCCATTTCAATTTGCATAGAGTAACTGCTGCACACACACACACACTATATATATATATATATATATATATATATATATATATATATATATATATATATATATATATGCATTTATGCATGTAGTTATGTATGATGTATGTATGTATGCATGTATGTATTACAAAAACATGTAATACAAAAATAATACATAAAAAAACGTGTGATTTTTTCATTTCACTGCTGAACAGTCAAATGTGGTTTGTAACTTATGTCGTTTTTCTCAAAGGAGGATATCATTGAGTAGATACTTATGCATTAAAAAAAAAAAAAATGCCAATTTTGGACTTATGTGGTTATTCCCAAACTCTAGTGAATTGATAATTGTAAATTACTTTGTCAATTATTGCAATTTTAATTGTGATATGAAATTACTGTTACTTGTTGATCCAATGTGAATCAATCTGCTCTTTTCATATTACTAAACCCACCAAAATCCATAAGACATTTTGCAACTTCAAAAATTGTCTTTCTCCCATATGGCCAATAAACTTAACATCAAAGATATTTGTGATAAAAATTGTTGTGCTTTATGGTATGCACAAGAAGTCCCACCCTCCTTGCCATGACCTTGATAAAATCTTTACCTTCACTTATCTGATTTAAAACTTTCATGTTGGATTTTTTATGAGTACAGCTAACAAGCTGTACTCATAAAAAATAACACATAACAATGGTGATTCTGTGCCAAATCCACATTTCCATTACTTCCATTATATTATTATTCTCTTTTCTGAAGAGTCCAACTTTCTCTCCCGTAAAGCAGTAACCTCCAAATAAAAGACAGCAAACACTTTTTTGTACCCATACCATTGTCAGAAGAAATTCTACTTTCGTTCATTATAATAAAAGAGATATTTAGAATTTTTTATTTTACACTCTCTCTCAACCACCTACTACCTCTTTTTTTTTTTTTTTGAAAATAATACATAATGTTTAAGCTTGCAATAAGATGATTCGTAATATATTTGGTTATTTCTAATGTGAGATGAGACAGAGTAGGAGTATACTAAAGGCTGGAACTTATAAAAAATACAGATATTAATGAAAAATGGATAGAACAACAATTGGAGAAAAATAAATTTGCAATAATATGGATTTTATCATATTTTTGAGTCCAACTCATAGTAACAGAGAGATTTTCATTTATTCTCCTGCTCAGATTTCAGACATTAACGAATTTGATGTTAGTTTTACATGAAATGCTTAAATATTGAGTTGGATAATGATAAAATAAAAATTATAACTGTTAGAGCGGTGATAGAAAATTGTGTTATATGAACCGGTCAATAGCCTATTTGTGCTGCAATCTGCTAAAAGGCCATCATGTGGTGGATATATTACTACTGCAGAATTTACAAGTGCTGGAATAACTACGATGTAATGTCAACTCACATACTGTGCTTCATTCCCTCCTCAGTAAGAAGACTTTCTTTCCCCATGAAAACAATATTTTGAAGAAATTTACCATTGAGGTTATTAGTTAGGGGAGAATTAGATTGGTTTTGGAACATAGTAATGTATTGCAATGGATAATGTTCTTAAATGGGCCTTAATAAATCCTGAAATGTGGGAAACCATCTACTGGTTGCTACTCTAAGACATTTCATGTAACAAGTTCATTTCTTAGTTGGCTGTTGTGGTTTTGCAGTATTTCAGATAGTAGAATTCAATTGGTTTTATATTTTCCCGTAGATCGTTTAGGCATTTGTTTTTAATTATTTCTTTTATTTGATTTAGCATAGGGTTTATTTATTCTATTTTCATGTCACACCTGAGACTGCCTTAATACCTCTATTATAAGAACTAGACTAGCTATGCTATCATTTTTGCCAGAATACCTAACTTAAGAATCATACTACATATTTTTCTCTATTCCTCAAAAACTATTTTTACAAAGAAATTATAATAATTTACCGAGGGTGATGTCCTAGCATTAATTTTGGTTGTTTGTAGAGGACCAGGTGATTTTGTCCTCCGTATTACATCTGTAGATAGATGATTACAATTTTTAGTCACTACCACTCTCATTTATTCTCAAAACTGAAATAATCTGTTACTTTTTATAGAATATTATACTCCATGCAGTTCCACCAATAGTTAACTTCATGGGGAGCAGGGCAGAGGTGCAGGCGAAACACCTCGATGGGCTTCGCTTCACTCTGACAGGAGCAGCACCGTGCAGTGCAGAAGAATTGGAGAAGTTACAAAGCAAAAAGCCACACACCATAATACAAGGTAATAACCATATAAATGCTATCAGTTAAAATATTAATAAAGATTTCAAAATAGGATAAAATATTGAAGGGGTTGTTATATGAAAAGACCAGCCATAAAATAAATTTGGTTTAGAGCGAGAAGTAGGGAGTAATGAAATTTAGCAAGATGGAAGTAATAACTCTTCCAAAGTTATCTCCATTGTACTTTTTTGAATACAACTATAAGGACTGGCTTTATTTTGTTTTAGATATGGAGGTGATACGTTTTGAGTTTCAGGCCCTTTTTAAGATCAAAGATATCAAAATTGAATTATTGCTTACTGGTCATAGGATTTCAATGAATTTCATAATTGTGTGAAAACCATCTCAAAGTGCAACATAGGCTTTATAGATATCCGACTTTACCACCAAGAGTAAGGGTTTAATTGAAGGTCAAAACATATATTCAAATCAATCTTCTTTATCAATTTTTTTTAATAGGAAAAACAGATTATGTTTTGGATACACTTTTAGTATTAAATAATTGTTTTATAAGAACCACTTCTCTTAGTTCTTTACTCTCCTTAGGTAATCTTTAAAGTTTACACCCACTTATTACACAAAAATTCACACATGCCTCCACAGTCTACATAATTATAAAATAACTTTGATGTGGCTACCTGGACATACAGACGTAAAAAAAAGTACTGACATCGACAGACAATCAAAATTAGCAGCCAGAAAAAGGACTGTGGACATTGAAAATCTGACTACACAAGAAAGAAAATTTACGATTTATGATAAACTTTAAACCTCACTTCTAAGTTTTATTCACTTACATACAATTGCATAACTAACCTTGTGTGTGTGTGTGTGTGTGTGTGTGTGCGTGCGTGCGTGCGTGCGTGCATGTGTGTGTGTGTGTGTGTATGTGTGTGTGCGTGCATGTGTGTGTGTGTGTGTCTTCAAGAGTTATAAAAAATTAATTTTAAAATGTCCTTAAAATTATTGCTACATGTCATTGTATAGAAATGTTGATTCAAAAATTTATAGTGTTAAGTTAATATATGCTTCTCTCACTTTTATTTTAGTTTATTTTATTTCATTTTCTTTTTATGTTTGTAGACACTGTTTCAAACATTTGAAATTATGAATGAAATTAAATAACTCTATTATTATTATTATTATTTATTAACGTCCACGTTTTGCAACTAAGGCTAATTGGGACGGGTTATCTACAGTTTACCACCCTTTTCTAGCCAGGGTGGGACTTTTAATAGTTTTTGCTTCCGACTTCTGGTCTAATGAGTACCTCACAGAAATTACCATTCTTCATTGGTAGTACAAGTGAATGACAAGAATGAGTTTAATCATATTAATTGACATTAACATTAGATTAATTCAAGCTGGATGTTTTGATGCAAAGTCGTCAGTGATGTGTAAAATAGTTAGTTTATTATTTTTCTATGTTCAGTGTTTTCAATAAATTTAACAAAGAATTGATTAATTATATACAGTATTTGATTACTAAAAGTAGTAGTTTCTTTTAATATTTCTCTTTACATAATATTTGGTGAGTTTTAAAATGTATACTCTGCATTTGCTCTACAGCATATGGAATGACAGAAAGCAGCCCAGTGCTAACACATCCTCCTTTGTCATGTACGAACAAGGCGACTATTGGACCTCCTGTCGCAAATACAGTTGGCCGTATTGTAGATCCAAATGATGGAAAGGCCGTCCCTACTGGTCTACATGGAGAACTCTGCTTTAAAGGACCTCAGGTAACCATCATTAATAACGATAAGGCTAAACCTCTAATGCTTATATCTATTTTCATCCGGTTAATGCCTCTGCTGTAACCTGAATGATGTCTCTAAGATCCAACATGAAGCAAACCCACTGTTTTCTCTTGTTTGATTCATCGTAATTGACTTCTAGGCTCTATTTAATGCAAAACTAGGTCTTGCCTCATATAATCGACAGTTGTCATATTCATACTGTTTAAGAAATATAACTTGTTTATGTTTATAATGTACGGGAATGAACTATCTGTAAAGATTAACATTTATCTTCCTTTTACAAAATAAAGTAAGTACTGAACCATTGAAAATTTTGGTTTTCAAATTTCAAATGAATTATCCGTTTTGACCTTCACTGGACCCACTTTGCCTAGTTTCAGCATGAGTCGGTAGTATGTACATATCTCATGTAACTCAAAAACAATTAGTCCTAAAATGATAAAATGTCTTATTAAGTTCTTATTTAGATTGTTGTACCATCTAGGATACCTCTTCTTTTGACCAAAATTGACTAATAGGTGGGAGAACATAAATAAAAAATTGCAAACTTCTGCATATCTAATATATATAAAAAAATTGTATAAAACTATTTTTGTTTATCATGAAAAAACTTATAAATTATGTTCCGGGATATTTTTTAGTCTGATGTACCTGAATGGTATTACTTTAGATGTAATAATTCGTATATTTTTGAGCTTAAACTGTTCATCATTTTGTATTTTAGCCTGAAGATACCACTGATCTGGTCGTACCCACTGTCAAAAGTAAACATTTAATGCAGGAAGACTATGTGTTTCTTTTCCCAAATTGCTGGATCCTTCAACATTGATCACTCAACATTATATCAAATTTTTTATGTTAGAGAAATTTTTTTTAATCCACTGGGATATAAACTCAGTTTTTTTTTTATTATCTAGGCCAGTACTCCAAACACTAAGATGTGCAATACTTGTTAACTTTAAACAAGTTTCTCTATTGTAAGAAATATTCAAAAAACTTCAGAATCACATTGGACAAAAACTTTGAAATTTGTAATATGTAAATGTTTTAAATGGTAATTTGGAATTATACTCAAGACAATAAATAAAAACATCTTTGATTCATGATTTGAACTTCATGAAGAACAGTCTCTTGACAAGTTGTTAAAAACTTTTTCTCCCATTCTATCTAGATATAAATGATAAACATGCTATTACGAAGTGCAATTCTTTGTACTGTACCTGAATTAATTTCAACCAGGTATTTGTTTGTCTACATTGGATTCTTAAAACTCATTGCTGAATTAAGCTTTTCAATATCAGAATTAATTTGTTCCAATAGTGGTGGTCCTAGGAACTAGAAAATTATCAGCAGCTTACACAGTCCCTCCTGGCTTTTAGCAGATTTCCCTTATGGGAAATCAGTTATTGAGATCTTACTCATGATGTGATTCTTCAAAAGTCCATCTATCCTACCCAGGAGATGACGAAAATGAGGTCCGCTCAAACTGTATATATTTGTCTGTTAATAGTCTAGGGCTCGCAATTTTTTTTAATCGTCACCAAACTCGGTATTTAATCGTTTTATGCAAAAAGAAAGATCGAGTTCGTTAACAGCTGAAATCGGACGAGTGAAAGGGGGGCTTAGAGAGGGGAGTTTTGAAAATTCAAAATATGTCCATATATCACTATACATCTGGTTGAAAAATTGTAGTATATAATGTTTAGTAACTTTAATTTGCAATAAGATTGATTCTGTACAATTTTTCGATCCGACGTATAGTAACGGAGATACTTCGAATTTTCGAAAATCCTCCCCTCTAAACCCCCCCCTCCCACTGGTCCGATTTCAGCCGTTAACGAACTAGATCTTTCTTTTTACATAAAACGACTAAATATCGAGTTTGGTACCTATCAAACAAAAATTGCGACCACTAGAGCGGTAACAGACAAATATATATATATATATATATATATATATATATATACATATACAGTTTTGAACGGACTTCATTTTCGTCATCTACTAGGTATGTACATTTGAAGAAAAACTTCGAAAATTCCGTCATGAGTACAACCTCAATAGCTGATTTCCCTTAAGGGAAATCTGCTAAAATGCAAATATCTCAGTTAATCTTTGAGTTAGAGAAAATATGTATTGATTAATAATTGTAATCAATTAAATTTTGCTACAAGATTAGTTATGTAACATTTTTCTTTCCAAATATTTCAGTTAATATTAAGGTTAGAAATGTATTAAAAACATTTATGGGAAGTTAAATAACAATAAGACTGGTTATATAATATTTTTCTCTTCAAATCATGATAGATATATTTAAAATTTTGTATTTCCTCTCTTGTAATGATCAAAACAAATGTTATGACTAACAGAGTAATAATAGACAATTAGTTTCGAAGGAACCTAATTTTTTTTGCCATGTCCTAGTAGAGTTGATAGACATCTAAGGGGACTATTTGAAAATTATGAGTACATACCTCAGTAGCTAAAATAGCTTATTTTTCCTTTATCAGAGCTTGTAAGGTCTTTACAAATATCCACCTTTAGAACCATTTAATGTGGTCGTTAGATTACATTTCAGAACTCTATGAAAAAATAGAGGGGGGGGGATTAGTTAACATATAATTACGTGCACTAACAAAGTTAGAATATAATGTTAAGATCTATGATACAATACTAAATGTATGGTGTTTTACAGTTTATTCACAAGACTTTCATGCCTAGTTGACATATTTATTATGAGCCCAGCATTAAACCCAGCTAGTTTTTTAGAGGCTTTTACACACTACAACACCACTTCCTCCAAAAGGAAAAAAAAGGAAATGGAAACAATATTCACCTTATTTAGAGGACTGAACATATGGGAGAGAGCAATTTAATTTGTTTAGCCTTCTATTGTAAATTTAATCTATTTATATAATCATAATAATAAATTTTCTATAATTTGAAGGTAATGGAAGGATACCACAACAATCCAGATGCAACAGCTGAGACTGTGGATGGAGAGGGATGGTTATACACTGGAGATATTGGCTACACTGACAAAGAAGGAAATTTCTACATTGTAGATAGGAAGAAAGAACTTATAAAAGTCAAAGGCTTTCAGGTAATACATTTAAATTTAATCCAATGACACAGGTATTAACAGTATTTTTAAATATCAAGTTCGGAAAGTATCAAACAAAAATGACGACTTCTAGAGCATTGACAGACAAATAACATATATACTCGTATATTTAGCACGTACAATTTCCAGAGTTATAGTATTCAGTGAAAAGGGCATAATAAATAACAAACAATAATTTTTTAAAAAAATTGTGGTAAATAAAGATGTGAGGCCCGCGTTAGGAGCTCTTCACCAACATCACAACATATTGTAAATTGGATGTAAAATATAAGATTTAAAGAGGAAAATTTTTGAAAAGACAGTAGGAATTTATTGTTCGCACGGTGAACAGATAATGTTTGAAAATTAATCAAAAATTTACAAAGCACATCCTTTTTCAAGGAAGCTGGAAAAGAATGCTACTACACCTGAAAAACTCTAGCGGGAAGATCGCCTTTCATTGCCTGCACCCAAGGAGAATACTTGGTATCTCCTTGCTCTTCATCATATATATGGTCTCTGCCTGTCTTCACATATGCAGCAAGAAGAATCAAATAGGAAGCAAATACCACATTCAAGACCCACTGGTCATCTAAGCCCTCAATATAAGTGCAGATACTTTAGAAAGTGAATGCTGTCCAACACTTACTCGATTACAAGAACAGAAAAACCTTAGAACTTGTAATGCTGAACTAACAGTTAATTGTTAGCTTACTGACAGTAGAATACAATGTGACTTATGAATTTCATATGACATCTGAATTGTTAACGGATAACAGCCAATACATAACACATAGACTCACATATCTAGAAACCATAAACATAAATTGGAAACTGTTAGGTCAATGGTGTAATTCATCTGAGTAGTTCCTAAACCAAAATAGTATACATCCCTTAATGGAAATCAGTTATTGAGGATGTACTCATGCGATATTCAAAAAAATTCCTCAAATGACATTTATCCTACCCAGGAGATTATAAAAATGAGGTCCATTCAAAATTACATATATATTTGTCTTTTACCACTCTAGCGGTCGCAATTTTTGTTTGATCGCTACCAAACTCAATATTTAATCATTTTATTCAAAAATAAAGATCAAGTTCGTTAATGGCAATAGTTGGTACCAGGGAGAGAGGGGTTTAGAGGAGGGAATTTCGAAAATTTGAAATATCTCCTTTACTATAAGTCAGACTGGAAAATTTTACATAACCAATCTTGTAGCAAATTAAATTAACCATAAATGTTGTTATATACATATTTTCTCTATCATGAATATTAACAGAGATATTTGGATTTTTTTAGTTTTCATCCTTAAGTAAACCCTAACTCTCCTACTCAGGTCTTATTACCCATAAGCTGTTGTATCATGAACCTCTTTATTCTAATCTTATATACCAAATTTTTTTTCAAGATACCTTTATTAGTCGAGATACATGCAAATTCATTGCTTGATGATGTCATCAATTGAGATTTTATGTATGATATACCACCTCGTGGAAAATTTGCTTAGTTTACGGCACCCCTGTGTCCTTTTTAATATTTATAATAATAATAATAATAGCTACCAATAAGATATGAAAGTGAAATATTCTAATTAGCAGATTTCCCTTATGGGAAATCAGCTATTGAGGTTGTACTCATGACGCGATTTTCGAAATTTTTCTTCAAATGTCCATCGATCCTACCCAGGAGATGATGAAAATGAGGTCCGTTCAAAACTGTATATATATATATATATATATATATATATATATATATATATATATATATATATATATATATATATTTGTCTGTTACCGCTCTAGCGGTCACAATTTTTGTTTAATCATTACCAAACTCAATATTTAGTCGTTTTATGTAAAAAGAAAGATCAAGTTCGTTTACGTCTGGAATCGGGCCAGGGGGAGGATTTTTGAAAATTAGAAATAACTCCGTTACCATGGGTCGGATTGAAAAATTGGATAAAACCAATCTTATTGCAAATTAAATGCACTATAAATATTGTTATATGCATTTATTCATTATTTTGAATATTAAACGAGATATTTGCATTTTTCAGTTTTCAGCCATCAGCAAACCGCCACTTCTACTCATGTTACATAAACAATACTCTGCTACATAATAAATCACATTATTTGAATCTTAAATACCAAATATTGTATTCAAGAGACCTTTATTATACGAGATACATGCAAATACATTCTGGTGACCCCCCCCCCCGCCCCCCCCCGTCTTAAGGTTTTGGACTACTAAAATTTGATTGATTGAGATAACAATTATTCTGACTCATTATTAATTACAGTACTAGATATAGTAAATAGTTCTCAATAAAATTAATATGTTATATTCTAATATATTTCAGTAATTGTTTTTCTTTCCGGTGTGAGGTGAGCAGACCCGTTTCTTTACATTTCTAACCCAACGCTTCCTGTCGGCAGTTTATTGAAATTGGATGAAACATTTCTTATTTCCGTTTGTATTTATTCACGGTGGTGTTGTGTTAGCAGTATGTATATTTATCTATTGCTAAACTTCACCAGGGAAATCTGCTTAGTTTACGCAGCCCCTGCGTGACAGACTTTTTTTACTGTTAATGTACAGGCAGAGGATCAACTCTCATCACTACCTTTACATTGGCACACCAATATGCTAATCACCAATGTTCCGTTGCAATTTTTTAAATAAATAAACAGAATATTTCTCAGAGATTATTTTTGATTAAGTAATGCCTAAGGAAGAATTCAATGTACTTTGGTTTTAGAAAATCTTCTGTTGGTAAAATTAAATAAGGCAGAGCTAATTTGTTTGCTATTGCAAAAATTTTTAAATTTAATTATGGCTATTTTTTAGAATGATTATAATAATAGCTTTGATAGGGAATGCAAAATAATGTAATGCATTTATTGAAACAAATTTTTGGCCTTTAAATTTTTTAAATTAAATATTTTCAGGTGGCACCTGCTGAGCTGGAAGCTCTACTCAGGCAGCACCCGAGTGTTCTAGACGTGGGCGTAACTGCAACACCTTCGGAAAAATATGGAGAACTACCTGTGGCATTCATTGTACCAAACTCAAATGAAAAATTTGATGTGGATGTCATTTCACAATGGGTGACCAAACAGGTCGCACCTTATAAAAAACTAGCCAAAATAATAACTATTGAAGAAATTCCCAAGTCACCATCAGGAAAAATACTTCGAAGGAAACTCAAAGATATTGCTAAAGATGTGCAAGTCAATTAAAAAATGGTAATTTTATATTAGGGATTTCTAGCATTGTTTGAAAAAATGTTATGTAGTCCTACAAGGTGCTACATTCCTTGAAGAACTTGGGCAAGTGCCATAATTACTGTGGTTTCAAGCCAGGTTTTAGCTGGTCTTATTTAGAAAAAGTTCAAATGGTTTCATTTATCTTTCTGCAAGTTGTCTATCTATACAGAATCAATATACTCAAGACAGCCATGTTCTATTTTGGCATGGTGTTAGATCTGAGACATTAATTTGATTTGAAACTGAGATACATTCCCTAAATTATAGGCACTTTAAAAAACCCGCTGTCCACCACAGCTCCTGTGTGATGGACTTTTTCTAATACTGGGCACTGAACCTCTGCAGCTCTACCTTCATTTCATACTGGACTGCCTCGTGCTCTCACCTCGTGTTAACTCTACAAGTTTTTTTTTTTTAATTTCAGGAGTCTATTGAGTTCCAGAAAATGGTCCAAGAATGACAATTTGTTCTTATTAATAGTACAGTCAATATCAGATATTTGGTATTACTCCATTAGTCTGGTATTACTTTTAATTCTCCATCTTTGCAGGTTTTTAATGGATTGAAATATCTTCCTTAAAACCTTTTCTTCTAGTCGTGGAAGGCTCTCTTTTCCTTGGAGGGCCTAATTGTTAAGCTGCTGCTTGTAATTGTTAGTCTGCATTTTTTTAAAAACTGGCCTTCCAGGAGAGTATTTGAAGTACTACCAGTTCCCCACAGTCTGTCTAGAGGTTTTTAAATTCTAATCTTTTTCTATCCTATTAAAAGCTGTAGTTTTTGAACTGTTTGTACACAATCATCAACACCACCAACCAATGTTGTGATTTTTCTGCCAATGATCAACAAATTACCAGTGAACTTCATGTACTGTCTGTCTCCATTGTATACGGTAAAACCAGGATTCAATCTTCTTTTTCAGATTTCCATTTTTAGGGTGTGTGTGGGGGGGGGTTCAATAGTAATTTTTCATGTACAGTTGTAAATAAGAGTTGTATATTTTCAAATAAAAATGTATTTTTTATTCTTGAGTTATTTTAACCCAACATGTTAATACCTTCTCAAATTATTAGTGGGGTATGTATAAATTTTAAAATCAATTTGATCTAAATCATACATGATATTCAACCTTTTTATTCAAAACAAGTAAACCCCTACTTCAACTCTTTGGATTTTTACTGAGAAATAAAAAATATATGGTGAGATGAAAATACTAGTGTGCTATACCAGAATTTGGGAAATCTGGGCAGCCCCCACATGATGAATTTTTTATAGCTTCAAAGAATGCAATACTTAGTTTAACTGTCACATTTTTCAAATATAATTGAACACTAAAAATTGAGCAATGGGATATTTACCATAACAAAGTTCATTCTATAATAAACTTTAAACAAAAATAACAGAAAGGTTAAAGAAGTATTAGCAAAATTAACATTTTAATTTTGATATTTAATTTAATATCTACTTTATACTAATAGGTACAACACTTCTTTTTTTTTTACCAATGAAAAATATTTTTCCTTTACAATTTTAGTGGTCAATAAAATGCTTTCAGACTTTATGTTCCTTCATCAATATGATGAATGTGGGATTGGGCAAGGTTCTTGGGGACCCTTATCAGGACTAGTCACTCACCCAACCACTTGATGGCCTTCGTTGTAATCAGTCTGGAAGATAAAGCATTCTCATTCATAGAAACCTGGTTAATCCAACTTCCATGGCGCAGTAGTGAAATATTGAGTATAATGAAATATTAAGTAAACTAAAATTTTAAAGATCAGTGAGAGGATAAGAAACAACATGAAAAGTTATTAAGGCAAATATTTATATTCATAACAAATATGTACAAAAGTATATAATAAAAAATTAATAAGAAAAATTATGATTTATATTACATATAATACAAAACTATCAGAAACATTCAGATAGTTGGCAATTGAAAAAAAAGAAAAATTCTAATAATCAGCTGCATTGCTCGCAAGATAATCTCTACGTCCAATATTAGAGGCTTGTTTGCTCTGAATGGCTTCCAACTTGGGACAGTCAGTGATTCTATGACCAAGACCTCCACAATAACTGCAGCCTCGTTCATCTGCAACAAAGTAGGCAACAAATACGATTTAAAAACAAAATCTGATGTGGAAACATGCTCCTATTAAATAAAATAAATAAAAAGGTTAGGTTACATTCCATTTAAGATTATTTCATTTGAAAGTACTGTATGATATCTCGGTTTCATGGCGTCGAATAAAATATGTTAAAGAACATAATTTATAGATCTTTTCATGGTGAATAAAAAAAATGTCCACATATAAAATATTTTGTATCCCTATTACATCCCTTCCTTTCCCCATACTCGCTAAGTTGATCAAAAGGGGAGGGACACAATTAGACATTTCAAAAATCCTGAATACGAAATTTCAATATTCTAAGACTAGTCGTTTTAGAATTATACGAGTCATATAAATAAATCACACTGGAACTAGTCAAAATGGGTTCAAGGAGAGACTCAAAACGGATAATTCGCAAAATCTGAAAACCAAAAATTTCAATGGAATTACCCTCCCTGAACCCAATTTGCTCCTTTGTCTCTAGTTTCAGCATGACCTCTTCACACATCTCACATAACTAAAAAATGGCTAGAATGGTGCAATTTCACTACTACAAGTTGTCCATAACTTTTTACAAGGATGTAATAAAAGCTAATGATCAAATTAAAAGTATAACTCCGTACTGTATATTTTACTGATAACTAAAGGGATCAGATTCTCATCATAAAATAAAGTTTATGTGTGATGAAAAATACGCAGATGAAAAGACTAATCGATGTTTAAATGTTGCATAGTTAAAAGTACATTCCCGATTAGAACAATGAAGTCCACCTGGGGACAGGAATTTTGAGTAGAAATGTCTGTTTTGAATCTATTCTTTACAATTCTGTTTAAATTAATATCACTATTAGCTTTATAAGCTATAATCTTGAACATAGCTCACTGGTGTATACTTGTCAATTGCCTTAGTAATGAGACAGTCACTTAATGAGAAATAAATAAATAAAATCACTAGTGTGCTCTTGCATTATGCATTTTACTTTTAGAGATAGTGTATTATTAGAATTGTAAGTTTGAATTTAGCGCTTATACTATTTTAAAAATGACAAATATGGTACATTGCAACAGTTGATTACAGTGATATACAAAAAAAAAAGAATTAAAAAAAAAGATCATATTCTAAGAAAAAGCTCTAACAAACCAGTGCTCAAAAATATGAGAATATATTTAGTTCAACCTCTCCTTTATGGGAAAGAGAATAGGAAAGGAATAAAACATGAAGACAGTGTTACTTCAAATTTAATGTGATATGTAGTAATGGGTAATTGAAGTAAATCATTTTCCTTCTCTTCATACACCAAATCACACAATTTATATATATATATAATGAAGAAAAATATGTAAATTTTTGTAACATTTCTTATTTATTAGTTAAAAGAACTTCTACTATTTATTAAAAATATTCATATTTAAAGTGGGATGCTCTAAACAAGAAACATCTTTAAAGGGGAGGACTTTTTTTTGCCTTACCTTTTTAGGGAAAATCGGCAATCAAGGCTTGATTTAACTTAAATTATACTGTGATATTTAGTTTAGGGTCATAGAGATTGAGCATATATAAAAGTTTCATTACTCTATCTCAACTAGTAGAATTAAGGAAAATCTCTATTTCTCTAAAAAAATTTAAATAATGATTAATCTGAAACCATTCTGAACATCATAATTCTTAACAAAACTACACAGCAACTAGCTAGTATAGAATCAATGTGAATACCGTATTTCAACACAACTCAAACATTACTTGAATCCCCTTTCACTCTAAACAGTAGGACTCATTGAGTAATGCTTGTGAATAGCAACAGTTAAAAGAATGCTGTACTTAATTTTTATAGAACTAAATCCACTAAAAAAAGTACCACATTTTATTATGTTATGTTATTTATTAATGTATACTTAGTGCTACTATGGCTGATTGGGAAGGTTATCTATGGGTTACCACCCTTTCTAGCCAGGGTGAGACTAAGAATATTATTTAATAAGTCAGTAATTAAATAAATTCCTATTACCCAGGTGGGAATCAAACTCGTAACTCTAGCTTTACCATGTGAGATAAAAACCAACACCTTAACTCACATGTCTAACCTGAGCCATTCCCTCTCTCACTTTTATTAATTAATTAGACAAATTTCCCCCAAAATAAAAAAAGCTTAGTATGCCAGAAACAAGACATATCTTTAGTCTACTCCATTCCAAAGCTAAAACTGCACAACACAAGTGAACTAGATGTCATAAAATAATATAACGTGAATTTACCTCCAAGATCAAGGTATTTTTCATTCTCTGACTGAAGATCAGATAGAAAGTGTGGCACAGCCTGCTTGGCTTCAATCAGTAAGTGTTTCAAATCAAGTAGAACACTTTCATCATTGGATTTGTTAATGAATGTCGTTGCTAGTCCTTTCTTGCCAGATCGCCCTGTACGCCCGATTCGATGGACTAAAACATACCTTAAATCAGTATCGCTTGAAAAAATAACCTTATAGAAGGCAAAAATGAATACAAATTCAAAATTATACCATAATTCTCTACGTCATCAGGCATGTCATAGTTAATAACGTGTTGTATATCCTGAAAATCAAGACCTTTAGAAGCAACGTCAGTAGCAACAAGAACATCTTTTTTACCAGCTCTGAATGCTTCAACAGATCTCCACCTTTCTTCTTGATCTGAAATATCATAACATATTTAACAATGACATAAATATGAAAAGAGTTGAATTTACTAGAAGCCAAACTGTCTTCTATGATGTTCACAGAACATCTCTATAGTTATATACATGTACATTCCATAGCAGATGTAAAATATGAAAACTAGATATTGCTTACATTTTATAATCCTCTACTCCTAAAAACAGTTTACTACTCAGTAAATTCTGTAAATTACTACTTATCAAATTCAACTGACCATGAATATCTGTTGCGACTTGGTTTCGTTAGTCACCTTTTAGTTTCGATACTGCATGAACTGACAGAACAATTTAATGGACTCCATACTAAGGTGCGATTGATTACTCACATACCATGAAAACGATCCATTTTTGAAAGGTTTGGTAACCGGAGACGAAAAATAGATTGTACCCTAAAAATGATGCTTTGTTGCTAGTTGGATTGGATGGGTATTGTGTTCTATGACCTACTGCCTAGCAACCAAACAATAAATTCTGATAAATACTGAAGTCGGTTAGACATATTACAAATCAGAGATGTGTTGTTTTCCAATGCCAGATCACACAAATGTTAAGATATCTCTTAATGATAAGAATTTAAATTCTCTAGAGGACTGAAAAAAGCACCTAGCTCAGTCTTCCGGCAATAACTCAAGGATGTTTTATGAAAATGGAATTATGAAACTTCTGTTATCAAACAAATTGGTAATTAATTATATTGTAGATTTTAGGATTCTTTATATTTGTCTCCATTCTCACTGAAAATCAGCAGAACAGCCTCATAGAACATTAGGCTGGTACAACCTGAGCCCTAATAAATTTTGTAATTGAGTACATTAGTTAACTAGTGCCCAAAAGTACTATTAACAGATAACTTTAAGTAATAAATTAAATTAAAGAGAATACCTTTTCCTCCATGAATTGCTACAGCTTCTATTCCCTTTAGCAGCAAGTACTCGTGAATTGCATCGACATCCTGTTTTTTCTCTGCAAATATAAGAACAGGTGGGCTTGTTTTCTGGAGGCACTCAAGTAAGTAAACAATTTTTGCTTCTTGTTTTACATATTCAACTTCCTGGAATACAAGAGTACGAACTTAATGTTGTTATTTATGTAGATGACATCTATACTTTGAACAGAAATAATGATTTTGCAAGCCCCATTGCAAGTGCTAGTTATGCAAGTATCACCAAAGGATTATGTTATCAGGTTATTATGTATTATGTATTTTTTTAAAATTTGCCAATAAATACAATAATTTTGTTCTAGTAGTCATTAAACTTTGTTTAACCTTTGAACGACAAGGCTGTGACTCAGGACAAATTTGACAAGTAGGTGCCATACATGACACCTATCTGCCGTATGCATGTTTTCCATTTTATTCTGCTCAGAATCACCTTTCTTGTCTCAAAATAACATTTAGAAAAGTAGTGTGTTAGTGTGTGCGTGTGCTTATGAGTACCCTCCCCCCCTCATCACCAATGAGAGCTTAAAATGAAATATTAAATAAAAATATCCAAAAATATATTTGTAGTATAATAATATATTATGTAATATTTATTATATAATAACATACTATGTAATACCTTTACTTACAAAATAAATAAGCAAAGAAGCATATATTAGTAGCATACTATTTATTATTTAACAAAAATATACCTAAGTATAAAAAATTATATACAAATATTAACCTACACAGTGCAAAAAAAAAATCAAAGGACACTCATTTATAAGGAAAATAATGCAAAAAAAAAAAACATGAAACTATTCACTTGACGATTTGTTATTGGCAAAACATTCAGAGATACCATAGTTCACTATGTGTTCAAAGCAAATACTTCTATGGTGTTTACAGCATAGACCAAGTAACCTCTTCTATTCTTTTTATTATTTATAAATTACTACCACTATCTTCCATTTGTCTTAAAAGTTCATTTCAGTGATAAATAGCGAATTCAATGTAGAACATAGAAAATTTACAAAAGGGGAGTTAACAACAAGGCTGTGTCAAATACAACACCTACCAGCAAACACACTCCAAAAAAAAGAACGAAAAATGGTGGAGGACAGAGTTTGCAATGACCTTGACATGTAGTTGACTATTGAATAGGAAGGTATTAAGCACACCAGTCTTATCCTCTTTGTTACAAGCTTTTGCGTATACAACTTACGGCATAGGAGTCATGAATGACACAGCCTTGTTGTTTAAAGGTTAATTATTATTTTCCCCAATATTTATTTTAGAAAAAAAACTGTTAGGTCCTGACTTTGTATCTACAAGCCAGGTGGTTGTTCCCAAAATCCTGATTCCCACAGGAAAAAAAAAAACAAGGGAAGGAAGCAAACACGCTGGTTTCCTGTTGCCTTTTTATCAGTTGGTCTTGCAAGTTATTCAACAATAAAGGCATTAGGAGTAGAAGATGTACACCCATTTGAGACCAGAATTTTAAGAGTTATAAATCTCTTCCTCATAGCCACTGTAAAATGCTGAATGATATGAAATGGCAGTGTTCAAGTATGTTATGTACAGGTTGACACTTTTTATCATGCCACAACAACCCATTCACCTGATAGAGCAAACTAACTAGACACACAGGCCCTCCTGCTGCAACACCCAAATTTCATCTTTACATGCACTGCAATGTATCTCTGACACAAAAAAAAAGTGTGCTCTATCCCTATCTATTTTAAATTTTTATTTCCTTTTTTTGTTCATTTGAAGATTCAGAAAAAAACACTTTTCTAAGGCTTAGAAGTGTTGTTTAGTGAGTTTGTCACTAAATAAATTCCCTTTGCGTAGAATGAAATCAAACCTAAGCATAAAAGTTAGCCAAGGTACACAGAGGCACAAATGAAAACATAAAGACCAACAAAGTCATAAAGTTATAGCACAGTACTTGTCAAATTTTTTAAAAATGTACTCAAAAAGGTGGTCAATGGTCGATTAGTTGTATTTACCTGGACAACGTTAATGGATGCTGCACCTGCTCTCCCAACATTTATAGTAATTGGTTTTACTAATGCAGATCGTGCAAAATTCTGAATTTTCTTAGGCATAGTAGCCGAAAAGAGAAGTGTTTGTCTCTGGCCCTGGAAAAATATAAAAAGATAAATGTGTTAGAGAAAAACAAACTCAGTCTAATTGCCAGGAGAAGGACATACTTCTGTTAAAGGCTATATTAGATCTTCGTACTTAAATTCTCAATTTTTTACTTCTCACAAAGCCTCTTCTGAATTTCAATATCATTGAACCTAAAGCATGTTTATCTACTCTATCTTTCAATGATTCTTTTGCGAAGTCTTAATGTGAAGTTGAGCAGAAGGTGTGTGACTGTGTATTAGTTTGGGTGGTATTTAATTCCTGATGAGGCTTTGTGAGAGTTTTAGAATAAAGTTATTAAACCTTTGTATGCCATGAAGATGTATAGTCATTTGGATTTTAGTGCCACTCAGGCAAATTGGTGATTTCCTGACCGCTGGAGCAGAAAGCTGCGAAATAATTGTATTATTGGCTTCTCCTCAGCAGTATGAACTAAAGAGAAGAAGAAACTGATGTTTTTTCTACTAATCTATCATAGTTAAGAGAGATAGAATTAGAAATTTAATAAAACTGTTTTTAACCTTTTTTAAAGAAGAATTATATATGATAAAAAATACAACTTAAAATTCATTTTAAAAGAATTATATTTCCTAGGTAGTAACTAATTGAATACTATCAATATGGCCATTCAAAACAATTACTCAATACAAAACATTAGTATAGAAATATAATTATAAAAACGATAACCACTTTTTGTTTGTGTGATTAATACAAGTTTCGGTATGGCATAAAAATATTCCAGACATCCTTGGTGTTGAGGGGGGAGAAATAAATATTAAATAAATTTAGTCTAACAACTTTTGAAAGGTTTAAAAAAGCGTCCTCGCATGAAATGTGCTTGCCATCTGTACTCTACAAACAGCCTGTCATGATGAACTCAACTGATAAATTTGACAATAGTTCATACAATAACTGCAGAACCAACTCCAGAGGGTTAGAGGGGGAAAATTTTAAATCTCTCTGTTATGTGTTGGATCAAAAAATTGTAAAATATATTATTGCAAATATAATGTACTATAAATGTTGTTATATACATATTTTCTCTATATTGAATAGTAGCTGATATTTCCAATTTTTAGTTTCCAGTCTCCAGTAAACCCCCACTTCTGCTCATGCCATATTTACAATAACCTGTTATATCATAAACCACTTTATTCAATGCTTTGCTTAAATACCAAATATTGTTTTCAGTGAACTCAGCGAAATACATGCACATACATCACTATCACACTTGATAAGGTTATCAATTATGAATTTCTTATCTGGACTTTACCTTGCAAAATTTGCAATAAAATGGAAATTTAATTTTGAACAATTGACTCTTAATAACAGAGAGATTTTATATCCCCCCCTATCCCCTGGGCTGATTTCATCCAATAACAAACTTGATCTTTACATAAAATGATTAAATATTGAGTTTGGTACTGATCTAACAAACATTGGGACAAATAAAATATTAACAGTGCTTTTGTATATATATATATATATATATATATATATATATATATATATATATATATATATATATATATATATAAAATTGTAACCTCTGTCTGTACATTGATTTCTTTCGCGAAATTTCACGATAACTTTTCGTTTCACATGTCATAGACACCATAACTGCATTTTGTTTCTTTGGTGTCTGTTTGTTTGTTTATTTGTTTGTTTGTTTGTTACCTGTTCACGCATAAACGGCTGAACCAAATTTTATGAAACTTGGTTTATATATTACTACTAACCCAACATAGACTTTAGGCTATATTAATATCCTCTGGGACGAATAGGACTGGGGGTTATAAGGGAAGCCAGCAATTAAAAATAGCTATATTTCGTTTCCTATTGGTTTTTTGGCAAATATGATCATAACAAAAGTTGTTTATTTTGTTGTTTAGAGTAACTTTTGTTATATACACTTTTTTCGTATACCGAATTATAAACGAGATATACGCTGAAACCTATAGCGGAAGTGAACAATTTTATTTGGGACAAAAGACCCAACCGAAATAAATAAAACTGGGTATATGTATTAGCACTAACGCTTTTATTATAACAAGCCATACCAACATTTCTAGGGAAGGGCAGGAGTGGGGGTTATGAGGGAAGCCAGAAATTAAAAATAGCGATATTTCGTTTCCTATTGAGTTTTCGGCAAATATGAACATAACAAAAGTTGTTTATTTTGTAATTTAGAGTAACTTTTATTATATACATTATCGTCGTATACCAAAGTATAAAGGTGTTATACGCTAAAAATTATAGCGGGAGTCAACAATTTTATTTGGCACAAAAGACTCAACCAAACTCGGTATGTGAATTAGTACTAACGCCTTCCTTATAATAAGCCAGACTAACATTTATAGGGACGGCAGGAGTGGGGGTTATAAGGGAGGCCTGAAATTAATAATAGTGATTTCCTATTGGGGTTTCACCAAATATGCACATAAAAAAAGTTGTTTATTTTGTTATTTAGAGAAATTTCCTCAACACTTCATTTCAATATGAACTACCAGGTACCTCACCTTAAAAAATTAATTCAAATGTATGTCAATATTTTCTCCTTAATAATTCAAATCTATGCATAATACGCAGGAAACGGGAAATATGACAATATGCAGGACAGTGTAGTCTTACATAAAAAATTAATTTCATTATTAACAAACCCACAGAAACGACGGGTGTTACCCCTAAACACTGGGACGGGTAAATGTCGTGAAAAGTATAGCCTTGCCAAAAAATATATCATCACTATTCAGCCTCAACTGAATTCCCGAGCGAAGCCGGGTATCTGAGCTAGTATATATATATGTGTATATATATATATATATATATATATATATATATATATATATATATATATATATAGATACTTCTATTGGTGGAAGACTCTTCTTAAATTTTAAATTTATTTTGAGTCATTATGAGTCAAAGCAATGAACATTTCACTTCAGTTCATAAACTCCTTTATATTTTCATTAATATATACCCCTTCATGTTTAGAGTTTAGTTAATTCCATCTTCTCAAGGGGTTTAAACATAATATTGGTTATAATCAATGAAGGTTAACATTCACCTTACTTAATTTATGTGACATATTGTTATGCTAAACAATAAAACCGATGTTTTATATGAAATGAAACATTTTTTTGAGAAAATTTAGTTATGTAGCATAATGGTAAGACGTATTTATTACTAAATTATATTAAAAAAATAGGGAAATCTGCTAAAAATAATTTTAATAATACAAAAAACAATGTATATTTTCAGTTCCTTAGGTTTCATTTTTCAGTATAAATTGGCTGGCAAAATATTACCTTGAAAAATGAAAATATTGTCCTGACATCTTCCTCGAAACCCATGTCAATCATTCTATCGGCTTCATCCATGCATAAGTACCTGTTAACAAAACAGAAGGTTAAGAAGAAACCAAGGGGTTATTCTTATATTATATTATTCATATTTTTCTTTTGAAAATTTGTTTTTAAATTCGTAAGTCTTTTTAAAAGTTCATACACCTAAATTAACAATTATTTAATTTTTGTTGGTATTATTGTTCATATTTGTTCATAGAATAGCATTTTTGAGAAAATTCCAAAATATTTTGGTTAATTTAAAAAAATATATAAGTACTCAAAAAGCCATTGTTTTTCTTACATAGTCTTTTAGTTTGCACATTAACGCACAATTTAAAAAAAAGTTTGCTTGATTAATTACTCTGCCTCATGTGCAAAAACATATTCGAAAAATTGGGTTTTTTTTAATAAAAATTTTGATAAGAACAAAGTTTGTGAAATTTTTGAGGGGGCTTATATTTTAATATGATCATCAAATTATTTTTTCCTGTATCTCCATGCTTTTGTGAACACTTTAGTGAAAATTTTATCTTGATATGTTGAAAATAACTAAAGTTATGATTTTTTTTCTAATACAAAGTGTGTCAAATAAGCAACCTTTGAAATGTCAGTTACACACACTTTCTCAATATTTCAGCATTTTTTTTTTCACAAAAACTACTGGAGATATCAAAGTAAAATTCTTCATAAGGAAGGTAAAAAGTGTTGTTAAAAAAATTTTCATTAAAATCTGAGACCATGGGTGACATGACCTGGATGATGTGAGATGGAATGACCCCAACAATAGCTATTCAAAGATTATGGAGGAAACTTATATTTGTGCTCCTCTTATTCTGGACCCAATATTCTTACATAGTTGAATAAAGGCTTCCCAAAATACTACTGGATTGACTTGAAGAATGTGAATGTTCTCTTTAAAATATAATAAAGTTAAATACAAAAGTGACTGGTCATACGGCAACATATCAAAATATTGGAAAAATTCTATGTTCCAGGAAAGACTTACTTTATAAACTTGAATTTTAAATACTCATTAGTGACGTTTTAAAAGCGCTTTAAATCTGGCACAACTTAGAGTTAGTTCATTGATAATCTTCCCCAGTTGTAATAGGCTAACAAAATAAATAATGAAGATAAATCTCCATAGCTTGGTATAATTTCTTGCATTTCCAAAATAAATGAAACTGTGAGGTTCTAAAGTTTATGAAGGGTTGTGACAATTTAGAGTGAGGTAGGAAGTATATTGCCTCAAAAACAAATAACAGAAAACATTTTAGAATGAAACATGTAGAAAGAAATACTTTTAAATAATAATATATAAAATAATAAACCATAAGAAAGATATCTTATAATAATTAGCTAGCCACTTTGATAATTAGGATAGATTAAAATATAATTTTAGTTTTCTCAAGTGAAGAATATAAATAAGGTAAAATGAGTACCCACCTACAGACATCTAGGCGTACCATTTTCTTATCAAGCATATCCATTAGTCTTCCTGGGGTAGCAACCATTATGTGAACTCCTCTGAAATTAAATACAACTTTAAAACTTTTGTTTCTCTTCACGCTGCTTAAAAAAGTATAGATATATATCTTATAGAATCATGTTCAAATTATAATACATTATTCTTTTTTATAGAGTAAATATTTTTCAGATTCATACACAAACAATAATATTTCTGTTAAGACTGAGATGTAGGAAGGCTCAATTAATTTGAATGTTATGAATTGTAGGAAAGAAGAGAATAAAAATGGGCTTATGACTCATGCAGCTTATTATTATAGAAGTTGTATGGATTTCACTGATTAAATTAAATTTGTTCAGTGTTGGTATAATATTTAAATTTAAAGAATGATAAAAACATGGAAAGTCACATAAGATATTGCAATAGATAGCTAATTTGTAATATTAACATTTCTCTTTTCTCTGGTATGAAAAGATTCAAATTAGCCATGCAATTGTAATCAAATAATTAGTGATTGAATAATTACAAGGCAAATGAGCATTTAAATACAATTACCCCTAATGAGTTTATAATTAATTATAAACACATAGCCCCAAAAAAAGTAACTAAAATTCATAATCACTATTTTCCCTTCAGAAGGTCAAGATTTACAAAATCACCCAAAAAATGAAGGAAAAAAAAGAAAGAAAAATAATTAATTTAAGGAAGATAATAATAATAATAAACTAAATATCATAGTTATACTTTATGAACATTTTAAGTACTTACCGTGCAATTACTTCAAGTGACTCACTGACTGGAACACCACCAATAGCAAGAACTGAACGTATTTGAGGTGATCCATGTTTTTGAAGAACACCAGTATAGTGCTGGATTATATCATGAGTTTGTTTAGCCAATTCACGAGAGGGACAAATAATTAAACCTAAAATAATAGATTTGAAAATTAATTATAAAGTATATTATCATAATAATTTCATTGGAAGAGCAAATTTGTATTGGAAAACTTTAAAAATTATAGTTCATATACTAGACGAAGAAGGAAATAGCAAATAAATCAAATAGAGAAAAAAGTCAGTTATGTTGGTGTCCTTCAAAAGTTACTATTTTCATAATACTGTCCCCACCAAAATCATGAGATTTATGTAATATTAAAAAGTCCGTCACACGGGTGCTGCGTAAACTAAGCAGATTTCCCATTTGCATACCATATTTTCATATATCTCATAAAGTAAAAGACCAATGAGAACAATATTTGTTATTTCAGCTTCAAATAAAGTGCTTCATAATATAACAGCTTATTGTTGATATAATCTGAGCAGGATTGAGGGTTTACTGAAGGCCGAAAATTAAAAAAATGAAATATCTCGGTTAATATTAAAGATAATGAAAACATGTATCAACATTTATAGATCATTTAATTTGCAATAAGATTGGTTCTATACAATTTTTCAATCCGACCTACAGTAATGAAGACATTTTGAATTTCCAAAAAACCCCCCTCCCACTGGTTCAATTTCAGCAGTTAAGGAACTTGACCTTTATTTTTACATAAAACGTTTAAATATGTAGTTTGGTAACCATCAAGCAAAAATTGCAACCGCTAGAGCGTTAACAGACAAATCTATATATATATATATATATATATAAAATTGTAACCACTGTCTGTACATTGATTTTTTTCTCGAAATTTCACGATAACTTTTTGTTTCACACGTCATAGACACCATATCTGCATTTAGTTTCTTTCGTGTCTGTTTGTTTGTTTATTCGTTTGTTTATTTGTTACCTTTTCACGCATAAACGGCTGAACCGAATTTTATGAAACATGGTATGTATATTACTACAAACCCAACTTAGACTTTAGGCTATATTAATATTCTCTGAGAAGAACAGGAGTGGGGGTTATAAGGGAAGCCAGAAATTAAAAATAGCGATATTTCGTTTCCTATTCGTTTTTCGGCTCATATGAACATAACAAAAGTTGTTTGTTTTGTTATCTAGAGTAACTTTTGTGATATTCATTTTTGTCTTTTAACTAATTATAAACGAGATATACACTATAAACTAAAGCGGAAGTCAACTATTTCATTGGGTGCTAAAGATTAAACCGAACTTAAAAAAACTCGGTATGTCAATTAGCATTAATTCTTCCATGATTATAAGATATATTAAAATTTTTAGGTTAGAACGGGAGCGAGGGTTATAAGGGAGGCCTGAAATAAAAATTAGCGATATTTCATTGTCTATTTGTTTTTTGACAAACATGCACATAACAAAAGTTGTTTACTTTATTATTTAGATTAACTTTTGTTTTATACATTTCTCCAAGAACAATGTGTGGAGCAAGTAATTTGCGTAGAAATATTGATATTCTCAACAATTCATTCCAATTTGGACTATGAGGTACCTCACCTGGAAAAATTAATTCAAATGTATGTTAATATTTTGTCCTTAATAACTGAAATCTATGCATAATGCACAGGAGACGGGGAATATGACAATTTGGAGGACAGTGAAGACTTACATAAAAAATTAATTTTATTATTAACAAATGCCAACAACGGGTACTAACCCTAAACACTGGGACGGGTAAATGTCAAAATATTGTGCAAAGTAAAGCCTTGCCTAAAAAATACCATCACCATTCAGCCTCAAATCAATTCCCGGGCGAAGCCGGGTATCTGAGGTAGTATATAGATATATAAAATTTTGAATGGACCTCAATTTCATTGTCTCCTGGGTAGGATTGATGGACATTTGAGGAAATTTTTCAAAAATTGAGTCATGAGTACAACCTTAATAGCTGATTTTCCTTAAGGGAAATCTGTTAAAAGTGTTACTAAGATTAACACTAACACTAATATTGATAACTTGAAAATAATCTCCTACACTCAACAAAAATTGAAGAGATAATGTTTCTATTTTATCACTAATAAAAATACTCCAAAGTAATTTGAATTTAAGAATTCTATGTAAGCACATTAAATTGTGTCTTGATCCTATATCAGAGGTAGATAAATTTCATTTTTGGGATTTAGATTTTTTCCCCAAAAAGAAATGAACTTGAAGAAATAATCTGCATACCTTTGGTTCATCATTAAAGAAATACATGCAATGAAAAAATAGAAGAAAAAAATACTATTCTCTCAACACAATACTGATTATAAGAATATTTATTAAAAAGATTTTAATATTATTATTATTTATCTAGCCAGGGTGGCACCAAGGATTTTATTTAGTGTGTTCGTCACTAAATAAATTCCTATTCTCCCAAGCGGGAATTGAGCTCGCCACTCTAGGTATACCATGTGAGATTAAGGCCAACGCTTTAACTCACATGACTAACCTGAGCCCCTATTCTAATATTAATTTTTGATTCAAGATGGTTTTAATAACAGTTTTCAAGAAATTATAAACATGAGTTTAACAAATTGCTCACTTCCAGCAATGACTAGACAGAGGGACAATGAGATGACCAGAATAGACAAATTAGAGAGCTTTAGAGACGAGTAGAAAATGTTAGTTTAATTTCAGAAAAAAAACTTTTATTATCACAGAAATAAGAAACATTCATTTTTGTAGATATGTATCAAGATTTCACTTTGAATTTTTAAAAAAATTACTTATGTTATTAATTTTAATATTAATTTTATCACAGTAAAATTGATTAGCATGGTTTTTGACGGTTTCTTTTACTCATTGAGTTATGAATGGACTTCATTTTTTATTTATTTTTTCTCTTTAACTAGTTTTATATATGGCAAATTTATTTCATCGAGAAATAATTGCACTAGTTGAATAATTTACTTCATTATTAAAAAAAATAAAATAAAATTTTAAATGAATTTAGGCTTAGTTCAATATCCTAAAAACAAAAACAAACCAAAATAAATTGCACCTATTCTTTAGAATGAAGAAAATTGCTCACCATAAGGCCCTTCATTTTTAATGAATGGCATTCTTGTTTCTTGTTCAAGGCAAAACATGATGAGCGGGAGAATGAAAACTAGAGTTTTTCCTGATCCTGTGAAAGCTATTCCAATCATATCCCTTCCAGAAAGCCTGAAAATTAAAATTAGATAATGGAATTATATATGCACACACACACACAGATATAGATATATATATATATATATATATATATATATATATATACATACACATGAATGTAAAGATAACAAATTAGAATGATAGATAAATGGACAAAGCATTAGACAATGAGGATGTTGGCTGGATGCAGCAGACAATAAAAATCCGCCACGCAGGGGCTGCGTAAACTAAGCAGATTTACCACGTGAAGTTTAGCAGTAGATAAATCAACATACCGATAACACAACTCCACTGTGAATATTAAGTGAATAAATACAATCGATAATAAGAAGCCTCCCAACACAAAGCATCTGAAATGTAAACAAACAGTTCTGCCAACTTCTTACCAGAAAGAAAAACAATTACTGTAATATATCTGAATATAACGTATTAATTTGATTGAAAACTATTCACTATATCTAGTACTGTAATTTGTAATGAATCAGAATAATTTTTATCTCAATCAATCAAATTTACGTAGTCCAAAAACTTTAGAAGGGTAGGGGGGGGGGCAGAACATATTTGCGTGTATCTTGTATAATAAATGTCTCTTGAAAACAATATTTGGTATTTAAGTTTCGAATGGTGTGGCTTATTACATAACCGAGTATAGTTTATGTAACATGAGTAGAAGTAGGGGTTTGCTGAAGGCTGAAAACTGAAAAATGCAAATATCTTGGTTAATACTCAAGATAGAATTAGATAGAGAATAAATGTATATAACAATATTCATAGTACATTTAATTTGCTGTAAGATTGATTCTATACATTTTTTCGATTCGACGTATAGTAATGGAAATATTTCGAATTTTCAAAATTTCCCCCCCTCCCCCTGGTCTGATTTCAGCAGTTAACAAACTGATTTTTCTTTTTACATAAAACTACTAAATATCGAGTTTGGTAACAATTAATCAATAATTGCGACCGCTAGCGAAAATATATATATATATATATATATATATATATATATATAGATTTGAACAGACCTAATTTTCGTCATCTCCTAGGTAGGATCGATGGACATTTGACAAAATATATTGAAAATCGCGTCATGAGAACGACCACTAATAGCTGATTTCCCTAAAAAGTGTCTATATACTCAAAGTAATGTAGCAATTGTAACTATTGTTGTAGGTTGTAGCCATGTAACTAAAATAATGGTGAACAGTATCCGATATGCTAAAAGCACCATGTCCAGGGTCAAGAAATTCACTCAAGCAGGCACACAGCAAATATTGAAAATTATTTATTAAACACTTACACAGTAGGTAAACCTTGAATTTGTATAGGGGTTGGTTTTGTTATCCCTTTAGCTTTGAGACCAGAGAGTATTCCTCTAGGAAATTTCATGTCTTCAAATGATAAGAGAGGCGGTGGCGGATCATCACCCTCAACGAGAATCCTGTGCTTCCTTCTCACTGATTCATGCCTGTCTTCTCCCAGGCTCTGAACACATTTCGGTGGTCTCCAGCTATGAAATATAATAAATATGTAATGAGAATAAAAAAATAATAAACGTTTATTAAACAACCAACTTTGAATGAAAATTATTCTTATTACTACAGAAGTCAGAACCTTGTTAAAAAAAGAAAAGTCCTATTTCCTAAGTATATTAGGACAAACATATTTTGATTTTATTGTTTTGTTCAGCTATTCAGAAACTGAAATAAAATCATTTTTCATTGGTCAAAAAGTCCACCATGTTATTACGTATAAATAAATATAATTAATTTTATAATTTGATAGTAAATTAACTATAAAAAAATTCTCCCCCTCTAAACCCCCCTCCTTCCCACTTGTCCAATTTCAGCCATTAACGAACTTGATTTGTCTTTTTACATGAAACATTTAAATATCAAGTTTGCTAACGAACAAACAAAAATTGCGACCACTAGAGCGTTAACAACCATATATATATATATATATATATATATATATATATATATATATAAATATATATATATATATATATATATATATATATATATATATATAAATATATATATATATATATATATATATATATATATATATATATATATATATATATATAATTATGGAAAATATGTTAACCTTTACAGAACATATTTAATTCATTACAAGATATGTATATGATTTGTAAATAATTGTTAATCCAGTCGAGCCTCTAACAAGAAGTCTTCAAGGCGAACTTAGTTCAAAATAACAGACATATATATATATATATATATATATATATTTATATAATTTTGAACAGAGCTCATTTTTGCCATCTCCTTGGTAGGATCGATGGACATTTGAAGAAATTTTTCAAAAATTCCACCTGGAGTACAACCTCAATAGCTGATTTCCCTTCAGGGAAATCTGCTAATTATGAGTACCAAGTATGACTGTAATCTCATGATAATAATTGTACTCACAACTTCAAGGTCTGTTATTAACATTATGGTTCTAATCTCATGTCATAAGCCTGAATTAATCATGATAATATTGCTTTACTACCTTGTTTTAAGGGGATCTTCGTATTGAATACCCTTAGCAAGCTCAGCCACACCCATAAGTGCTTTCTTTTCGGCAACACTCTCTAAAATTTTTTCTTCTTCTTTAAGTTGTCTTTCCATAGCACTTTCCTTCTTTGCTGTAATAATAAAACCAAAAAAATTAAATTGAAAATAGAGGAAGGTCATTAATAAACTTTATTTATTTATTTTTATTGTAGGTCTCATTGAAAAATAAATATTTTTATTAAGGATGAAAGAAATAGCAAGATTCCATAGTAAAATATTTACTAGTATAGCCAATTTTGTCTCTTTAACAAGACATCATCGGTTCAGGAGAGGAGCTATCTGACTGACTGCCCAAGTACAACCGAGTATATTATTTTATGGTGGAACATTACCATTTCTTTCATGCTTCGAGTATGAATCCCACGACCACTACCTCCGCAACAATGAAGATATTTTTATGAAAACATAAGGAAAAATGGGATGAGGATAGAAAATGTTGTGAAGAAGTATCCTTTCCCCTTTTTGAGTTAAATATCGTTATGATTGAGATTTATGTGTGTACTATTGGCTCAGGGCATTATTCAAGATTTTGTTCTATATTGAGGATTTTAATAAATATATATATATATATATATATATATATATATATATATATATATTATAATGTATATTAGACTCAAAGAACCTCACACTTCTCCAAGAAAATTTAATGAACATAAGTGCGAATCTGTGTTTGTTTTTTTTAAAGTGATTCATAATATTTTAGAACGATTACAAATGTATGTAAAATTTTTAAATGCATTTATTTATTTATTCATTATATAGAGCTCTGCAACTATGGCGACTTGGCTCTTCTTAAAAATGGGGGAAACCAAAAACAAAAACAGAAAATAAAATATGGAAAACACAAAATAATATAAAGAACAAAACTAAGGGAACGGAACACAAGATACTAAAAGAAACACGAACACAACATAGAACCAGAAAAGGGTGGTAAATAAATAAGTTAAAAGAAAATTTAGTAACTAAGAAACAACAGCTATTCATAAAAGCAGGCATATATCATTCACATTTAAACATGTCACACACACTAAAAATTTAAAAAAATTGAATTAAATATTGTCGAACTGGCCAATCGTTTTTAAATTTGTCAGAATAGTGGCAATATGTGGGCTACCTTCAGTCAGTAGGCTTGTCTATTCTGTTCATCTAAAAATGTGTCAAGTATGTATGTCCAATAAGTAGTCTTGTGAGGACAACTTGGTCTCATCTTGAGTCTATGACCTGTCTCTTTGAACATCCTGCAACATTGTGTTTTATTTCCATAAGTTAGTTGTCAGTACGTAACCAGTGTTCTTGCCAATCTTTGAGTATTTTTGTTTGTACAATCTTGTTGAGGTTTGCAGGTGTTAGCATAGTTATGTCAGTAGTAGTCTTTTTTGTTGAAAATTTTGCATGTATGTCAATATCAGTCATTTTTGTAATGTCCTTGTGTCCGGGTAACCACAACATTATAAAATTGCAAGTATTTAGTGCGTGTAGTTCGAGTATTATTGTAATTAATGTGTGAATTAGATGTTTCCCAAGGAAAGGAAAGAACATATAGAGTCTTTGCATAAAATTACTCGGTGTGATAGGATTTCTAATTTGTGAAGTGCTAGTATTATGGCCTGTAATTCTGCAGTACTTGATTGTCGTGTAGTCTAACTTTGTAAGATTTGTTTATCATAGTAGTAGCTGAGCCTGTCCCGTATTCTGTCTTAGACCAGTCTGTGAAAAATGAATAGATTTTAAGGGTTTTGTGAAATTACAGCCTGTGATAAAATTCTGAAGAAAGAGGGTTTAATTTTTGATATTGTGTTAGCTTTAAATCAATTTGACAGTTCTTTACTCTCCAAGGGGGGAGTGCAAGAGTAGTGTTACGGTACATTGGTGTTGATAAAAATGATGAATATTGTTATTTTGAAGATTTTAAATGTATGCAAATATGAATTTCAATGAGAGCAAATCGAACTAACAAACAAACCTTCAGCCATTTTCTTAAGCTCCGTGTGCTGGTCAAGAAGACTAATGTTTGACTTCCTTCCCCAGTTTTCTTCATCTTCATCTTTGTCATTACTTGAAGATTTGAGAATTTCATCTTTGATCTATGAAACAAATTAATTTTATGAAATCTAGATTTGAAGAACTTTAAAAAAAAAAAAATTATAAATAAAAATATTTTATAATATGTTGCAAGACATTTATTTCATTACAGTCTATAACTGGAAACTATATTTGTTTAAATTCAATAACCACATTAAATACCTGATTAAGTTTGCCTAGCTTTAATAACTCCTCTTTTTTCCTTTCCTTCACGGGAACGTAAGGAACATAATTATCATCAGAATCACTAGATGAGTCTTTCTCTAAGTCTTCTCTGCGGTAACGCTAAAAAATATGTTAAATTATTTTTTCAATTAAGACAAAAAAAAAGGGCTAAAATAAGATTTTGAACTTACTTTTTTAACAGGCTCTTCGGAAGTCATAGCAGAATATTCGTTTAGCACTTATATATCTGCAAAATCATTCTCAAGAAGTAAATAAACAGTGATTATTAGGCGTTGTTGACAAACAAAACTTGCAACCTGAAAGTAAGAAACCTTCCCAATTACAGGGGCTTAGACAATATTCCAAAGAGGTCAGTGGACATGGTTAACATATGTGGTATGCTACAAACTCTCCAGTCAATGATGACGTCACAGGCTACTCGATTGGAATTATTAGTACTTTAATTTATTATTTTCTCTACTAAACATTTAAATATTGCCTCAAATTTAATAAATTGTATTTATGAAGCAAGCTTCATAAGGTGTTTTATTATGTCAAGTTTGTCATATGGAACTTCGTCAAATTAAGGACTATTGTGCTCTCGTCCGGTTATAAACGAACATTGTTCAAAAACAAAGAAAATAAAGCGATAATTAACTGTGAGTGAAAGCGAACACTAACTCAGAAAAAAAATACTGGTCGTGAGGAATAATTGAAAATTAACATGTAATATGTATATGGGGAATTGGTGTCAAAGTCGTTGGCTCTCCACATAAACTCCAAAATTTCATTCGAAAAAAATTAAATAAGTATGTTTAACATTTATTCCAAAATTGGGCTATTATGCAAAATATGACCAGTCGTACTTTGGCCGTGTTGTGCATAATTTTATTGTGTACAGAATATAATGACAATTGTTTTCATCTAAAAAATGTTAACAAACTATTCCCATGAAAAGGCGTTCTGGCAGACCAAGAAACTATTCTTCCTTATTTGGGTGAACTTAATGAGGCTTGTAGAAAAGACGTTTGTTTTTCTCAATTAAGCATTTCAAAATTTATGTCGTATTCAAAATCAAATGTCTAATAATGAATAAAAAATACATTTTGTACACTTCATCAATTTGTTATTGTTGTATTTTTTTATGCCCTGTTTTCTACCAGGATTTCCAGCCAGGCGGGAATGCTCTAAACCCCCCCCCCTCACAGTTAAACAAAGTTACTATTAAGATAGGCTAACATTAGTGAGTAAGATATGCAATCATTGTTATTATTAAGTTAGTATGTATTTTGCTGTAAGTAGGTTAACAGTAGTTATAGATGTTAATTTTAGATTTAAAATTAGATGTTAGATGAAGTTTAATTAAGGAGGCAGTGGCAGGAGGGTAAGAAAGATTGAGGGGAAGGTAAAGAGGTGGGGAGAGGGAGGTGGGAACAGGGATTGCGAGCCTGCGAATGTCTACTACGTCTTGGAAGAAAACTGATGTTTAAAAAGTCCGGATTTTCGGCAAGACGTGTTGTGCAAGATAAGAAGAGGACAGAGAAGAAAGGGTGTAAATTTAGAGTATATTTCCAGTGTTGAATTTCGAAAACCTGGCCAGGTATGAACCTTTTTGTCTTGGGGAACCTTCCAAACTCATTATGACCCAAGATGGCCACGAATAACCTAGCCGTTTGAGAGACAATTATATAAATTAGATTAGAAGCATTTTATTTTTCCTTTTTCTTTAATGTTTTTGTTTCGTTAAATATAAGGGTTTAATTTTATTATGCAACCCCCTCCCTGTATTATTATTTAAAATTTAATCTCTTAAAACAAAACTTTTTTTTCCTGGGATTCTTACATACGTTTTTCCATGCTTTTTACTGAAAAAAACACTGAATCTCTATCAAACATCCACAAATACTGAAATTTGCAGTGAGTGTTTTGTAATTTCGCCACCAGCTCTCCTAAATCTGTTATTAGCTGATTTCTCATAAGGGAAATCAACTATTGAGGTTGTATTCATGACGCGATTTTCGAAAAATGTCTTCAAATGCCCATCGATCCTACTCAGGAGACTTCCCCTGAGTAAATAAATTCTGTCACGCTGGGGATACGTAAACTAAGCAGATTTCACAGGTGCTAATATGACACATAAGTGATGTAATTTTACCGATTTTTTCTACTTCGAAGTAAAAATTCAATGAGCAGAAGTGAGTAGGGATTTACTGAAAACGGAAGCAATAAAATACGAATGGCTTGCTTAATATTTGTGTCACAAAAACATCTATAGTACAATTTTAGGGCATCAATAAGTCAATTACATTTCCTCATGTGACTCATAATCTCGGAGATATTTTAAATTAAGGGCTACCCCCAAATTCGATTGATATAGATCAAAAGAACATTTTCCAGTCATGAATTAAAATCTTAATTGGTGACGTCAACGTATTTGCAAGTTTCTCTTCTAGTGATGAGTTCTTGAAAATAATATTTGGTATTGAAGATTGGAATAACGTGTTTCATGATATATTTGCTTTTTGTCAAAGTACCATGATTAAAAGAGGTAGGTGGAAACTAAACAAAGCAAATATGGTTAATATTCATGTTAGAGGCAAAATGTGTATAAAAGCTGATTTCTGTTAAGGGATATCAGCTAGTAGGTAACACAATGGTAAATTTCAGCTATGGTAAGGTATTCATGTATTCATTATATCAGGTTGGTATAATTTCAACTAATGCATAGAGTCAGAGCTGGTATAATCAAAGTACTGCTCTTCACAGCAATATATCTGTTACTAATACACCAGTCTAGTTGTTTCACATAATTAATATATCTAAAGGTCATGCAGTGTAAACTTGATTAAACTTATTATCTGCATTTGCTAACTTCTATTGTACATGGATTCTATCCTTTATATAAACCTTTTGTTTATTATTTCATTACTATTCAATGTTTGCCGTTCGTATAATATACACTCCATTCAAATACCTTGTATGAAAATTCATATTAGCTCATAGTGAATGGATACTTATACAATTACCAGAGAACAATGCAAAGCTCTAATTAAACAAGCTGCTTCTCTCTTTCATTCGTATATATTCTGCCATATGTATTGAACTCAGATAAATCATTATCTGTATGGGTATTATATGAATACATATCCTAATTTGTTTTAATGGTCTAAATCCATAAAGATTTCTTATTAATAGAGACTCAAATCAAAGATGAAATCATGAGTTTACACTTTATGGAATTATTGTTACGTTTATTACTAAATCAGTAATAAATGTTGTTCATTAGAGTTTTTTTTATTGCAAAATTAAACACACGCAAGCTTCAGAGTTTTTATCACTGCACAATTTGTTTAACAATGCACTACACACTTAGTTAATTATTCTTAACTACTGCTCACAGTATGCAGTGATAGCTCCACTGTACTTCTTATTACACAGTCCAATAACTCACTCACGATCACTGAAGTTCACAAATCCTCGGCACTGCACTGATCTTCGCAAAGATAACGGTACTGCGCTCTCCTTTACATGGACACCCCACTGCACTGTACTTAACATAAAACACTTAACCGGACTGCAACTAAAACGCACTGTTCACTAAAGCTGCACTGAACGCACTGTTGTTCACTTGAAGAGAGCTGAGAACAAACTAAACTCTCTCTCTTAAAGGGGCTCAGGTGGCCGTGCGAGTTAAGGCGATGGTCTTAATTTCGCGTGGTAGACCTAGGGTGGCGGGTTCGAATCCCAGTAGAGGGCAGTAGAAATTTATTTAGTGACGGACTCATTAAGTAAACTTCTTAAGCCCACCCTGGCTTAGTAGCTTAGAAAAAAATGGTAACCTGTAGATAACCCGTCCCGATTAGCCATAGTTGCATAATGCGGACGTAAATAATAATAAACAAACTAACTCTCGTTACGAGCTGGACAGCTTTTATAGTCGAGCGACGACATCAAAGGAGAACGGCGAGAATGGGCTAGATGCTTAGTCTAGACACTTCCGACGCCAATGGTCCTCCCATCGGTCGGCTCCTTTTATCTTCTTCGTACTTCTTAAATATGTGATTAACTCTGTATAATTTTACTTGTACGCAGTTTTCGCAACAATATTGTTGTAGGGATTTTCAAAAGTAAAGTTCTCGTTTACTTAGGCTTCTGGTTATTGAAAAAGTATAAAACAGCTTGTTTGATGAAGCCATCCATGTGGTATTACTGTTGGTGGGAAATCTCCATAGTTTACGCAGCACCTGGGTGACGTAATTTTAGCTTCTGATTGCTACTCATGAAGGGACGTGGGAAACGTCAAACACACAAAGCGTAGAGTAAGTAATAAATTCGCTTGTTGAAAATGCAGATTTTATGAATTTTGTTTTGGATTTGAAGGTCAGCATCAGTTTACTTTATTAAATTACATAAAGATCGCCAAGTAAGTAGGTTGGAACTTTTAATTAAGAAGAATTAAGCAGCTTTTGGCAAGGGTTTCGTAAGTCGATAGTACTTACGCTAATTTTCAACTTGAGAGACCAAAGGTGGATAGGTGAGTTAGGCTGGTATCTTTGTGATGGTTAGGGCTTGAGGGGTTACTCCGAAGAGCTGTGTTTCAGATAATCGGCTTAGACCGGGCAGAGAGGATCTACATTGGTTTCGTTATGGATCACCATATTCTAAGGGCTTATCTCAAGAATGACCACACAATTCATATTGCTACGTATATTGACGTTCCTCCCCGTCAGGCAAGAGTGGTGGTGCTAAGTTGTTGTTAGCCTACTAGCATTAGAAAATGCCAAATAAAATTCAGTTTATACAGGTCCAAGAGGTTCGCAACTGAATATTTGGGACTTAGGCGGGTTCATCTTCTTTACCAACAAAAAAGTTCGTCACGCAGGGGCTGCGTAAACAAAGCAGATTTCCCACGTGACGTTTTCCAGTAGATAAATCTTATCTATAAAGCTATTCAAGAGGGAAGAATAGTTATGGAAACGGCCGCCAGAGCTCTCGGCTGAAATTCCCGAACATAGCCGACTCCTGCCGACCACATAGAGAATACAAATGCAAATATCTCGGTTAATATTCAATATACAGAATAAATGTACAATATTTACAATAGAACAATATTTATAGTAAATTTAATTTGCAATAAGATTGAATCAATACAAATTTTCGATCCGACGCAAAATAACGGAGATATTTTGAATTTTCAAAAATCCCCCCTCTAAACCCCCCCCCCATCCCACTGGTCCGATTTCAGCCATTAACGAACTTGATCTTCCTTTTTACATAAAACGATTAAATTCCGAGTTTGGTAACGATCAAACAAAAATTGCTAGCAAGAGCGTTAACAGACAAATATATATATATATATATATATATATATATATATATATATATATATATATATATATATATATAATTTTGAACGGACCTCATTTAGCAGATTTCTCTTAAGGGAAATCAGCTATTGAGGTTGTACTCATGACGGAATTTTCGAAGATTTTCTTCAAATGTCCATCGATCCTCCCTAGTAGATGAAGAAAATGAGGTCCGTTCAAAACTGTGTATATATATATATATATATATATATATATATATATATATATAATTTTGAACGGACCTCATTTAGCAGATTTCTCTTAAGGGAAATCAGCTATTGAGGTTGTTCTCATGACGGAATTTTCGAAGTTTTTCTTCAAATGCCCATCGATCCTACCTAGTAGATGAAGAAAATGAGGTCCGTTCAAAACTGTGTGTGTGTATATATATATATATATATATATATATATATATATATATATATATATATATATATATATTTGTCTGTTACCGCTCTAGCGGTCGCAATTTTTGTTTAATCGTTATGAAACTTGATATTTAACCGTTTTATGTAAAAAGACAGATCAAGTTCGTTATTGGCTGAAATCGGACCAGAGGGAGGGGGGGGAAATTCGATAATTCCAAATATCTCCGTTATTATGCATCGGATCGAAAAAATGTATATAACTAATCTTATTGCAAATTAAATTTACTATAAATATTGTTATATACGTTTATTCTCTATCTTGAATATTAACCGAGATATTTGCATTTTTCAGTTTTTAGCAAACCGCCACTTCTACTCATGTTACGTAAACAATAGTCTGCTACATAATAAATCACATTATTGGAAGTTTAAATACCAAAAATTGTATTCAAGAGACTTTTATTATACGAGATACATCCAAATATGCCCTGGTGACCCCCCCCCCCATCTTAAAGTTTTGGACTACTAAAATTTTATTGATTGAGATAACAATTATTCTGACTCATTGTTAATTACAGTACTAGATATAGTAAATAGTTCTCAATAAAATTATGTGTTATATTCTGATATATTTCAGTAATTGTTTTTCTTTCCAGTGTGAGCCGGGCCGGGCCCGTGTGTTTACATTTCTAACCTAACGCTTCCTGTCGGCAGGTTATTGAAATTGGATGAAACATTTCTTATTTCCGTTTGTATTTATTCACGGTGTTGTTGTGTTAGCAGTATGTATATTTATCTATTACTAAACTTCCCGAGGGAAATCTGCTTAGTTTACGCAGCCCCTGCGTGACGGACTTTTTTCGTCATATTCTGGGTAGGATCGATTGACATTTGAGGAAATTTTTCGAAACTCGCGTCATGAGTACGACCTCAATAGCTGATTTCCCATAAGGGAAATCTGCTGAAACCTTACCTTGACACTAGAACTTAGAACAGTGTGTTCACTCATAATTCATGTAGCATAAGTAGCACAGGATATATATAAGACGCTAGCTAGTTACATGAGAACTTATACTATTACTCTGAAGTAATTTTAATATTTAAAAAAAATATATATTAAAAGTATTGAATTTGGAACAAAATTTGTTTTATTTGTATTTATTTATTGACGTCCAATTTGGGTTATTTAGGCTGATCGGGACGGGTTATCTACAGTATACCACCACTTGGGTGGGACACACGAATTTATTTAATGAGACTGTCATTAAATAAATTTTCTATTGTACACCTTACAACTCTATGTATAACAGGTTGGGATTAAAACCGCACCAAACTCAAATGGCTAAAAAAATATTTTTTTTTTAGATTTATTTTATTTATTACACTATTTATAAAATTGTTTCAATTTGTTTTAGGAAGCTGTAATTTAAAAATCTTAGGAAACCCTATGACAAAGAATAAAATATATTTGCCGAAACCCGGGATCGAACCAGGGACCTTTAGATCTTCAGTCTAACGCTCTCCCAACTGAGCTATTTCGGCTGATTAATGATCAACATATATGGTATAATTAAAAATTGTTTACAGAGCGACTAGGGTTAAAATTAGTAATATTTCACCTCATACATGATTTTAAACGAATTTAATGAACACGATTAAGAAATGGCAAGATAGCCTCGGAAAAGATTAAGTAGGTCTGTATGTTCAAAACGTCATTATCTTTGAAAATTAAATGTTCCTTCCAACAACACTTTGTGATCTGAGAACCACATAACTCTAGTGAAGACATTCACATAGTCGAACTCATATTCCTTCGAAGTGCATAATTCTGTCGTTTAAGTAAAACATTTGTAGCAAGTTCTGACAGTCACACTGTACACTGTAACACTTTCAACTGTAAGGTAAATTAAAAGTCCGTCACACAGGGACTTTGTAAACTAAGCAGATATCCCTCGTGAAGTTTAATAATAGATAAATCTACATCCTGGTAACACAACACCACAGTGAATATTAAGAGAATAAATGCAAACAGTAAATTTTAATAATTTCCTGACGGGAAGGGTCTAAAATATAAACAAACATATTTCTTATTAACACGACCGTGAATATTAATTGAACAAATACAAATGACAATGATATATCTTTTAATCAATTTTCATTTTAATAACCTCCACAACGGTAGGCGTCTGAATTAAAAACAAACAATTCAGCCAACCTCTCAAAGCTGAAAGATTGAAATATTCTTGAACGGAAAGAAAAACAATTACTGAAATATATCAGAATGCATCATATTCATTTTATTGAAAACTATGTACTATACCTAGTACTGTAATTTATAATGAATCAGAATAGTTTATATCTCAATCAATCAAATTTTAGTAGACCAAGAATTTAAGACTGTAGAGGGAGGGGTCACAAGAACATATTTGCATGTATTATGTATAATAAAGGTCTTTGGAAAACAATATTTGGAATTTAAGTTTGGAATAATGTGGTTTATTAGATAACAGAGCATTGTTTATGTAACACGAGTAGAAGTAGGGGTTTGGTGAAGTCTGAAAACTAAAAAATGCAAATATCTAGGTTAATATTCAAGATAGAGGATAAATGTATATAAGAATATTTATAAAACATTTACAATTTTCAATAAGATTTATTCTATACATTTTTTTCGATCCGACTTATAGTAACGGAGATATTTTGAATTTTCAAAATTCTCCCCCTTTAATCTCCACCTCTCCTTCTTGTCCGATTTCAGACGTTAACGAACTAGATCTTTTTTTTTGCATGAAACGATTAAATACCGCGTTTGGTAACGATCAAACAAAAATTGCGACCGCTAGAGCGTTAACAGACAAATATATATATAATTATGGACGGACCTCATTTTCGTCATCTCCTGGGTAGGATCGATGGACATTTGAGGAAATATTTCAAAAGTCGCGTCATGAGTACGACCTCAATAGCTGATTTCCCTAAAGCAAAATCTGTTAAAAACGTATTTCACGCAGAGGCAGCGTAAACTAAGCAGATTTTCCACGTTCTCGTACAACACACTAGCTTTCAAATCTCACCATACATTTTTTATTTCTAAGTAAAAATCTGATGAGTAAAATTAGGGTGTTTGTAGTGTAGAACGAAACAGTTAAATTTAGTGTACGGCATTGGTTAAATAAACATTCGAATTGAGAACATAAAATCTGTATTGATGACGTTACTATGTACTTTCATGTAGCTCTCTCATAGTAAAGGTTCGCTGAAAACAATATTTGGTATTTAAGCTTGCAATAAGACGTTTCATAACATATGTCCATTCTATTTATACGTTTCATAACATTGTCCGTTCTATTTATTTTTTACATTTGTTAAATTTAGCTTTGTACAAATTTGAATATTTATCTAACTTTGTAAAATTATATTCTAACATGTTAAAAGATGAATCGTCATTGTAGCGGCATCTCAAATAAATAAAATACAGTAAACATGCGATAGCTATAAGTGAGGGTTTGCAGATTGCATAAAATTAAATGAATGCAAATGTCTTGTTTAATATTCGAGACAGAAAAAATGTTTACAAATTGCTTAAATTCAGTTTTCGACCAGACTCAAAATAACAAAGATATTTTAAATTTATGGTTTTTTATCGAGTAATTTATTAATGTCCACTTTGTGCTACTAAGGCTAATTAGGACGGATTACAAGCTGGTTACCACCCTTTTCTAAAGAAGGTGGGACTAAGGATTTTATTTATTGAGTTCGTCACTAAATAAGTTCCAATTTTCCATGCCAGAATCGAACTCGCGACTCTAGATTCACCAGGTGAGATTAAGACAAACGCCTTAACATACATCACCAAACTGAGCACATTAGCAACATGTAGTCAATATATGCAATTCTGCCTACAACACATTCCGCTGTCTAAATATGAGCTCTTTTTTTTTCAATTAAACAGGGATAAAAGAGTGAACGAGAGATGCTTAGTCAAATCGATACAACTGAATCTCTTCTTCAAGCTCTAGTAATTTGTTCTTCCAAGTAATTTTATCTAGATTACAGCCCATTTTGGTAGCTGTTGCTTGATTGGTTAAGTGCTGGACTTTCGTTATGTTAGTAAACATTTTATTTTGGAAGGCCCATAAACGTTTTTATGCCAGTATTTTGTTTTTTGATAGCCATTATAGCTGTGTTGTCAACTCTTGTACTACTTACAATGTCGTGGTAGCTACAACTTTGAATAAGTAAAAATAACTTCTTTCAACTTTAAATGTATATTTCACAAATATAGTCATTAATGTCAATTATTAACGGGTCATGAATTGAATTGTCGTTTTAATTTTTATTCTGAATGGAAGATCTCTTTTATTCCTATTACTTCATTTGAAGGGATTTTCTATTCCATACAACGAAGAAAACATTAATAAGCTGTAGGATTTAAAATACACCCACAAATTAAAACCTCGCTGCAAGGACCAGCTTTTTCTATCTCCCCAAAAGCATTAGCATTTTAATAAGGAACCTCTCAGCTCTAAAACTGTACAAAAAAAGGACTGGATATTAACTCTGGCCAACCCACTGGAAACGGCACCATTTTTAGAAATCACTAAGCCATTAAAGAGGCTTTAGAAACCGCTAATAAAATGTTTTTAAGAAATAAGTCAAAATAAAAATTCATCACATTTCCACTGAATTAAATATCTGTTTTTATAACATTTTGTTCCTTTAATATTGAAAATAAACACATCGATTCAAAGAAATATTTAATAAATGGCGACAACATATAATGAATATACAAAGTCACTAATGAAGAAATGTCACTGCGTTGTTAGCCATTTTCTTTAAACTGCCGCCTACGATTCAGCTATATGCCGTACAATAAAATATTGTTACGTACATAACAAAAATAATAAACGTTGTTTATTAGAGTTCTTTTGGATTGCAAAATTAAATACACAAGCTTTATCACTGCACAATATATTTGACAATGCACTACACACTTGGTAATTAATTCTTAACTATTACTCACAATATGCACTGATGACTTTACTGTTCTTATTGTTGCACAGTAAAATGACTCAGGATCACTGAAGTTCACAAAAACACGGCACTGCACTGTTCTTCACATAAACACGGCACTACAGTGATCTTTACATAAACAATTTACCGCAACGCAACTAAACTGCACTGTTCACTGAAAGCACTGTTATTCACTTGAAGAGAACAAACTAAACAATCGGGCGATCCGTACCCCTTTATTGCTCAGCGGCTAGCATCAAAAGGGAGGCCGAGAATGAGCTAGACGGCTTAGTCGAAACACTTCCGACGCCAACAGTCCTTCCATCGGTCGGCTCCTTTCATCTACTTCGTACTTCTTAAATATGTGATTAACTCTGTTCAATTTTCCATGTACGTAGTTTTCGCAACAATATGTTTTTGTAGACCGTAGTCTGTGTAGTAATAACTAGCAGAAAATTAAACTGTCCGTCACTCCGAGGCTGCATAAACTAAGCAGATTTCCCACGTAATAGATGACATTCTGGTAATCTCACCATATATTTTCTAAATTTAAGTAGAACTCTAATGAGTAGAAGTTTGTGTTTAATGATGGCTGAAAAGAAGAATGTACAAATAACTTGCTTAATATTTGAGTTACGAGAAAATGTATAAAACAACAATCGCAAAGCGCATACAGTTTTACAAGATAGAATTGTTCGACCTATAAAAATAAAGATTTATTGAATTTCAAATTGCTCCCTCATCTTTTAACCACCCCTCGTTCTAGGTCCGATTTCAGCCATTAACAAATATGTTGAATATCGAATATGGTATAAGCCAAACAAACATTCTCGAGTCACGTACGTAAATTCTGGAGGACAATCTGAATAGTTGATTTCCCATTCTGCTAAAACTTCCGACAGATAGCGTTAAATATGCAAATTTGGACAGAAGTGATGATCTTACACAATCTATTCTGCATTTCTTCATAATTAGTGGCCTATGTAAACAAAACTTAAAATTTAAAAAGGACATGAGCTGGTTAATCGCCCAGGTGCTCTTATTGTAAGTGAAAATCGCAATTGCAGGAGTGAGGGTTTATTGAAGGCCGAATTAGAGATGGAGGAAAGATGTATACAAACAAAAATAGTTAAATAATATTTGAGGAAACTAACGGATACATTTTCAATTACTCCCTCCCCGAATAACTTCCGTCATTGGGCCAATTCTGACAGTTAACAGGATCGACCTCACTATTCCTATTAACGTATAACATTTTTTTTTTTTTGGAGGCCAGCATAAAACAAATTTAATTGAGGAAGGAGGAAAAAGAAAATATTCCAGACGTCATTTGTGCAAGGATGTTATGTATATTTTCAAGGAAACTTTTAATAAATGAGTCGAATCAAAGCTCTTCAGGAGTTAAATGTTATTAATAAATAGGTCTTTCCTTCTTTATATTATTCCTTCCAGGCAGTGCCACGTTCGAAGCGTTATAATAGCTTTTAGGGAAAATTACAAGAGTAGAAGGAGTGGGTTTACTGAAGATTTGTTGTTGAAAAATACAGTTAATTCGGTTAATATTCAAGTTAATGAAAAGACACCAATAGTAACCAAAATCGGTTTTTCACAATTATTCGAACCGATGGAAAATTGCGGACGGACTTAACACTGAATCGTTCACTAAACTCACCACTTTTAGCAGATCTCATGACGGAATTTTCGAAATTATTCTACAAATGTCCATAGTCCATCATACCTAGTAGATGACGAAAATGAGGTTCAAAACTGTATATATATATATATATATATATATATATATATATGTGTGTGTGTGTGTGTGTGTGTGTGTGTGTGTGTGTGTGTGTGTGTGTGTGTGTGTGTGTGTGTGTGTGTGTGTGTGTGTGTGTGTGTGTGTGTGTGTGTCTCTTGCCGCTCTAGCGGTGGTAATTTTTGTTTGATCGTTACCAATCTCGTTCGTTAACGGCTGAAATCGGACCAGTGGGAAGAGGAGGGGGGATTAGAGAGGGACAGTTCTGAAAATTTGAAATATCTCCGTTACTATAACTATGATCGAAAAAGTGTATTGAATGAATCTTACTGAAATCTAAATGTCCTATGAATATTGCAATGTACATTTATTCTCTATCTGTGAAAATAAGCATGAGCTCTAGCTGTGAAGATATTTGCATTTTTCAGTAATCAGCTTTCAGCAATCCCCCACTTCTGCTCATGATATATAATAAACCACATTATTCGAAGCTTAAATACCAAATATTGTTATCAAGAGACCTTTATTATACGAGATAGTTGTAAATATGTGCTGGTAATCCCCCCCCCCCGCTGCCTTAAGTTGGGTTACTAAAATTTGATTGATTGAGATAAAAATTATTCTGATTCATTATAAATTGCAATACTAGATATAGCAAATAGTTTTCAACAAAATTAATATGTTATGTTCAGATTCTTTTCAGTAATTGTTTTTCTTTCCGGTGAAGAATATTTCTATCTAGCTGTCCCGCTATGAGCGGTTGGCAGACCGCTTTGTTTATATTTCAGACGTTTTCCTTTGTGAGGTTATGACAGAAAGAGTTCTCATTACTGTATGTATTTAATCACTTAATATTCAGGGTGGTGTTAAGTGTTACTAGTATTTTGATTTATCTATTGTGAAACTTCGCTGGGAAATCTGTTTAGTTTACGCAGCCCCTGCGTGACGGGACTTTTCTTCTTCCCCAAAGGGGCCATCTGCTCCAGCGGTCTTATCGTCTCTCTTAAATGTTGCAAATTTTCGGTAGCTCTACGGCTACCTTCTTCAGGCTATCCATCGCCACTGTTCTGCGTATGTCGAAGTCCAGGGTCTAAAGGGAATATGTGTTAGTAATGAATACGTGACGAGATGATTTCGTATATCTAAGCTTTGCATTTTCAAGGGGAGCCATTTCTATTTCAACCAGCCAAAGACGGTTAACACGGCTAGTATAGATAGATATTTTATTGGCTTATGTTTACAAACATTTTGTCAAGAGTCTGGCCAATTACTGTTAGTAAGGTTATTAATATAACTTCTTAAAAAATGTGTAAATAAAAATAGTAATAATTTCTAAATTACACATGAACGGCATATACATTGGCACATAATAAAATATATGTAAATATTGATCTAAATAATTATAATACTTAATTCAATAGATCATAATTTAATGTAAATGTAGATTAATTCATTCTTTTCTAATGTCTAAATAAAGATTAGTTTTCTGAAATATCAAATTAACATAATTCTTCTCTAAGATTTATGAAAAACAGAATATTAGTTATAAGTATAATTGGATATAATAAATAATGTGCCGATTATTGTAGTTTAAGCACCCCCATATAAATAATAAACTTCTTTCTTTTATTCTGTTAACTTTCGCAAACTTTTGATAAGAAACATAAAACATCATTAACTTTATTTTGACTGTTGTAATCCAAAATGTTTTCCAATTATGGGTATTCTCTTTGAGGCACTATATATTTGTCAAGGAATTTTACAATTAATTTTGTATAGGGCTACACAACTGTAAATGATTCAAATGTAGTTATATATATTTTTGGCACCATTTACATACCTCTCCAGTTTTTATAATTTAGGTCATTGTTTCTTGTATATTTATATATATAATGTAACTGACAAGAAATACTCATGTACTCAACTACGACTATTAATGAGAACAGTTTTATTACACTAAATATTAACTTTTAGAATACTTACGGTTATCTAACCCGTTTACAACTGTAAGCAGATGAGGTAAGCTCGGAATGAGGTTTTCCCTCTCCGTGAGGTAATATGAACATACTGTTTGATATCCTACATTTCACCGCTATTTACCCTTCCTTCATCACCGCTTCAAACCAACTAGCCGCGTTTTATTCCTGGAATATGTACCTCAACTGGATAAATGAAGTTTAGAGAAAAGGTTCCGTACTCTCCATGAGTAAAAATTTTAAATAAAAAGCTTGTCTCATTGCTGATATTTGTTATTCTAGTACATTTAAAGTAACGACAATCTCTTTGGCATTAATAAGTAGTAATTATCGTGTACTTTTGGTAGAGTGGTATTAGTAGATTATCTTCGCACAAAAATGTAGTTTGCTTAGGAGGTTTCTAAGAAAGCCAAACGGTTATCCTGGCTGTCGCCACTGCAGAATTAAAACAAGTCCGTCACGCAGGGGCTGCGTAAACTTACCAGATTTCCCCTTTCTGATAGACCCTCGTGATATTTAACAATAGATAAATCTACATACTTGTAACACAATAGCACCGTCAACATCAAGTGAATAAATACAAACGATAATAAGAAACCTCCAGACGGGAAGTATCTGAAACGTGAACAAACAGGTGTGCCAATTTCTTACAGGAAAGAAAAACAATTTGTGAAATATATCAGAATATAACATTAATTTTATTGAAAGCTATTCACTATATCTAGTGCTGTCATTTATAATGGATCAGAATAATTTTTATCTCAATCAATCAAATTTTAGTAGAACTTAAGAATGGGGGGGAGGGGAGTCACCATATTTGCTTAATAAATTTATCCCCCTGGCCCGATTTCAGCAGTTAACGAACTTGATGTTTCTTTTTAAACTAAACGACTAAATATCGAGTTTGGTGACGATTAAACAATAATTGCGACAACGCACGCACGCACGCACGCACGCACCCACGCACGCACGCACGCACACACACACACACACACACACACACAGATTCCACACTTTGGAAGAGGATGCCTGCCCTTGCGATAATGCCTCATCACAGACGGTGGAACACCTGATCTTTGACTGCTCTCGTCTAGAGCATATCAGGGCCCCCATCATCCGAAGAGCTATCGGGCTAAATATGAGCTGGCCACTTGAGCTGCATCAACTTACACAGCAAGAAGTATTTGGTGATTTTATTGACCTTGTTGCAAGTATAAATTTTGAGGTGTTGTAAAACAAAAAAAAAACTTGTTGTTTATCTTGTATTTGATTAGGTTTTAGTATTTTATGGTATAAGTTTTAGTGATTTGTATTTGTTATGTAACACACGTAGTATATTTCATGTGGAGCATGTGTATTTTAAATAATAAAATCCCTTTTGGTAGGGTTACTACCATTAGGAAAATTTAAAAAAACAAAAAAAAAACACACACACACACAGTTTTGAATGGACCTCATTTTCGTCATCTCCTAGGTATGATCGATGGAGATTTGAAGAATAATTTCAAAAATCGTGTCATGAGTACGACCTCAATAGCTGATTTCCCTTAAAGGAAATCTGCTAAAAGTTGTTTATTTCGCTATTTAAAGTAAATTTGGTAATATACACTTTCAAACAATAGCGGGAGTCAACAATTTTATTTGTAATCATTAGAGTGCTTTTAATATAGGCATATTATGACAAATGATGTAATGTTTTTAGACGCATATGACTAATACTTATGAGAAAAAGACACCATATAAAATATTCTTCAAAAGGAAGCCTTCAGCGATCAACCTAAGAATGTACGGAAGTAAAGTCTATGTCAGAATTCCTGAAGAAAATAGAAAGTCAAAATGGGAAAAGAAAGCTGAATTAGGAATGTTACTTGGATATACAGAAGTTGGATACAGAGTTTTGATAAAGAATCGAGTGATCATCGCGAGGCATGTTGATATTATTGAAGAAGATGTTAAAATTGTTGGTATGAAAGATGAAGAAAATAAGGATGAACGAAATAAAGAAAATGCCAGAGAGCCAGAAGAAAACAAGAATGTGCCGAATGAAAACGAATTACAACATGAGTTAAACTGTGAAAATGAAGAAGACATGAAAAAGACAATCACACGATCTAAAAGAATAATTAAACCTCCAAACCGCTTTGATGAAGAGTTTGGATATTATTGCATATCTGCTAATTTTTGCAATGCTTTGACACCAAGTACCTTTGAGGAGGCGATGAACTCTGAAGATGCTGAAATGTGGAAGGTGGTGATGGACAAGGAAATGAGCAGTCTTGCTGAAAACAACACATGGTTGCTAGTTGAATGACCTCAAAAAAGCAGAATAGTGTTACTAAAGCATCTACTTATGCTGAATATATTGCTTTGTCTGAAGCTATTACCGAGTTAAATTTAATGCGTAATATTTTGAATGATGTTTTTATTAATATTTGTGTGCCTATTGAAGTCTATGAGGATAATTCTGGAGTTTTGGTTATAGCTAAATATGGAAATTTCACTAAGAATTCCAAACATATCGAGGTGCACTATCATTTTGTTCATGAAAATGTTAAAAATGGTATTATTGATATTTGTAAGGTAAATTCTGATGATAATGTTGCTGACATTTTCACCATGTCTCTTGGGAGTAATAAGTTTATGAAATTTAGAGAAATGTTGTCTTTGGAAATGTAAGTTCTTGTATTGTATTTTATTTTATGTTTAATTAATTAATTATGTTTTGTTGTTAAATATAAATGTAAGAAGGCGTGTTAAGTTGGTATATTGTACATTTATATTTAAGTTCTCTTTGTAAGACTTGTACCTCTTTGTAGACAGGATGTAGTATAGAGTAATATGTTGTACACAGGATGCTGTGTAAGTAGTGAGTCGCTGTATGTCTGTGAGTTCGGCCACGTGTTAAGAATGTCCAGTTGATAATTATAATTAATCAAAGTATCAGAGTATTCTCCTTTCACCTTAACAGTTACTTGGTTATGTCGTTATAACAAAAGACAATATACGTATAATTCAATATGATTTCAGGTTATAAAGGGGTCGGGGTGCTACAATCTCTTTCCCTCATCTTGCTTTTACAATATTAATTAAATTATTTTTAGGGTACGACTGGGGACTTATTTACATTTATTCTTCAAAACTCGAATTTCTATTCTATAAGTCCTCTACCAGACCCTTACTGGAAAACGACGCGCCTAGAAGGGCAGTGTAGTTGTTAACATTGAAGATTAGGAGAAACAACATCATGTTTCAGCCTCAAATGATTTCCCGAGTGAACAATAATCTGATATGTAGTGAAAAAGGCAATCCGAAACTTAAATACAAAATATTGTTTTCAACAGATCGTTACTCAATGAGATAAATGCAAATACCTTGTGTGATAAGGTTTTTAGGTCGAAAATGTTTATTAGATCGATACCATAGTTGATATTTAAACATTTCATTCAACATACAGATCATATACGGTAATCGCTGAAATCATCCTTGGAAGAGGGAGGAATAATTGTAAATTCGAGATATCTCTGTTAGTATGTTTTGGATCGGAAAAGTTCATACAACCAATGTCATGGAATTGTTGTTAAATATATTTATTTCTTATCTCGAATAATAATCACTGCTATCACTTCACTTTACACTTCTATAGGAGATCTCTGGGCCATTGTCTCTTGAGGCGCCTTGTTGGGGAATATGGATGAGTGGTACTGGAAAGGTCTAGGACCTCTGGATTAGGATGATTGGATAGCCTGCTGTGGAATTTTCTGAATCTTAAGGGAATTAGGTCCTTTACAAATTGGATATTAAGATCTTTATGGAGGGTGTGATTTTTTTGTCGCTATGAGCCTCGATGTGTTAAGTGTGGAGCAGGACACAGCAGTGAGTCTTGCGACAAAAGTAGGTCCTCCCCAGCATTTTGCGCCCTCTGCTCCAACAACCACCCGCCAAACTACAAAGGTTGTGAAACCTAAAAGGAGCTTCGAAAAACAGCAACGAACTTCAAATCAACACTCAAGCCTGACGAATAATAATAAGCGAGATTTTATGTTTCAATGTATTTTTATGTTTTAAGCCTTTGTAGCCCTCATTAATAATCGTCTTATTTTTACAATAAGTAATTAAGTTAATTTCAACTTCTGTTTACATATGTTTCGTACTACTGGAGAAATTTAGAATAGATAGTAAAATGAGATGGTCAGTGTGTCATGCCAGGACATGGAAGATCTGCTTAGTTTACGCAGCCCTGGGTGAGGACTTTTTTAATTTTTCTGTTTTTCAGTAATCCCCCAGTTTTAGTCATCGCACTTCAACAATCAACGGAAATATGAAACGTCATAGTCTAATCTTAAATACCCAATATTGTTTTCAATAGATCTTTACGTTTTATGCAAATACGTAGAGGTTTACGACATCAATTAAGATTTTGTTAACCTCCCACTTCAACCCACAGGATTTTTATTTGTAAATAGGGAATAGTTGGTGAGAGGAGATAACAGTGTGCCATGCCAGATCGTGGGAAATCTGCTAAGATTCGCAGCCCCTGCGTGACGGACTTTTAATTCAGAACTTTGCCTTTCAATTCATTTGAATCGAGCTTGTTGATGCAACTCTTTGCCTAACCCCCATGAATGATTTATTCATCCCACAACTCACATTGCAAATGGCGCTTCTTCCTCAATAGATTCTCTGTAACTGGACTTACTAATTATTGAATTTCATCGGACATTTAAACGTATTATGCTGTTTCCATCCAATTAATTCTTAATAGAAAGGAAAACCCATATAAATGAGAACGTTTCCCTATTGTTCATAAAATGAGACTTAGCCTCTAAAACGTAGAGCTCTGTTAGGGACGATACTTCTGGACGAAGGCCGTAAACTCCAAATAAGCCAAGGACATGAATTACTTGTGAAGTATGAATTTATGGCAGCCGTTCTCTCATTTGCCAATTCTGTTTCCATTTACTAGTTACACAAGTCGTCAAAATGTGTAATATAACAAGTTGCTTTCCATTATTTTCTGGCAGTCTTTATTAATAATAATTTATGACTCTGTATTCTTTTCATTCATTTTTCTTCTTATTCTGGACCCATTATTTTATAAGTTTTTCATAGTTTCATGGCAAGGGTCGCTAATAAATAAACACTTTTTCGCTCAAACTTTATTCATACTGCCCTACATGTTTCGTGGCTCACATACCGCCTATTCAGGGGCTATCCATTTCTGAATTGCTCGTCTCCCTCTTATGTTTGCTGCGACTGTCCTCATTGGGGAGGTCGTTGACACTCAACCCCTTATGCAACCAACGTTCTTCAGAAATGGATTGACCATCATGTAGGGCAGTATGAATTAAGTTTGAGCGAAAAAATGTTTTTTATTGGCAACCCTTGCCATGAAATTATGAAGAATTTTGTTTATTTTTTTATTGATTGTTATTGATTATACTTCACTACTTTGACGATTAGCAATCTTTAATGTTTGAGGATATTCACAAGTCCTCTTTTGTGAATAATGGTCATTTCTCTTGTTCATGGTCTTTTTCTGAAGTCAGGTCGAAAATTTGCTTGCACAACAGTTCATTCCCTTAAGGGAAATCATGACACGATTTTCGAAATATTTCTTCAAATGTCCATCGATTCTACCTAGGAGATGACGAGAATGAGATGAGATGATACGTTCAAAACTGTATATATATTGAATAGAATAATCATGATCTTCGATGAGTAGAAGCGGGGATTTCTGAAGACTGAACACTAAAAACTGTAAATACCTTGGTTTATATGGAAGATATAGAAAAATGCAAACAACGCGATTTATGGGAAATTAAATTTGCAACAAGCTTGATTATACAGAATTTTTTGTTTTGTCTCCGTCTATTTTTTAAGGAAAAATTTGCTAAAAGGGTCTGTGACGTGCGTGCGCGCCTCCCCCAAGTTTAAGTTCATTATTTGTTTAGTTCGTTGCGATAAAGTTCGTACTTTCAAGGAATCATGGGATTTTAGATAAGTGGCAGAATGTTAATTCTTGGATAAGTTATTATTTGCCGAATATAAATATTAAGTACAAGTAATTTTGTTGGTATTACAATGATTATCAAATCATTTTTGAGCATCTCAAAAGTTGAAGGAGTTTTTTTTTTTTCCTTTTCAGCATTCAGTAAACTCCCACACATTTTTCCTTGATTTTCACAAGGTCTTGAATTACTTAACACCTCATATCCAGCTTTGGCATAAATATCATAATACATAGGTTAGTTATTAAGTGAGGGGAGGACGCATAGATTAGAATGTCCTGATGTCTTCATCCGAGTATTAATTATCTGCTTGGGAAATCTGCTGAATTTACTCAGCTCCTGCGTAGCGAACTTTTGATAAATGGGCCCAGGGGGAGGCTCTGAAGTCTGAATTGCCAGGCGAGCGAGATACACAGCTAAAGATAAACAAACTTTAATGGAATCCAAAGAGAAAAGTCTAGAGGATGTGAATGGATAAAAGAGACCAGATATCGGGAAAGTGTTTCTATTTTCCCGGGAAAATGCGAGGCAAAGTGTTCCTCGCAATCTATTCTAATGAGTCTGTCTCAAAGAAATAATCTTTGCTCCGCTTTCCCTTTCCCCCATTAAAACACAAATCTATTACTTAATCTTTACTTTCTAGTTTTTTTTTCTCTTTTTTTTTTTAGAAAATAAAAAAGTTTTGTAAAGAATCGTATTCATGTTTATTGAAGTAGTGATCTTGAAGAGCTTTTTAAGAAGCACATTTTTTTATTTTATTTTATTCATTGAATATTCTTTTGAAGATAAAAAAAATAATAATACAGTTTTACAAAGTATTGGCTCTCAAAGTATTTTCTTGTCTTTTATTATATGCGGACATGAATTTAATGTGATTAGAGCTGTCCAGATGTTTAATTATTTAATAGTTACCGACCTCAAATTTGTATGTTCATGTAAATTTAATTTATTCCTACCTAGATATTAGAGCATTCAACATTCTCATAAGTAGTCGTAGGGAGTTAGCAGATTTCCCTTAACTAGACCTACCTAGGACCTGACTAAATCGCCGTTACTTAGGGGCTTCGTGAACTAAGCAGAGGCGTGCTCGTATGACACACTGGGAATGTCATCCATGTAATGTATAGTATAACATTCACAGATCATTCCATTTTTAATAAATGGTTCTATTCGATTTTTCCACCAGACGTGTAATAATTTGAGAAATTTCAAATTTTCGAAATTCCCCCTGTAAACATCCCTACCTCTCTACTTGTCCGATTTCAGCTATTAATGAACTTAATCTTTACTTGTACATAAAACGATTATATTTGGAGTTTGGTATCGAACAAACAAAAAGTCCGTCACGCAGGGGCTGCGTAAACTAAGCAGATTTCCCACGTGAAGTTTTACAATAGAGAAATTTTACGAGAGCCGAACAGTCAAGGAAACGGCCGAACTAGGTTTTGGTGGGAAAATCACTCTCGTCCGTTAGCCACCCAGATTTAATAAAAATGCAAATATCTCGGTTAATATGCAAGATAGAGAATAAATGTATATAACAATATTTATAGTAAATTTAATTTGCAATAAGATTGATTCTGTATAATTTTTCGATCAGACGTATAGTAACGGAGATATTTCGAATGTTCGAAAATCCTAGCCACTAAACCCCCCCCCCTACCTCTGGTCCGATTTCAGCCGTTAATGAACTTGATCTTTCTTTTTACATAAAACGACTAAATGAGTACGACTTTGAAAATTGTGATTTTCGTCATCCCTTGAGTAGGATCGGTTGAAAATTGAGGAATGTTTTTCAAAAATCGCGTCATCTTTAGGGAAAAATAAAAAAAAAAATAATTTTTTTTAACAAAAATGCCTTAATGGGGAAATAGGAAGGATTTATCCCGTTAAAATGGGGCTGCTTATTTTGTTGTTGATGTACATTTTTTTAAGTTTTCCAAAATTAAAATAATTTTGTGTTATATTATAGAAAGGTTTTTTTGTAACCATATTAAATATAGCCAAAAAATGTTTTTACTTGTCTGTTAAATGAATAGCATGTTTTATTCAAAGTATTGTATTTGGTTTTTTAAAGTTTTAATAATTGATGTCAGCTGATTTATGTAGAGGTGATTCATTTACCTTAAATCAGCTTTTAGCAGATTTCCCTTAAGGGAAATCAGCTATTGAGGTCGTACTCATGACGAAATTTTCGAAATTTTTCTTCAAATGTCCATCGATCCTACCCAGAAGATAACGAAAATGAGGTCCGTTCAAAATTATATATATACTAGCAGACCCGGCCACGCGTTGCTGTGGCTAAAGTTATTGTTATATTACATTGTAGTATACAATTTAAGAGGAACGGTAGGAGAACATTAGTGACGGGGTCCACCATGCTTTTTACATAGATGGTATTTGTAAAAAAATATGGTGACCTCCATGACAGATTTTCTACGACTACAACCCTTTAGCACAATGAAATTATTTACGAACCAAGACGGAAATGTTGCAGGTACACAAATTCAAGGGATTAGGATTTGAAGGGGAAGGACGTTGAACACGATTGATTAAAATTTTCTTACAGTTTATATTAAGCAGAAATCAATACAAAAGAATTAATTTTTAAATTTATTATTTCCATTTAATTTTGTAACGAATGAGCATATTACAAAGTTGTTAGTGAATAACATATGACATGCACATCTGTTAGAATATTTTGGAGTTAACAGATAATTGTGACTGTCAATTAATTATAGACAAATAATTTGAAATAAAATAAAATTGCTACTATAATTAAAGATCTAAGCTATCCTATCTCTCAAGTTGGACCAGACTGCTCACGGTGTGCCAATTTAATTTAAAATCGGTTAAGTAGTTTAGGAGTCCATCGCGGACAAACATCGTGACAGGAGATTTATATATATTAAGATATATATATATATATATATATATATATATATATATATATATATATATATATATGTATAATATATCCGTCACTTACTATGAATGGTGGATTACATAGAAAATAAAGTCCGTCACGCAGGGGCTGCGTAAACTAAGCAGATTTCCCACGTGAAGTTATACAATAGAGAAATCTCCATACGAGAGCCGAACAGTTACGGCAAAGGGCCGAACTAGCTTTTGGTGGGAAACTCAGTCTCCGTTATCGGCCCAAATTTAATAAAAATGCAAATATCTGGGTTAATATTCAAGATAAAGAATAAATGTATAGAACTATATTTATAGTAAATTTTATTTACATTAAGATTGGTTCTATTCAAATTGAAGTTGTACTCATGACGGAATTTTCGAAATTTTTCTTCAAATGTCCATCTATCCTACCTAGTAGATGACGAAAATGAGGTCCGTTCAAAACTGTATATATATATATATATATATATATATATATATATATATATATATATATATATATATATATATTTGTCTGTTACCGCTCTAGCGGTTGCAATTTTTGTTTGATCGTTGCCAAACTCGATATTTAGTCGTTTTATGTAAAATGAATGATCAATTTCGTTAACGGCTGAAATCGGACCTGTGGGAGGGGGGGGGGTTTAGAAGGGAGGATTTTTGAAAATTCGAAATATCATCGTTACTGGAAAAATTGTACAGAATCAATCTTATTGCAAATTAAATTTACTATAAATTTTGTTATATACATTTATTCTCTATCTTGAATATTAACCGAGATATTTGCATTTTTATGAAGTCTGTGGTCGGGGATAGTTCGGATTAGGTCGGTCGTTTCCGTAACTGCTCGGCTCAGGTGGAAGTTTTTTCTAACCTTACCTGTCGTTTCGAACCTTACCTTGCTTTCGTTACTTTGTGAGATTTATGCAAATATGGTCTGTTCACTCTCCCCCCCCCCCCCTTCTTTTGTACTTGGACTACTAAAATTTGAGTTATTAAAATATAAATTATTCATACAATTCAGAAGCCGTTTCTGTTGGGAATTTATTTTAATTAACTGAAAGATTTCTCATTACCGTTTGTATTTATCAAGGTGGTGTTGTGATACCAGTATGCAGATTTCTCTATTGTGTAACTTCACATGGGAAATCTGCTTAGTTTACGTAGCCCCTGCGTGACGGACTTTATTTTCTATGTAATCCACCATTCATAGTAAGTCTAGACTTGGCACTCTGAAGGAAGTGTTAGTGACTCTTAACAGAACTGATGTTGAACCCCTGAAGATGCTCCCTTTTAAAAGTAGCACGTCGAATTATGAAGAAAATATTAGATGACCAGTAGATTGCATTTCATTACACGAGTTACAACGTTAATAATAAAATGAATAATTTCGCTCTACTATCTGTTCTTAAGCACAAAAAAAATGTTTAGACTGTTTAATCAGTATGTGTCTCTTTATTATTCATCTCATGTCTGTCCAAAAACAAAAGCCCATCTTGTGAATCTACAGAACATATGTTTTTACAACTAACCTATATCTTACATTTCAAAGAGATATAAATATAACAATCTTTCATTATAATATTCACTCCCTAACAATATCAAAATCGGGACAGTAAAAAAATATTCATTTAAGGAATTTTTTATTGAGATAGGTTGTTATGAGGGTGCGGTTGGGGGAATGGAGACTGTGACCTCATTTACCTTTTGCCGCTCATTACCCTCAAAATCGAACGTTACCTCGAATATCCATAATTAATTTTAGAAATACGCCCCCTTATAAAATACAACAAAAAATGAACAATGTTTTATTCAATATTTAGCTTATATTGTTTTATGTGAAAAGCCCCAAAATCCGCAAAGAGTAGTTTTATCACAAAATTCTTAATAATGGACGATAATCTGATGTTTACTTTACCTGGAATCTTCATAATTAATTTAAATACTTCCCCCAACCCCTCTTATAAAATACCACAAAAACAAATAACATTTTATCTGATATTTAACTTACAAAATTAGTGTAAGTGAAACACATTATTTTATAAATTCGTGAACTGTTATTATATCTCAAATGTTTAATAAAAGAGGAATCATCTGATGTAGATACCAGTTGACCTTTTTTTAGGTACTTCTAATAACTTAAATAAATATAATTTTATTGTTTACTTCATTTTAAATTATTTCATTTGAAAGTCATATACAATATTTCCATTATATTAGATTGAAAAATCTCATAGTACATACATTATAAATCTCTTTTTTTATCTTCAAAAAAGGTCCTACACAAATATTTTAACTCTTCAATAGGTACAGAAAAAATTGAAGAATTTTTGTATTTCCGCCCCTTCCCGTTTGACGATTTCAATCAAACTAGGTTGTACTATAGTCCTAAATATGAAATATCACTCTTCCGAAGCTAGTCGTTTTTTGAGTTAAGAAATATGTTCATTCCGCCGACTCTAGTAGAAATGTTTCCAGGCAAGGTAAATACGGATAAATCCGTGGAAATATGAAAATCAAAAATGTTTGTGAATATAATGCTCCTTTTGAAAAGAACTTTGTGAAAAGAAGTAAATGAGGGCCAAATTATTTCTAACAAAATATAATGATTATATTGTTACTTTCATTACCAAAATCAGTAATAAATGTTGTTTATTAGAGTTCTTTTGGATTGCATAATTAAACACAAGCTTCAGAGTTTTTATTACTGCACAATTTGTTTAACAATGCACTACACGCTTGGTTAATTATTCTTAACTACTACTCACAGTATGCACTGATAGCTTCACTATTCTTGTTATTACAGAGTCCAATAACTCACTTACGATCACTGAAGTTCACAAAAACACGGCCCTTCACTGATCTTCACGAAGTTAACGGCACTGCACTGTCTTAAACACGGCGCTATACTGTTCTTTACAGAGTCACGGCACAACACTGTTCTTCACATAAAACACTTTACCGCACTGCAACTAAGTCGCACTGTTGCACTGAACGCACTGATGATCACTTGAAGACAGCTGAGAACAAACTAAACTGTCTGTCCGAGCTGTACGCTTTTATAGAGGAGCGGCGACATCAAAGGAAACTGTTTCGAGGGGACTAGACGCGTGGTCTAGAACAGTCTTAGCCAAAGTACGCACTTCGGGCGCCCTTCCAAATATGCCTTCCATCGGTCTGCTCCTTTGATCTCCTTCGTAATTCCCAAATACATAACTTTCTCTGTTCAATCTTTCATATAGGTAGTTTTTGTAACAATATTATATTTGATGTGTTCTGAATATTATTTCTAATATGAGTGCAAGTGGAAGGACATGGAGTCTCATATTTCAGCCATTTTGAATATCAAAAATTAAAAAAATGTCAACTTCAAAGAAGTTGGTCATCAACGACCGCATTTCAATGAGCATTTACAATATGGTCACACACTGAGCGATTCCATGCCCTCTCCAACCCCCCAACCCCCTAACCAATTAAAGTTCGAGATAAATTTTTATTCATTTCGGAAAAGCCTTTTCCCCCTTCAGATATTATAATTGAATTTGATGAAATTTCCTCATAAATGTATGAGGTTAATTTAATCCTCAGATGATGAAAAGATTCATTATGGAATGCCATCATCCTTTACAGCCATGTCCCTTTGTAATAGCTGGTTTATATTAAACCATAAGCAATATAAAGCTCATACAAAATCCTCTGAGTCGTAAATTACCTGATACCTTTGTAATTATATTAGGAATACTACTCTCTCGTAAAGTGACACATTTGGTTTAATATACATTCATGTCTTAATTTAGGGGTGGGATTCTCGGCAAAATATTTATAATTGGGGAGAAAGGAAGGGGCATGAATTTGATTCTTTAATCATCCGCAGCACATAGGCATTTTATAAATCAAGTGTTCTATATATTTCCGATGAGCATTAAATAAAACTTTCCCATTGATATTATGCATGCAAGACCAATGAAAAAAAAAAAACAATAGTTTCGACGCTCCTCAAATTTTGGTATCCCAATTAGCAGGTGTGACGACGATTGCGTAAGTACATATGGAAACCATCTTGTTCTTGCATTGCAGTTGCCTTTCTTGTGAAAGGAAAACTCTAGAGAGCAGACCTCATGCATCCATATGTTTCTGGCACTGAGTTCGTCAGTTAGGTCCCGGGCACTAGGTCAGCCAGTGATATATCCAGAAAATAGCTTTTATCTTTCTTTTTTTTCCTGAGGTCTATAATGACAAATATTTTTGGACTTAAATTATATCATAGTTTTATAATTTCATTCAGTCGATTTCAATTAATTTGTTTGTTTTTCGGAGGGGGGGGGCTTCATTACATAGGTACATAAATATTTTTCACGACGTATTTTGTACTGCGGAAATTAATAATTTCGTTGTATACTAATGATTTGTTTTGTTTACAAATTGTTACTACACATTATTTTGCAGTATTTGTGATAGCTGTTAAGGAGGCATCTTTGTACCAATGCTATAGCTTTACGTATTTAGATGCATAAAATAAATAACTTAATGGCACGAAATATATATTAAAAAAAACTATATATTTTTTTTTTCTTTAAATTCCAAATTCTGCCTGGCAGGCTGATATTATGGTATATTTAATATGCAATCACATATGATTCTATATTTCATTGGAACCACTTTATTTATATTCGATTTAATGTGTTAAAGGAGTAAATTATTTTAATAACAGATATTTAATTCAGTGGAAATGTGATGAATTTTTATTTTACTTATTTCTTAAAAACATTTTATTAGCGGTCTCTAAAGCCTCTTTAATGGCTTAGTGATTTCTAAAAATGGTGCCGTTTCCAGTGGGTTGGCCAGAGTTAATATCCAGTCCTTTTTTTTGTACAGTTTTAGAGCTGAGAGGTTCCTTATTAAAATGCTAATGCTTTTGGAGAGAGAAAAAAAGCTGGTCCTTGCAGCTCGAGGTTTTAATTTGTGGGTGTATTTTAAATCCTACAGCTTATTAATGTTTTCCTCGTTGTATGGAATCGAGAATCTCTTCAAATGACGTAATAGGAATAAAAGAGATCTTCCATTCAGAATAAAAATAAAAAGACATTTGGAATTCAAGGGGCGTTAATGAACATTTATTTATGTACACATCACGTTGTCAACAAATGGACATTAATGAAATTGGGAAATTAATGTAGTATTACAACTAAAAGAAGCCTTTTTAGCAGATTTCCCTTAAGGGTAATCAGCTATTGAGGTCGTACTCATGACGCGAGTTTCGAAACATTTCCTCAAATGTCCATCGATCCTACCCAGGAGATGACGAAAATGAGGTCCGTTCAAAATTATATATATATATATAAATTTGTCTGTTAACGCTCTAGCGGTCGCAATTTTTGTTTGATCGTTACCAAACTCGGAATTTAATCGTTTTATGTAAAAAGAAAGATCAAGTTCGTTAATGGCTGAAATTGAACCACTGGGAGGGAGGGGTTTTAGAGGGGGGATTTTTGAAAATTCAAAATATCTCCGTTATTATGCGTCGGATCGAAAAATTGTATAGAATCAATCTTATTGCATATTAAAAATTTACTATAAATATTGTTCTATACATTTATTCTGTATCTTGAATATTAACCGAAATATTTGCATTTGTATTCTGTATGTGGTCGGCAGGAGTTGGCTGTTCGGGAATTTCCGCCGAGAGCTCTGGCTGCTGTTTCCATAACTATTCGTCCCTCTTGAATAGGTTTAGAGATAAGATTTATCTAAAGGAAAACGTCACGTGGGAAATCTGCTTAGTTTACGCAGCCCCTGCGTGGCGGACTTTTATTTTCATAAGATGTAGCCCTCCATGTAACTTATTAAATTTAACATAATTTTAGTATTAAATAATTTTGAATTTATCAAATTGATTTCTTGCTCAATAAATTAATTTCAGAGTCTCTTCCCAGATTTTTAGTCTTAAAATGATTTCTTGATTTAGAGTACAGATTAGTAGTTCCCAAATTATATTTGTTAACTGACTACATTTGAATATTTTATATACATCGAAACATTATAAATTAACTGATATGCCGTATAGCCAATGTAAGCGTTTGAGTTGTATGCCATCATTTCAAAGCATTCCTTAAGTTTAGCAGCCTTTATTGTAGATACTCTCATTTACCCATTTCTGCCTTGGCCTACCTCTTCTCCTAACTTGTGTACTATAAAGGGAAATCAAATATTGAGGCTGCACTCATGATGTGGGTATCGAAAAACATCTTCAAGTGGCGATCGAGATTACAAGAATGAAATCCTCTCAAGTTTATATTTCTGTTAAAGCTCGCTATTTTTATTTGATCTGCACCAAACTCGATATTTAATCGGTTCATGTAAAACAAAAGATTAAGTTCGTAATGGCTGGAATTATATGAACATATATATATATATATATATATATATATAATATTATATTATATATATATAATATATATATATATATATATATATATATATATGTGTGTGTCTTTTAACGCACCAGGGGATCAAAATTTTCTTTTGATCGTTATCAAAGACTATATTTAAATGTTTTATGTAAAGATTGACATCAAGTTTGTTAACAGCTGAAATGGAACCATTGGGAGTGTGGGGGGTTAGAGGGGGGAGGTTTGAGAATTCAAAATATCTCCTTTATTATACGTCGGAAAAAATAAAACTTTTTACCGTTGAATTTTGGATGTATGATTTAAGTAATGACAGTTTCCCGTTTCTGTGATATTTTTTAAGTTTCAGTATGATTTTTAACTTGCATTTTAATTTCAGGGTTTTCTATTCTACGCTTAGGCCGTGTTTGAATTTCTTGAATAATTGAAATACTAATGGTTTCTTTATATTCAAAGGGGTTTTTGTACCAACAGGTACTGCAGATGGAGCTGTTGCTCTGAAAGTTCACTCTAAACGAAATTTGGAGTAAAACAGGGCTAATTTGTACATTCAAATAGATTCCCTCCTATACCATCCAGCTCCCCGGAAGAAAAACAAAGAAAATCTCACCGTAAAGAATTATATTAAGTGAACAATTTCGTTGGAGTTTTCTAGAAAAAACTACCGAGACTTTACCGCGACAATTGTAAAACTTTCTATTGACGAAAATAATTTGTTATTACCATTGGGCTCAGCTAAAATGATTCTAATCTTACCATTCGAGGTAGTAAAAATATAGAATATTATATTTGCAAAGCCTCTTTAATATAAAATGAAAATATTTCAGGTCGACCTTTCTCAGAAGTATTTCACAAATGATGATAGAACTTACTAATAGGACAAAGACCTATTCTGTGGCTCCTTTATGCTCTGAAATGTGTATGGATAACATTGAACATAAAGCAATTAATTTTTACGCTTGCAATCAATAGGGAGGGACTTTTAGAAAAAAAAATAGAAATGACAAATCTGCTTGTCTTGACGTTATCGTATTATTACAACCATGTTTGCCAAAAAAAGAAAAAGGAAAAAAAAATCTGATGTGGATATTGATAAATAAATTAAGCAAAATTATATGCTACATATAATTTTGAACGGACCTCATTTTAGTCATATCCTGAGTAGGATCGATGGCCATTTGAAGAAATTTTTCGAAAACCGCGTCAAGAGTACGACCTCAATAGCTGATTTCTCTTAAGGGAAATCTGCTAAAAGGGTTGTTGATAACCCGTTCTGATTTACGTCAGTAGCACAAAATGGACATTAATAAATAATAGTATATTTAAATTTGTGGATGTCATATATGCAAAGTTAAATAGCGACGGGAAACAATGCTTCTGTTCTGTTATTAGTTTCGTAGTTTAACACGTTCAGTGCGGACTTCAAAAATGTGGTCTATCCACAAGTGCGTCGGGGGTCAATTGCCTCGGTACTTATGACCCCTTTTAATGCGCTACTACCACTCGTAAAATGAACTAAATTGCTATATTCAATCATTTTTTTACTCTTAGAACATCAAAAAATATATGGCAGTCGCAGGCCGTGTTTTTCTCAATTTTTTGGTACGTGACTTAGAAATGAATATTTACGTTATATTTTTTCTTGTCGGGAACTTTTATTTTCTCCTTTATGTGTTAATTTTGGTGATCAACGAAGGATTTTAATTTTTGTTATACATAAATGGGTGAAAATGAATTAACTTTAAATTATGACACATTTCAATCATATGAATATATAACCCCGTGCCGGACTTGAGCCCAAATACCACTCTCCAGCCCGGCACGAGGTCATAAAGCCCCGTGCATTTTTCAATGATATATGACGTATTTTCTGGATTTGAAATACACATACGTACTATTTCGAATTATATATATTTACTAGTACAAAGCAAAAACCGTCAAAGTATTTTTTGAACATTTATCTTCAAACCCGACCTATACTGGGAGACAGTTACGTACGGGGTCATTTGACTCCGTGCCGCACTTAACGTTAAATTGTTCAGGTATGAGCTTGTACCTGTTATTTGTGCATCACTTAATGCTCGAAACAGCTTTTGCTAAACCCCAGATTTGGGCATTTAGATATTTGTTCTAACAAGGTAAGGCTTTAGCCAACTAAATAGCAGATTTCCATTAAAGTAAATGTGATGAACTGCTCTGCCAGCATCCCTGTTGGAAGGGTTTTGGCAGGGGTGGAACTCCACTGGCCAATCTCTAGCTTGGGCCTACTGCCAGCTCAGAACAGTTTCTCTCTGTTTTCCTGTCTCCTTTGTATCTTTACGGGAACCAGCTCAGTTTTCATTGTTTCAGTTCTCACCCTTCCCGAAGGGATACTCTTGACTTAATTACTGGTTCTGACAGGACTCAGAAATTGTCATACTAGGGGACCATTAAGTGCAATGGGTCTGACACGAGAAGAAGCAGTTGCATCGTTGTCAGGTCGAATAGTACTGTAACGTTTTTTATTACAAAATCAGTAATAACAGTTTATTAGTGTTCTTTTGGATTGTAAAATTAAAGACACACAAGTTTCAAAGTTTTTTTATCACTGCACAATTTATTTAACAATGCACTACCCACTTGGTTAATTATTCTTAGTTACTACTCACAGTATGCACTGATGGCTTCACTGTTCTTCAGATTACACAGTCCAATAATTCACTCACGATCAGTGAAGTTCTCAAAACACGGCACTGCACTGCCCTTCACTTCGGGAAGTTAACGGCACTGTCTTAAACACGGCACTATACTGCTACTTTCAGAGTCACGGCACAACAATGTTCTTCAAATAAAAACACTTTACCGCACTGCAACTAAGTCGCACTGTAGCACTGATGATCACTTAAAGACAGCTGAGAACAAACTAAACTGTCGGCCGAGCTGTATGCAATTTATAGAGAAGCGGCAACATCAAAGCCGAATTGCCTGGACTCTTCGAGGTCTGGACTGATGGGGACTAGGATAGGCTCGACCATATGGCGGCACCGCTTTGATCTCCTCCGTACTCCCCAAATACGTGACTATCTCTGTTTAATTTTTAATGTATTTCATTTTCGCAACAGTATGTATAGTTTTCTCAGTCTCGAATGTTAACAGTGTTATTTGTGTTAGCCTTTTGTCTCAGCTTTAAATCCCCACTCTTAGTACTGAAAGTTGTATTTAAAGCAGTTAGCCCCCACAATATATCATTTTAGTTCACAGTTTAAGTCTCAAGTAGAAGGGAGAAAAATAACAGATTATGTTGTCTCGATGTCGGAAATTTCATAGTTTATGCAGTTGTAGGGGGGAGAGTAGGGTAAAACCGGGTAGTCGGGGGCAAACAAGGTACCTCCTCTTAGCCGTTGTGAGTACTGCAGTCGTGGGGATAACGGAGAAATTAGGATCCACCTTCGAAGAAGAAACAGCTGTCTTTACGTCAAATCCTTCGTCGTGCTTGTTTTGTGTCAGTGACAATAATTAAATTTTCATAGAACCTACTTATGATTTTGGTGGAAAAGGTCTTTGATTATACTGCGCTCCTACTCCAATTAGAGTTCATACATAAGTTCTCTTAGTACGAGTTTTAATTACCTTTATTTTAGCACTAAGTAATTGTTTTTAAAGTTTGGTATAATCGAATGACGCATTGTTTTATTTAACCTTACGTGCGAGGCAAACCGGGTAGTAGCTAAGGGGCCATCTCCAAGGGGTGTGTAGGATGGATCCAGTGCAGCAATTGTCATGGTTGGGCCCATCAAAGCTGCTATGGGGCCGTAGAGGAAGTAACCAATTTTACTTGCGACTTTTCGAGTAAAATTGCAATTTCACCCAAAAAAATGTAATGGTAAAATAATAATGACAAAAACAGTTTAGTTTGCTTAACTATTATAGAATTGTATGTTCATTTACTTATTTCAATGTTTTAATGCATCAAACAACACTTTTTTATAAACAAAAAAACATTAATTGGATTAAAAGTCTTTACATTTTTATTTTCATGTAAGAAAAACATATGTACCCTGCTTACCCTACTAGTGAGGTAAAACCGGGCAAAATGACTTTTTACAACAAAAAAAAAATATTTAAAAAATTTGATTTTGTTTTTGAAACTGTGGTTGCGTTAACAGATAAGTAGAGCTTTATTTCAACAAAACTTTACTTGTTTGTCGTAAAAAATGTGGTTTCTAGAAGCCTTCAAACCTTAGCTACCCTGTTTTACCCCACTTTCCCCTATAGGCTAGTATATCACGAAATATATATAGCTTCGTATCTTGCATAAACAGGACTCTCATTAAGTGAAAAACAGAGAAGAGAATGAGCGAATTTACATTGGAAGGATTCATGAGTCATTTTGTGAGGTGGGGAAACATTATCTTCAGTATGTTCTTTGTGGATTTCGAGAACACTTGTTAAATATTTGAAAGAGTGAGACTTAAACTTCTTACTTGACTGGAGTATTTTTTTTATAGTTTCCCATTTTTCAAGACTGCCAACCACTCGGCAGCCACATATAAAAATTTGCGTAAATGATGAAAAGTGAAACTTTACCATTTATCTTTGGCGAATTCATGATTGTTCACACAAAGTTCGCGGAAATATATTTACAAAGCCACGGAGAGATTTCACTGCTCCGTGAGCCAAGCCAGTAATATTTGTATCAGGAAAATTGCTGAGTACTCCGCTTAATAATAATAACCCTAGTCGCTCTGTAAACAATTTTTAATTATATCACATATATATTGACGGTTAATCAGCCGAAATAGCTCAGTTGGGAGAGCGTTAGACTGAAGATCTAAAGGTCCCTGGTTCGATCCCGGGTTTCGGCAATTATATTTTTATCTTTTGCCATAGGACTTTTTCTAACATTTTTAAATTACAGCTTTCTAAAACAAATTGAGACAATTTTATAAATAGTCTAATAAATAAAATTAATCTAAAAAAAAAAATTAAAGTTTTTCTAGCCTTTTGAGTTAGGTGCTGTTTTAATTCCACTTGGTATTAAGTTGTAAGATTGATACCTGGACAATAGGAATTTATTTAATGACGGTGTACCACCCTGGCTAGAAAGTGTTGGTAAACTGTAGATAACCCGTCCCAATCAGCCAAAATAACCCAAATTGGACGTCAATAAATAAATACAAATAAAACAAATTAAATACTTTTAATTTTTTTTAAATTTCAAAATTAGTTCAGAGTAATAATATGAGTTTTCATGTAACTTGCTAGCGTGTTATATGTATCCCGTGCTACTTATGGTGTATGAATTATGAGTGAACACCCAGTTCTAAGTTCTAGTGTCATAGTAAGGTTTTGTTGGTAAAGAAGATGAACCCGCCTAAGCCCCAAATATTCAGTTGCGAACCTCTTGGACCTGTATAAACTGAATTTTATTTGGCATTAGCTAATACGAGTAGGCTAACAACAGCTTAGCACCAACACTCTTGCCTGACGGGGAGGAACGTCAATATACGTAGCAATATGAATTGTGTGGTCATTCTTGAGATAAGCCCTTAGAATATGGTGATCCATAACGAAACCAATGTAGATCCTCTCTGCCCGGTCTAAGCCGATTATCTGGAACACAGCTCTTCGGAGTAACCCCTCAAGCCCTAACCATCACAAAGATACCAGCCTAACTCACCTATCCAACTTTGGCCTCTCTCAAGTTGAAAATTAGTGTAAGTACTATCGACTTACGAAACCCTAGCCAAAAGCTGCTTAATTCTTCTTAATTAAAATGCCAAAAGTATTTTCAGTTCCAAATGACAATCCCGAAGGAATTTAAGAACGTAATTACACACGGAACACAAGTAACCTTCTAATCCATATTTAACTTTATAAAGTGTCAAAAGTTCAATAAATAAAATTGAACAATCTGCAATTGAGTTTGCTACTCTTCATTCCATTATTTGGTTGTTCACTTTACTGTTACCGTTCCCACGCCACTTCTCGAGGAGCAAACGTTCAAAGCAAATTATGTAATCAATTTTTTTATAATTATCCTTTATTGAATAAAAAAAAATACAAAATAATTCATTGTGTTCCTTCTGACTGCTACAATATTACAAAAAGAAACATAAAATAAGATTTTCTATTTAAGTAGAATATTGCTTATAAATGCAATTGACTAAAAGTAGGCTGTCATATTGGAACTTATTGTTAGTGAATATATGTAGTCAGTAGCCTTCTGTATAAAGGTTTCGCTTATACAGGCTAAAATTCAAGATGGTTATATAGCTACCAGCTGATTTTCTACATAAACAGTCAACTAGCTCCATCATAGAATAATCTTGAAATTAAGAAGATTTATTTGTCCAATAATAAAATAATTTAATTTATGTTATTTTCGTTCCTCGATAAGTGTAAAAGGAAAAATATATCTACCGTTAGCAAAGATATATTTTTTCTACCATTTTTGTTTTTGCAGGAAATTGTCAATAAATAAAAGTTAGCTGACTCGCCCTAAATGTGTCAAAGCTCATATTTATTAGGCCGATAAAATATACAACGCACCATTTCACCATTAAATATTTAATACGTCCACTCATCAATAATTGATCATGGGTTCTGTTTTCCTTCTTTCCCTTGTGCGCAAACTTCAGTACGCAGTTATTGATGTGAATTTAGGAGTCGCTGCTTGCATGGTTATGCTAGGCTTGTGGAAAGCAGGACTGATGATCTTCCATTCTTGAGACGAAAGCTGCTTGTCCTATTATCATTTTCTTGGTTTAAAATTATTTAATTCTCGCTCTCACCTGCTATGTTCGAAATACTAGGAGTTCTAAAGTAGTTCTCCATTACTTGTGCATCCTACAAATTCCCCCACTATTATTGATTGTACTTATGGAGAATTGGATTTCAAAAAAAACAAAAAAAAAAATAAAAAAATAAATTAACATTAGAAGAGAAAATCAAATCACTCATACTTTTGTGAAGTAATAAAAGTCCGTCACGCAGCGACTAGTGATCTCATTTCACTATGTACTCGCTATTTCTAATAAAAAATGCAATGAGTAGAAGTAGAGGTTTACTAATGTTGAATGAAAAGGTTAATTATCGATTAAACTTTGTGTAAGACGTTTTAGCAGATTTCCCTTAAGGGAAATCAGCTATTGAGGTTGTACTCATGACGCGATTTTCGAAATTTTTCTTCATATGTCCATCGATCCTACCCAGGAGATGACGAAAATGAGGTCCGTTCAAAACTGTATATATATATATATATATATATATATATATATATATATATATATATACTAGCAAAGGTACCCGGCTTCGCCCGGGAATTCATTTGAGGCTGAATGAAGATGGTATATTTTTGGCAAGGCTTTACTTTCCACAATATTTTTTTTATTTCCCTGTCCCAGTGTTTAGAATTTATACCCGTCGTTACTGTGGATTTGTTAATAATAAAATTATTTGTTATTTAAGACTTCATTGTCCTCAATATTTTTATATTTCCCGTCCTCTGTGTATGTAGTTTTTTTTTATAAAGTGATGGACCATATAATTCATAATCCTAGAATGTATTCTATCTTCCAAACCATGTATGAATAAGTTTCTTTCCCTTCATGCGGTACAATGTCCAACGGTGACAGCTGTTTTAAGTACGTCATAGCCTCTATTAAAACACTCTTTCATAAGTCTCGATTGTAAACTGTGTATTCATATTGGTTTTCAGTAAAGTATATCATAATACATTAACGGAGCAGAGTTAATAAATACCAGAAATACCTGAGTGCACCTCCCTAGCGTTTATTCTAGTAAATTATTTATTTATGATAATTAAAGAAATTCACATTCCTGAGAATAATAATACATTGCTATAAGCATCAATTAACATGTAAACATAGACCAATATGAGGTCGGAAGGGAATCGGCAGAACTGATAGGACAAAGGAAGTAGCTCGACACTTACATAGCCTCAGTGCTGCCAACCTGCAGTGCATTTTGGATAGCTATCCTCTAATACATTCAAATATATTAAAAAATCATATTACATTATCTTCACAATTCTAAAACTGTTTCAAATATTTTTCGTTTTAATTAAATAATGTATTAAATACACTTAGAGAAGGGTGGGGGCAGTATACCTTATTTGGTGCAAACTGTTACTGGCGTTAAAAAATAACATAGTTTTGAATTATTAAGGATTGAATTCTAACATGGATTTGAATTAACTTATCCAGGTGAGATACCTGGGTAGTTCATATTGGAATGTATTGTTGAGCATATCAATATTTCTAAGCAAATTACTTGCTTCATACCTTATTTTACAAAAAAAATAATTATAAAACAAAATTTACACTAATTAAAAAAGTAAACAACTTATGTTATGTGCACAATTGCCAAAAACCAAATAGACGATGAAATATCGCGAATTTTTATTTCAGGCCTCCCGCATAACCCCCATTCCCCTTGGAACCTAAAATTTTTAGTATAGCTTATAATCATGGAAGAATTAATGCTAATTTACATACCGAGTGTTGCTAAGTTCGGTTTTACCGTTAGTGCCCAATAAAATAGTTGCCCCCGCTTTAGTTTTTAGCGTATATCTCGTTTATACTTTGCTATAAAAAAAAATGTATATACTTAACAAAAGTTACTCTAAATAACAAAATAAACAACTTTTGTTATGTTCATATTTGCCGAAAAACTAATAGGAAACGAAATATCGCTATTTTTAATTTCTGGCTTCCCTTATAACCCCCACTCCTGTTCGTCTCAGAGAATTTTAATATAGCCTAAAGTCTAAGTTGGCTTAGTAGTAATATACATACCAAGTTTCATAATATTCGGTTCAGCCGTTTATGCGTGAGAAGGTAACAAACAAACAGACACCAAAGAAACAAAATGCAGTTATGGTGTCTATGACATGTGAAACGAAAAGTTATCGTGAAATTTCGGGAAAAAAATCAATGTACAGACAGAGGTTACAATTATATATATATATATATATATATATATATATATATATATATATATATATTTGTGTTACCGCTCTAGCGGTCGCAATTTTTGTCTTATCGTTATTACACTTGATATATAATCGTTTTATACAAAAAGAAAGATCAAGTTCGTTAATGGCTGAAATCGGACCAGGGGGAGGGGGGGGGTTTAGAGGGGGAGAATTTCGAAAATTCTTAATATCTCCGTTATTATGCGTCGGATCGAAAAATTGTATAGAACCAATCTTATTGAAAATGTAATGTTCTATAAATGTTGTTATGTACATTTTTTCACTATCTTGATTATTTACTGAGATATTTGCATTTTTTAGTTTTCGGCCTTCAGTAAATTTGAAGATTAAATACCAAATATTGTTCTCATTGAACTTTTAAGTTTTGAGATAAATGCAAATACGTGGCGCACGTGGGAAATCTGCTTAGTTAACGCAGCCCCTGCGTGACGGACTTTTTTGATATATGTGCTTATTGTTAATGTCCAATGACTATAAGTGCGGGTTTACTGAAGGATGAAAATTAATAATTGCAAATATTCCGGTTAATATTCGAGATAGAGAAAATTTTTATGGAGTACTATTTATAGTAAATTACATTTTCAATAACTTTGGTTATAAAATTTTTGATTCGTCTGAAAAGAATAGAGTTATTTTGAGTTCCCCCCTTCCTAACCCCAAGGACATTTGATCGATCCCTGTTGGATCAATGGATGTTTGAGGAACTTTTTCGAAAATCGCGTCATTAGTGCAACCTTAATAGCTGAATAGAAAAATCTGACAATACTAAAAAATACTAAAAAAATGGGCAATTAATTATTACACTTGCAATCAATATGGAGGGACTTAAAAAATAAATAAATATTAGAAATGACAAAGCAGCTTTCCTTGACGTTTTCGTATTATTACAACCATGTAAGCCAAAAAAAAGAAAAAAGAATCTGATGTGGACATTGATAAATAAATTAAGCAAAATTATATGCAATTTCTATTTAAAATTATTTAGTGTGATCGCGGGTATTTGTGTTCCAATGTATTGGATGATAAAGTGTAATAAAAGCGAATTTATAGATGTGTTTATGATAAACAAAAAAACGGCCTATACAGAGTTTTTTGTATTTCAAGTATGTACAAGGAAAATTGGAATTAATTATCTTAGATCTCTTCGACTCAATCATTCCATTAAAAGGGGAGTAACACAACTAGACGTTGCGAAATCAAAAATATGTAATTTCAAAATCTCTAAAATGGTTCTTGAGTCTACAAGATACGTAAATATGTCATGGATTAACTAGAAAAGACGTGATCAAAAAGGATAATGGCGATGATACCTGAAAACCAAGAAATCCTCAATAACAAAAAAAAAAAGGTTAAGGGACATGAATATGTTACCGATCTCTGACAATTTAATACATATGTTTCGAACTTTACTTAGGAGTATATTCGAGCTGTACACACATAGTAGCTTCCCCGTGATACACTATTATAACACCATAAATTTGAAACATTTACTATGAGAAATAAATGTACAAATGAATGCTACGAATTTCGTGTATTTATTATGCTATATTGTGTATTCAGAATGTTTCAGTGTGGAGGAATTTATCAGAAAAAACAGGAAAGCCAGTTGAGCCAACCTCCACAAAATATTTATTAACCAAACGAATAATTAAACACCCCGTATATTCATTTATGAAATACATATAATGTTGGATGACTAGACTAATAAAGTCCTTTTCGGACATAATGTATACTTGAGGGTATTATTAACGGTTTAAATGTCTGAAGGTGTGTATGTGATACAGTTTCATATTAATTTGGAGAAATTAGATTATTCTTTAAGAATTAAATAATAATATTTTCTTTTAACTTAAACCAAAGGCTGACTGGTGAAGGGCCATATCGTAGGAAGGGGATTATAAGGTCACACTTTGACTCCGGCATTGTTTGTGTTAATAATAAAAATTGAGTGGCCGTGTGTGACCTTTTCGTCTCATACTCTGTGTATTTTACTTAAGTTTTTTCATAAAATATGTTACCTTTTTAGATGTACTTACCATTGTTAAAGAGAAACACTTTATTGTAATTAACAATGAAATGAGGCTGCTGAACTTAAATGAGATGCTTCACACACAGGAAACTTATGAAACACGCATAATTAGATTAAATTAAACATACTTAATTGTTACGTTTTATTACAAAATCAGTATTAAACGTTGTTTATTAGAGTTCTTTTGGATTGCAAAATTAAACACACACAAGGTTCACAGTTTTTATCACTGCACAATTTATTTAACAATGCACTACACACTTGGTTAATTATTCTTAATTACTACTCACAGTATGCACTGGTCACTGAAGTTCACACAAAAAAAAAAAACGGCACTGCACTTTCCTTTACTTCGCGAAGTTAACGGCACTGCACTGTCTGAAACACGGCACTATACTGTTACTCCAGAGTGTCGACACAACACTGTTCTTCACATAAAAACACTTTACCGCACTGCAACTAAGTCGCACTGTAGCACTGATGAGCACTTGAAGACAGCTGAGAACAAACTAAACTGTCGGGCGAGTTGCACGTGCTTGTATAGAGGGGCGGTAACATCAAAGAACGCGGTCTTCATGGTACTGGACTCTTTAGTCTGGAACAATCCAGACACGACTGGCGCCAACAGTCCCCCCTCAGTCGGATCTCCTTCGTACCTCCCAAATACGAGGCTATCTCCTTTTAATTTTAGGCTCTATCAGTAAAGATGATGACTCACGATGTCTACAGAGGCTATAATTATTAACTCGGCCTAAAATTCATGAGGATTGATGCCAATTTCTTCAAAGAATTTTGTTATTTTCATTTATTTTATTTTTATTTATTGTTATTTTCATTGGCTCGAACCACGTACCGCATATACTCTATCTCCGGATTGGTCTTGATACTTTTTTAGCAGATTCCCCTTACTCATGACGCGAGTTTCGAAAAATTTCTTCAAATGTCCATCGATCCTACCCAGGAGATGACGATAATGAGTTCCTTTCAAAATTATATATATATATATATATATATATATATATATATATATATATATATATATATATATATATATTTGTCTGTTAACGCTCTAGCGGTCGCAATTTTCATTTGATCGTTACCAAACTCAATATTTAAAAGTTTTATGAAAAAATAAAGATCAAGTTCGTTAATGGCTGAAATCGGACCAGTGGGAGGGGGGGGTTTAGAGTGGAGGATTTTCGAAAATTCGAAATATCTCCGTGCCTATACGTCGGATCGAAAAATTATATAGAATCAATATTATTGCAAATTAAATTTACTATAAATAATGTTATATACATTTATTCGGTATCTTGAATATTAACCGAGATATTTGCATTTTTCTGTTTTCAGCTTCCGAGATGAGATCGGCTAACTTCGGGTTTAGTCGTGGGTTTCCGTCTAGAGCTAGTTCGGGCCGTTCCCTTAATTGTTTGACTCTCTATTCTGAAATTTCTCTATTCTAAAACTTCACGTGGGAAATCTGCTTAGTTTACGCAGCCCCTGCGTGACGGACTTTTTTATAGAGCCCTAAGCTTCTCTCGTAAATGTGTGCATCTCGGCAAGGATTATGCCAGCGAATCTTGAAGCTCCGTCTTCATCAATACCATGCACATACTCAGTATAATTGAAATTTAATTTCTATGAGATCCATTCTCTGGCTCTCTGTCACATCTGCGAAATGAGGTCCAATATCTCCCTGGAGACTAGCGCCTGGAAGGGGGCGTAGTTCATATTCAACTTTATGTTATTGGTCCATTCCGAGCAGCTGATCTCTTTCTTATTGTACTTGAACGAGTTGAAGTTCGGATTGTCCTTCTTGAGCATTGGTAGGCAACCATCGTCCCGCGGTATAGTTGGATCCGGGCCGCGAGTCATTTTGAAAGCCCCGATTGAACAAACATATTACACTACTCACTCCAAATGAGGAAGATGAGGAGAAATTTGTGCGTTTGGCAGTTCTTATAAATGCGAACAGTTCTTTTCAATGATGAAAGTTAATAAATCAAATCATCGTACAAGGCTGAGTGACGATAATTTGGAAAATTCTTTTCGTGTTTGTATCAGTGGAATTAATCCAAACATCTATGGATTAGTTTTCCAAATTCAAGCTCATAGATTTTGGTGTCGCTATTTAACTTTCGTTGTTTGTAATAATTCCAAATTTTACGTTTTAATTATATTGTTGACCCATTTTTTTATTTTAATAAATTGTATTATAATTACATTGCCGTTATAATTTTATGTCTGATATCTATCGTTAAAAATTATGAACACTTCTTTAAAATGCACTACTTTTAAAAGCGGCCCGCGAAAGTATTTGAGCACTAAAGTTTGGCCCGCAACATGTCAAAGGTTGCCCATACTTGTTCGAGTGCATCGCCCCCTACCCTTTCCATTTACAAGGAGCTTCTTTCTCAAAACATTGATTCCTCAAAATTTTTCTTATTCCTGTAACATTGTCCTCACCACCGTGACAGTCAACCCCTAGCATTTCGGCGCATGTACGGATTTCTCGCTGAGCGTCTAAGATGTTATGGAACTAATTATTAGGAACCCTAGAGATTTGAACGATGGACCATTGGACTTCCCACTCAGACCTCAGCACACCGAGCTCTCGGTACTCCCGTGGTGGCTACAACTTAGCATTAGATGCATTGCTGCTATGACCTTCACGCTCGACCTAATGACGATGTCGAGGCTACTCAGGAGTAATTGACTCCGGTTAGGTTTGTAGAGGGTACGTAAACTTGGAGAAAACGTATTGATTTAAAATGTTTAATTTTTGAATGGGGCTTCAATACATTTGTTGTTATTGGTCTTGTGAGATTATCATCGAAGAGGCATCGTTCACTACCACCTCTCCAGCATATGACCATCCTAAGTACTTGATCTAATCGTCCTGTGCTGAAGAGTCTATGACATCTCCGTTCTCAAGGTAAAGTATCTGCTGAACTAATTCCTCTTTCTATATATAATGTTTCCTCAAGCCATTTAAACAACTTTAGACTTCATTATTTTTTTTTTAAGAATTTATATATTTAGAAAATTATGTATTACATATTTATGAGAATATATATTTATAAGAATGAATGTATTTATATATTTACGTATATAAAATATAACATTTATAATTTATGAAAACTTAAAATATCCAAGTTTTCAAATGAATTCATAAGTTTCACATTCAATCTCTGTGGTTAGTGTACATTCGATGCCCATATATATCTAATATATAAAATTTCCATGTCACAATGTTAGTTAGCGTACTCCTCCGAAACGGCTTTAGCGATTTTTACCAAATTTTATAAGCGTATTCAGTAGGTCTGAGAATCGGCTACTATCTATTTTTCATACCCCTAAGTGATAAGGGTTGTTCACCCTTAACTTTTTTTTAGTTTTTGGACGAAATGTTTGTTTTTATTTTTTTATAATGTGGCATTAAAAAATACAAACAACCCTAAATTTTTAATTTTTTTTATCACCAACCCCTATTTTTTTATAGCCATTTTAGTAATTTACTCATTATCAACCCGCTCGATAACTGATCAATTATAGTGTTCTTAACTGTACTTCGATTAAAATTTCCCTTAGCTTATGGCAAATCTAAATTTTTTTTTTTTATGAAAATAAAATAACAATAATAAAAAGAAGTCCGTCACGCAGGGTCTGCGTAAACTAAGCAGATTTCCCACGTGAAGTTTTACAATAGAGAAATACGCCTAATAACAACAGTAGTAGGAGGTAATCCCCAAACCTATTCACGAGGGACGAATAGTTACGGAAACGGCCCGCACTATCTCTCGGCGGAGGATCCCGAACATAACCGACTCCTGCCGACCATACAAATGCAAATATCTCGGTTAATATTCAAGATACAGAATAAATGTATAGAACAAAATTTACAGTAAATTTAATTTGCTTACTTTTTCGATCCGACGTATAATAACAGAGATATTTTGAATTTTCAAAAATCCCTCCCTCTAAACCCCCCTCCCACTGGTCCGATTTCAGCCATTAACGAATATTGGACTCTCTTTTTACGTGAAAACGCTTAAATATGTGAAGTTTGGTAACGATCAAAGCTTAAAATTGCGACCGCTAGATTTAACAGACAAAATGCAAACTTATATATATACGGACCTCATTTTCGTCATCTCCTAGGTATGTAGATGATGGACATTTGAGGAAATTTTTCAAAACTCGCGTCATGAGTACGACCTCAATAGCTGATTTCCCCCTTAAGGGAAATCTGCTAATAATAATTTTCTTTTATGAAAATAATGGCATCGCATTAGTCGTTGCATCATCGGGCATTGCGACAACTTTATTAGATGGAGGCAGAACAGCTCATTCAATATTTAAGCTGCCACGAAATATTCAAAATTACCCTGACGCAGTGTGCAACATTAAAAAACAATGGCCCATGTCCACCGTGCTGAGATAGAGTGTAAAATTATCATCTGGATGAATGTAATAAATGGCACACAAACATTCAATCGTGGCGTTCAACAGGATTTAATTGAATAGATATATAAAATCATTGACAAACTATTTTTGGCGCACTCTGTTGTGCTTTCAGGTGATTTCAGACAACACTTCCCGTCAACATACACTGATCAGATCAACGCTTGCTTAAAATCATCTCCATTGTGGCGTAATGTTGAAAAATTACAGCTGAAAGTAAATATGCGCATTCAAATGCTTCAAGATCCATCCGCTGAAACATTCTCAAATCAACTCTTAGATATCGGTGATGGAAAAGTTGCTACAGATGAAACTGGATACGTAAAATTACTGACCGATTTCTGCACAATCACTGATTCGCAAGATACTCTCATTGAACAAATATTTCCCGATGTACACACACAGTACATAAATCATGAGTGGCTTTCAAAAAGAGCTATTTTAGCAGCAAAAAATGCAGACGTTGACAATTTAAATTAGAAGATACAACAGTTGTTGTAAATAAACTATAATAACTTAAAAATAATATTGCTTGGCGTTTGTTATTTTTATATTCCCTTATCGTTCATAGCGCTCCATGCCTATTTCACGCATATACATACTTACACACTTATAATAAGTAAGTTACTTTTTGTCTACACTAGAATTTTTCTAGAAACTAGAAATAATTTATAAGGCAAAACAACGTTTGCCGGGTGCAAATTTAATGTTCTATAAATGCTGTTATGCACATTTTTTCATTATCTTGAATATTAATCGAAATATTGGCATTTTTTAGTTTTCGGCTTTCTGTAAACCCCCACTCCTATTCATGTCATATCAACAATAAGCGGTTATATTATGAAGCACTTTATTTGAAGTCTAAAAAACAAATATTGTTGTCATTGAACATTTACGACATGAGATAAATGCAAATACGTGACGCAAGTGGAAATCTGTTTAGTTAACGCAGTCCCTGCGTGACGGACTTTTTAAAGTTTGTTATAAAGTTTAACGCCAATGTGCATAACAATTTATAAATTAAAAAAATTATTAAACATTTGAGAAGTTTTATAAACTTATATTATTTTGGAATTATGGAATATTTATAAATATCCAATCTTGTTTTGTAAGTGGTTTAGCTCTCAATTCGCTATAAACATATTCTGTTCCATTGTCGAACGGTTTGCAAGCTTTTGTAAGTTGAAAGGTGAGACTCGACAAGAAATAAGAAATATAAGAGAAAGAGAATATGGAGTGAAGTGCTGATATGGGCGAACTGTTTACACAATCGAGCGAATCTCGGAGAGGACGAGTGAAAACTTTCCAATTTTCATAAGTCTTTAGTCTAAAGGAAAATTGAACTTCTTCCATGGAATCCCTTATTCGCCATTTGAAGGATAAAGAGTTGAAGAAAATTGTAAAATGGTAGAGTTTTATTTAAAATCACGATTAATACATTACGGATTGTTATTTTACAAGAACTGTACCTTGGATAGGGTGAAACAATATTGGACCTGTGGGTGAAAACAAAATGTGAGTAATTTGCTACCTAAAAGCTTAATGAACAGCCTCGATTTAAAAAAAGTGCAAACTTGAATTAAAATATCAAAATGTGTTGCCCCAATGACAAAGCAGTGAAAAAAATAAAATAGAATCGGACAAGTGCTTGAAAATCATAAGAAAGAAAATCTCGGTCACAAAGGAGCAATGGTATTATAATTCACGGAGGTAGTTTATTAGTACGGGTTGATTTCATTTTTAGCTTTTTCCCCTATCAAGGGAGAATTCATAAGCTCATTTGAGGTCATACTCATGACGCGATTTCCAAAATTTTTCTTCAAATGCCCATCAATCCTACGAGATACATGCAAATATGTTCTTGTGGACCCCCCCCCTCCCTTAAATTCTTGGACTACTATAATTTGATTTATTGAGATATAAATTATTCTGATTCATTATAAATTACAGCACTAGATATAGTTATAGTATTCAATAAAATTAATATGTTATATTCTGATATGTTTCAGTTATTGTTTTTCTTTACGGTGAGTGGTAAACATCAATACCTGTTTGTTTACATTTGGAAATCTCTTGAATGGTGATAAATAAGATGAGGAAATAGAGCATTTAAATATTCTTATCACTAAATTGGTATTTTATTTTTATTTGAGACAAGAGTTGTGTTAGATTTTCCTGTTATCCGACATCCACCACCTATTTCTTGATAGGATTATGCTTTGTTCCACTCCTTTCGAGTTCAACTTGAAAGAAAGTGCTCCGTGACTGCTTTATTTATGTTTTCATTTGAATTTGAAAGTTGACTATATCATCTTCAAAGATCATGGTTTCTCAATGATGCTCCTCTGTTCGACGCTGTTTATCTAAAAATCACCGCTTATTGCAGTCGCAAATTTAGTTGATCGTTACCATGGACTTTATTCGTCTTCGTGTCAGTAGTTTTCTAGAAATGAACAGCTTACAGACCACCTCAGGTTTATAGCTACAACTAGTCTCCCTTCTAACGAATAGGTATAAACGTAATAATATTTAAGCAAAACTTCTTGTTTCGGTCATGAGTGTTGGTTACACGACGTTTGGATTTTATCCTTTTGTCATACGAACTTTTGTCAAACAATCTTTGATCTGAACTTTGTCCTAGGCTAGCTAGCACTTGGAAAGCTCACGCCTAGCTGAAGAGATCCTAAAGATCAAAACGAAGTCATCCCAAACATGTCAACGCACTGAAGGTTAACCCTAAAACCAACCTGTTACAGTTAAGTTTCAGTGTTTAAAGAGGGATTTTGGTAGTGATCGTTTTCGTCATACGGTGACTCATCAGCAACACGAAGTAGCGTTGGAATGGCTGGATTCTAAGCTAAACAGCTTGTCTTATGCAAATCTGCTTGTTTCAAGAGTGTTGGTTACACGCCGTTTGAAGTTTTTCCTTTTGTCGTACGTACTTATGTTAAACAACCTTTAATCTCAACTTTGTCCTAGGCTAGCTAACACTTGGAGAGAAAGCTCACGTGTATCACTTGCCCAACTGAAGAGATCCGACTTTCTACGCTGAAACTTAACTGTATCAGATTTTCTTCGTTTCTATCTTTCGGATCTCTTCAGCTAGACGTGTGCTACATGTGAGCTCTCGCTGAAGTGCTAGCCTAGGACAAAGTTGAGATAAGAGGTTGTTTGACAAAAGTTCGTATTACAAAAGGAAAAAAATCTAAACGTCGTGTAATAATATTTCTCCATTCCATGGGGAGAGTTTTTATTTCGAGATAACTGTACGCTTAACTGTATAAAGCCTAATTTGTCAAAAAGGGTGGATACCGAGAAGGGGTTAAAAAGAAACAACTCGAAGTGATAACATTTACCATTCACAAAACCCTCAATCAAAATAATAAAAGCAAGCTAAAAGGGGTGAACTGGCCACTAACGCCACCCCCTCCCCGGTACTGTGTGTCTCGGAGACTGACCTCTTGGGTTTAACATGGCCAAACTAATCATTCTAATAGACACACACACGTCTGTGCGTTTCTTGATAGTAACACTAATCGCCAATGTTGCAAGGCAGCTACAATCATTTTGTTGCAAATAAATAAATCCCTTAAAATGTGACTAATCTGGAGTATTTTTGCATTAATTTATCCACCTTGGACTTCACTGTCAAACCCATAAGCATTTGTCTTCGAAATATAGTGTTTTAGTGAAGACGAATTTATATGAATGACACAGCATAGTTTATTAGACATGGTTATACCATTTTTTTTTTCCGGAACTATCAATGGAGAATTCATAACTTCATTTTATAATGATTTCATTTTTTGTAGAAACGTAGAGTAACTTATAAAAAGGTTCTTCTCGTGGAATATTGGGCCCTCAACCTCCTTAGGCCTAAACGGTGGGTTGAGCGAGAGAATTACTCTACCTCAACTTTATCAATCTTGGTTAAAACTTCATTAGGGAAACCAAGTTTAAAGTTAGATTTAGTTAGCCTCGATGCATCCATAAAGCAGTCAAATATGATTTTATCCAGGTCAATAGTGCTTCTTGTTCTCTTTGTATCAGAACTCACTGAATCATCACCTTATTTCTTAAACTATTTTTTAAGATTAAAATAGTTATTGTAAACCTGAATGCTTGTTTTCCCTCATTGGAAATCCCCTGAATGGTGATAAAGAAGATGAGGAAATAGAGCATTTAAATATTCTTATCACTAATTCATTTTATTATATTTTGAGACGAAGCTCTGGTTCGATATACTATTTTTCACGAAAAAATATAAAATGAGTATATTAGCAGATTCCCCTTAAGGGAAATAAGCTATTGAGCAGTTACTCATGGACGGAAGATCTTTCCGAATTTCGAAGATTTTTCTTCAAATGCCCATCGATCCTACCTAGTAGATGACGAAAATGCAAGGTCCGTTGAAAACTGTATATATATATATATACATATATATATATATATATATATATATATATATATATATATTTGCAATCCGATGCATAATAACTATATCGGTCTCGAATTTTTGAAAATCATCATCACCAAACCCCCCCCCCCCCCTCCCTGTATTTATAATCCGATTTCATGTAAAAAGAACTTTATCAAGTTCCGTTATTTATTTCATGAAATCGGATTAAACTGGACGAGGGGGGGGGGGGTTTAGGTGGAAGGATTTTCGAAAAAAAATATCTCCGTTACTATACGTCGGATCGAAAAATTGTACAGATATATAATCTTATTGCAATTAAATATTGCTATAAATATTGTTATATACATATTATGTCATTTTATCTTGAATATTAACGGAGTAATTTATTGCATTTTTAATATATCTGGGCAGCTAACGGATGGGTTCTTTCTCGCCAAAAAGCTAGTTCGGCCGTTCCTTTTCGATGTCGTGAAATTTCTCTATTGTAAAACTTCACGTGGGAAATCTGCTTAGTTTACGCACCCCTGCGTGACGGACTTTTTGTTTGTTGTTTTTTGTCAATGGCTGATGATCGACTACAGCTGGCAGGTGCTTTCAATTCAATCTTCAAGCCTGTCAAAAGTTGAACTATGTAAGTTGTCTGTTTGTCAGTAGGTTTTATGCGTCTGTTCCCCCTATTAAGTTGTTCGCGTTATTGGGTTGTTTACGTTTTAGTAGATGTGTTTACTTACCTCTTAGATCTGTCAAACGAGGGGTCATGAGTACGACCTCAATAGCTGATTTGCTTTAAGGGAAATCTGCTAAAAGCACGTAATCCAGACATCTTAACATCTTAATTGATGTTGTCAAACCCAACATAATCGACTACATATCACATAGGACAAGTCCATTTTAAACCATATTTTATATTTAAGCTTACAATTGAACGTTTCATAATATATTAACTGTTTTTAAATATCAGAAAAGATACAGGCAGAAAGGAAAAACAGCATTTCTAGAAAATTAAATTTCCATCAAGATTGGTCAAATGTAGCTGTTTTATTGGTCTCATAAAAATGGAGATATTCCGATTTTTTGAATACGCCCCCCTTAAACTAGCCTGCTTGAACTTGATCAATTTCAGCCATTTACGAACTTGATCTTTATTATTGCTTATAAAAAAAAATACGCTTCTAAAAAATATAGGGCTTGATTTAGCATTTCAATTAATGCATTGGTTTTAATAAAATTAATTCGATTCCCGTGTGGATAATAGGAAATTATTTAGTAACAGATTGCAAAGAACAATGTATCGTACTTAAACTTGAAAGAAAAGAGTTCTTAGTTAATTAGCTTATTGACCATGCAAAGTGAGCAGGATTGATATCTTTTTGATGATGAAAATTATGTAATGATTATATTGTGGCGACACTGTCAATACATAAAACAATTTAGGGCGTAAAACCCAACGACAATAAAACACATATTTACAAAAAGTCCGCCACGCAGTTGGGCTGCGTAACAGAGCATTTCCCCATGTGAAGTTTTTACAATAGAGAACAGCATACTGGAAATACAAGCCCACCATGAAATACAAATACAAAAACGGTAATAGAAAACCTTCATTTAATTTAATAATCATAAATATATAACAATATTTATAGTAAATCTTAATTTGCAATAAGATTGATTGGTCTATACAAATATTTCGATTCCGATGCATAATAACGGAGATATTTCGAATTTTTGAAAATCCTCTCTTCTAAACCCCCCCCCCCCCTCTGGTCCGATTTCAGCCGTTTAACGAACTTGATCTTCTTTTTTACATGAAACGATTAAATACCGAGTTTGGTGACGATTAAACAAAAATTTGCGACGCTAGAGCGGTAACAGACAAATATATATATATATATATATATATATATATATATATATATATATATATATATATATAATATAGTTTTTAACGGAACTCAATTTCGTCATCTCTCTGGGTAGGATCGATGGACATATTGAAGAAAAATCGCGTCATGAGTACGACCTCAATAGCTGATCTTCCTTAGGGGAATCTGCTAATTGAAGTGAATGGAGCCGCAAGGAAAACCATTGGCGCCGAACTGTTTAGACTACGCTGTCTAGTGTGCACTCGGAAATACCCATCCGGGTTTAGACAATTCCCTTTGATGTTTATCGCCCGGCTATAAAAGCGGCTCAGCTCGTCCCGAGAGTTAATTTGCTCTCAGCTCCTTTCAAGTGATCAGTGCAGCTTTAGTGAACAGTGCGATTTAGTTGCAGTGCGGCAAAGTGTTTTATGTGTAGAACAGTATAGTCCCGTGTTTAAGTAAAGGGCTGTGCAAAGCCGTTCGTTATCTTTGCGAAGATCAGTGCAGTGCCGTGTTTTTGTGAACTTCAGTGATCTCGGTGAGTGACAATCTATTTCTACAATCAGTTGTTAATAATAGTCTATCAGTGTGTGCGCAGTAGTTCTTTATAATAATATATATTGTGTATATGTATTGTTTAAATAAATGTGCAGTGATACTGAAGCCTTGTAATCGTAGAACTACTAATAAACAATGTTAAATTGTAATAAACGTAACAATATAGTTCAGTATATAAGTTACATCTCTAATCTTAATTTTGGTATTTTAATTTGGACTTTGCACCAAAATGCAAATTTAACAATTGGCAACATGAAATAAACGGAAACTTCTGGCTGAAATAATATTTTTATGAGCAATTTAAAATAGAGAAAACGGGTTTCCCTCGCCGCTGGGTTGTAAAAAGGACATTAATAATAAAGGTGAAAAGCGCCCTAAACTGGAGTTGTAGCCATAAAATACAGATAATACCCCACTCGAAGCACAGCTGTGGCTCGGCGGATTTAATGCAGCATTTACCACTTCTAATATTTCAATATTTAGAAGGAAATTCGCTAAGAGAAATTTTGAATTATTTTTTGACAAAATTGATCATAAGTACTTAAAGGAGTTTTAAATACATCTAATTTATAGCCTTAGTTGCAAATAGTGGACGTTAATACATAATAATAATAATAATAATAATAATAATACATCTAATTTGCTTCGACATTTCGGGGGATGTATTGGAGCTCAAACAAACTTATTTAGTTATTTCAGAGGAGCTAAATCCATTAAGAAATTACCAGCACAAATTGATAAAGGCACCGGAACAAATCCTTGAAACTTTTTGCTTTTCGATGATAAAGATAGATTAAACGCCATGTCTTCCTGATTATCCACGAAGAATCTAGCTTCATGACGCTAAACTGTAAAACCATAATGGAAGGAACACCAGAAACCGGATTCTCCACGTTTCACTATAATATATTATCTGCAGGCGTAGTCACTGTTTGTACGTCTTAGTTCTCAATAGAGCCTGTATGCATATTTAATTACTTGGTTACGTCTTTCTAAATCTTATGTGCGGTTCTGTGTTATTAATACTGATATTCCAATACTGAATTTGTTTCTCAAGATTTGCGAACTGGGTGCTAAGTTTTATCGTTAGTCCCTACCACATCAGCTCTGCAGAAATTTCTAAAAATAACCAGTGTATTATTGGCATACGCTCACTGCTGTTTTTACACTGGCATGGATTAATTTTTCATTCGCGAATTTCATAGAAATCTCAAAGCTTTTTCAGAGATTCACAATGGCCTTTGCAGCTTTACAGAAAGCCCTTTTCGTTATTATCCTCTTCTGTTTGATGAATTTGATTTTCAATCCCAGGAACATTTCAATTAGTGCCCCCCCCCTCCCCCCTCAAAAACCACAATATAAATAAAACTTTTAAATATTATTTTATACATAATTACCCTAAAATGACGATTACACTACAGAATTTCGAGAAACTAGATATCTCCATAATAGTTGACCCTTCCGCTTTCATTAATTAAGAAACTCATTTGTAACTTCTTAGATGCTTGGTTCCGTAATATCTACAAAACCCTAAAAAGTCTTGTATAATGGATTATTATTTCCTAATCCTCTCATTAAATGGCATAAGCCAATAATTCTCTAAGAATTTGAGGTATTTTAGAAAATCTCTTGAAATTAATTAAGTTTGTTTAACACAATATTAGAATAAAAACTTGTAATGGTATTTAATTAATAACTTCATCATTAAACATATCAAATGGCTAAAACAGTAAGAACTTTTAGCTACCAAAACCCGAATAACAAAAAAAAGTCCTTCAAGTAGTGAAAATCCGACGAGTGGAAGTGGGATTGTTCTCAAGGCCGAAAACTAAAAAATACAAAAATCTCGGTTAAAAATCAATGTAGATAAAAAATGTATAATAACGGAAATATTTCGAAATTTCAAAATTTCATCTCTAACTTCCCTAGGTAAATGATCAAGCAAAAACTACAACCGTGGACAAATATATATACAATTTTGAACGGACCTCATTTTTGTCTTCTCCTTAGTAGGATCGAAGGGCATTTGAGGAAAATTTTATAAAAGACATTTTACAATCTCATCATGAGTACAACCTCTACTGCTAGTTTCCCTTAAGGAAGATGGACTAATCATTCCTCATTTGAGTGGACAGCTAAAATACCCATTTACAAAATAATAAAAGTAATGTCCTTCTAATTGTGGTACCCGTCATCAACGGATTGAAATAAAAATGGTTTTCCTTTGAAAAGTTTGGATGATCTTGAATAGGAAATAAACCATTAATTTTCATATAATTCTGTAAATGTGAGTTTTCGACCGAGAGCAGGAAGTAGTCAGGATGTTACCCGTAGTAGACTGAATAATATAAACATGGAAATTTATCGCGTGGAAATATAATTATTAGATTAATATAAGTACTGAGCCATTCCATCATTTTCGTTACATAAGGTGATGTCCTTTTTGTACTGGTTCTCTTGTCACTCGTGATGGGACGAATGCCAATAACGTTTTGTTCAAAAAAGCTGAGAACTAAATATCATTTGCACGTTTAGTGACTATATTAGCCAAGTAAATACAAAATATGTAATCAGAATCGTTCCCGCAATCTTTTTTAATATCATAATCATGTGGTGATAATGACACAACAATTGCAGAGAATCAATAGTTTAACAGGATGGCTTCTATAACATTTTTCGATACGACAATATCGGAGATATATATCTCCACCCACTAACCCGTTCTCTTTTCCTGGTCTGATTTCCGCCATTAAGAGCTATGACCTTTACTGTTGATTAAAAAGGTAAAATATCCTGTATCCTATAGATGAAACAAACGTTTTCGAGTGGAAGAAGAACATAAAAAATATTAATTACTGACGTCATCATCAGACTACGTGTTTGCACATGTCTCACAAACTAACTGTTGTTAGAAAACAATATTTGGTATATGGCGTGAGTAGGAGTGATAGTTTGGTTTACTGAAGGCTGACTTTTAAAAAATGCAAATATCTCTGTTAATATTCAAGATAGAGAATAAAATGCATATTACAACATTAATGGTATTTACAATTACAATACGGTTGGTTATATGCAATTTTTAGATCTGGCTATAGTTATACAGACTCATTACGAATTTTCGAATCCTCCTTAAGCACTCCTCTTGGGTTCGATTTCAGACGTTAACGAACTTGACCTTTCGTTTTACAAGAAACGCTTATATATCGAGTTACGTAACGATGAATCAAAATATACCACTAGAGTGGTAACAGACGAATATGAATACATATATATATATATATATATATATATATATATATATATATATAATTTTGAATTATATTAGAACAATATTGCACGATAAGGCCACTATCCTTGAACCCTCAAAAATCTAAAATAGTAGTTTTTCATAAGTCCCCAAGATTAAAAAAGTTAAAACCACTGTTTTGGCATGATAAAAAACTGGAACATGTCAACTCTTATATAAATCTTGGAGCTCCATTGTCATCCTCCGGGAAAATTTTAAAAGCAACGGAGCATTTAGTATAAAGAGTCACCTCTCACGAGGAAAATAAGTAATTCGAAAAGGGAAGAGTGACGCGTGGGAAAAGAAGATTACGCTTTTTGAAACAATCATGTCATCTACCTTCCTGCTTGCCTCTGAAATTAGGAGCATGAGTTACTTGGATCAACTAGAATCGGGCAAACTTGCATTTTTCAAATCTTTATATTTTTGGCCAAAATGCACACCTAATTATATGGTTAGACTGGAGACTGGGCGGAGGCACATAACAGTTCAGGTGTTGAAAAAAATCCTTAAATTCTGTATAAAAATATTGTCAATCTCCGAAAATAGAATAGCGAGAAAATGCTTCAATAGACTAATAGCACTGGATGGCAGTAGTCATGATATAAATTATAATTAGGTCTGACAAATAAAGGCTATAGCAATTTTAAATTATGTGCAAGAGTACTTTAGCAATACCTCGCGTGAATCAAATTTCCTAGCAAATAAAAAAATTTTAGAACAAGCAACATGTCACATATAATCCAGGGACATTAATAGAGTATATAGTACATCATACATTCCCTTTATAGAAGTGTCTGTCACTCTACCAGCCCCCAACCCGAAGATTATCTGAAATTCAAAGTGAATGATGTAAGCTAGATTAGTTAGCCAACTGAGAATTTCAAATAAAGATTCTCAAATAAGGACTTGAAGCTGTATCACAATAAAAAATATAAAAATCTGGAGAAATTTGTGAGTGCTGTCAGGAATTTATATTGGACGGAATAAAACATTTATTATTGTAATGGTCAGAATACAGCTATCATATAGAGCAATACTTGAAGAAGTTCATAGCCAAAAGTGATGACTTAATGCCCCTCGAAAATATTCTTCACATTGAGGACATTCAAAAACTGAACATTATTTACTTATTCCTTTCAGCAGTATGTAACTAATCAACGACGTAGTATATACAATGATTTTGATAATTAAACACTATAATATAGAAACATAATATAATATATATATATATATATATAGATAGATATAATTTTGAACGGACCTCATATTCGTCATCTCCTGGGTAGGATCGATGGACATTTGAAGACATTTTTCGAAAATCGCGTCATGAGTACGACCTCAATAGCTGACTTCCCTTAAGGGAAATCTGCTAAAAATGCAACGATAACAGTATTTAATATTTTAGCTTGGAATAGACCGTTTCATGTTATAGCAGCTTAGTGATAATATGAGGTGAGTAAATGTGGGCATTTACTGAAGAAAGAATACAAAATAAAGAAAAAGGTTATAGAACAACATTTCTAGAAAATTAATTTTGACTTGATTATACCATTTAACGACCCGGCTAAAAATAAGGCATATATTTAATATTATGAAACATTCTAATTTTTCTCTTCTCTATACACTCACTTCCTCCATTCTTAGGATTTCAGCCATTAGTGAATTTTATCTTTGGTTTAGCAAAAAAAGTTGTTTATATCTAGCTTGGTAACATTCAAATAAAATTGTCTCCAGCTAGAACAAATACCTGCAAGACAAATATCTATCAATCTAACCTTCTCCCTCTCCCTCTCTCTCTCTCTCTCTCTCTCTCTATATATATATATATATATATATATATATATATATATATAATTTTCAAGGTCCAGTCCAACATGAGTAGACACACTGTTTATGGGTATCAAACAAGTTGCTTCCCAGATCAGCTTTGTATTTCCACTTCGCCATATGAGGACTTTTCTCTATTGAATATTATGAGACCATTGATCAGCATAAAGTGTGGTTGTGAAAAGCTCACTGGAGCAGTAGTGGTATATGTGGAAGGGATGACACACCGTGTCAATGCAGTTCGCACACAAACCTAACACATCAACTCCTCCCCCACTCTCTACATCAAGATCTAAATCAGTGTAACCCTAGCCAGCCAGATTCCCACAAATGGCCAACAAGTTACTGCATTATCACGTGGGGAGGATATATAATGGACAAGACGATATCTATAGATTTTAGGGTTGCTTCGCTGTCAATGCACTGTGTAGTTTCTGCGGTAAATTTATTTCTTAAGCAATTAACGCCAATATATCAGCAGCTGGTTCGTAAAGTTAATCGGTACCAAAATTGGTAATAGTGGACTCTATTTGAATGTCGCTGAGACCGTACGTTCATATAGCTATTGTTAATAGACTAACCCTCTGGTTTCCGGGCTTAGGTCTCGCGTTGGTCACCTCCCTACTGGTACGCAAACATTTCTCGACTGACACAGTAGTCGGCTTGGAGTCTGAGGGTCCCTGCTCGGGTGTTCCAACAAATTCCATCAAATAATAGATGGCATTAAAGGCAGTCTACTTAAAACTACATGATGCAACAGCTGTCAATCCAGCAACCATTAAGTATCTCATTTATAAATTATAATTTCGAATTTTCTAAAATCCTCTCCTCTGAACCCCTCCTCCATCCCGAGAGAGAAGAACCGTGGATATCGCCATTTCAACTGTTAAACGAGAACGTAATTCTTTCCTTTTTACATATAAACGACTACAAATACAGAGTTTGCGACAATAGATTATATTACACCAAGAATTTCGTGACCCGCGATACAGAGCGGTAAACAGACAAATATATATACAGTTTGTTGAGAACGGAACTCAATTTTTCGATCATCTCCTAAGGTAGGATCGATGGAGATTATTTGCGTCATGAGTACGACACTAGCTCAATAGCCTTAAGCGGGAAATCTCAAGGCTAACAAAATATGGATAAATAATTGTGACATGCAGACGCGGGCCGCTATCACTTATATTGTGTATTGTATATTTTATTGAAGCACAGTCACTTAATGTACTTCTCCCTAACTTCTCTGATGACATTTTTTTCTAAAGGAAAGTCTCGAGGTGAATGTTGGCGCTGAGGGCTAGGAGCGACAGGTCGTTTTAAACTCCGAGGCAACTAATCACTGGAGACACTTGCTATTCATCAATCACACCTTCTTAAGGTGAGCTTTTTATCGCTTCAGTCAGAGCCCATCTGTCTTATGCACCTCCCTCACCTCTTACAAAAATATATTTAACCCTTTAGCGCCCCTCACCACCTACTTTTTCCTGTGTCACAATCTTGGAGTAGTCTATTCTGACTATTCTGGCATATTGCCCACGAAAAACTAATAGACATTTTTTTTAAATTGACTTGATATTTTTACCCTGCCAAGAATTCAGGTAGATAATGCCTATTTTCAAATACAAAATCAAAACCCCCCCCCCACCCCCCCAAAAACATCCCCCCCCCCCCTCGTTAGATGCCGTCATTACGGGCCGATCGTCGAGTACACGTGCAAAGTGCTTTCAAGGCGATGGTCCTAAGCCTGACGTATGTTGTACTGTATAGTACGTTTCTAGAAAGGTCCTGTAGTCGTACTACTCTGCGAGTTAAAAAAAAAAAGAAAAAAGTATTATACGTCGGATTGAAAAATTGTATAGAAACAATCTTTTTGAAAATTAAATTTACTATAATATTACTATATACATACATTCTGTATCATGAATATTAACCGAGATATATTGAATCTTTTTAGTTTTTCAGCCTTACAGCAAACATGGTCACATAGGACAATACTCTCTTATGATTATAAACCACTCTATTCGAAGCTTAAAATACCATAAATTGTTTTCATGAGGCATTTATTGTACGAGATAAATGCCAAATACGTCTGTTGATCGCCTCCCCCCCCCCTCCCCGTCTTTGCTTTTAGTTAGAGGATTACTAAAAATACAAGTGATGTGAGATAAAAATTTATTCAGAATTCATTTATAAATTACAGTACTAGATATTCAATAAAACATGATAGTAAATAGTTCTCAATAAAATTAATGTTACATTCAGATTTATATTTCAGTAATTGTTTTTTTCAATCCGATGAGGAATATTTCTATCTATCTGTTCATCTTCTGAGAGGTTGGTTGACCTGGTTTTTTTTGCGATTCAAACGCTTTTCCTTTGGGGGAGGTTATTAAAATTGAATTGGGAACGAATTCTCATTAGCGTTTGTGTTTATTCACTTAATATTCAAGGCGGTGTTAAGTGTAAGCTTTATGTAGATGCTATCAATTGTAAAACTTCACGTAAGGAAATATGCTTAGTTCCACACGCAGCCCCTGCGTGACGGACGTTTTACGTGGTACATATGAAGTTCATAGACTTTTATTATTTAGCAGATTTCCCTTAAGGGAAATCAGCTATTGAGGTCGTACTTCATGACGCGAGTATTCGAAAAAAAATTAATCTTTCAAATGTCCATTGATCCTACCCCAGGGAGATGGACGAAAAATGAGGTCCGTTCCAAAAATATATTATATATATATATTTATATAAAATATATATATATATATATATATTATATATATGTCCCTGTTAACGCTCTAGCGGGTCGCAATTTTATTTTGATTCGTTACCAAAACTCGGGAATTTAATCGTTTTTAATGTAAAAAGAAAGTATCACAGTTCGTTAATGGCTGAAATCGGACCAGTGGGAGGGGGGGGGGTTTTAGGAGGGAGTGATTTTTGACAAAATTCAAAATATCTCCGTTATTATGGCCGTTCGGACTCGAAAAATTGTATAGAACCAATCATATTGTAAATTAAATATACTATAATATTGTTTACATACATTTATTCTCTATCTTGAATATTAACCGAGATATTTGCATTTTATGAAGTCTGTGGTCGGTTATAGTTCGGATTAGGTCGGCCATCTTTCGTAAAACCAGGGATCGGGTCAAGATGGAGGCCCCTTCTATACCTTACCTGTCGGTTTTTAACCTTACCTTACCTTCCTTAATTTGTGAGGAATTTATGTAAAATTATGTTCTGTTCATCCGCCCTCTCCCCCCTTCTTTAGTTTCTTGGACTACTAAAAATTTGAGTTATTAAAATATAAATTAATTCTGTACAATTCAGAAGCCCTTTCAGTTGGGAATTTAATTTTAATTTACTGAAAGGTATCCTTCTCATTACCGTTTGTATTTTTAATCACGGTGTGTGTATGTGTTACCAGTAATGCAGATTTTGTCTTCTCTATTGTAAAACTTCACATGGGAAATCTGCTTAGTTTACGGAGCCTCTGCGTGACAGACTTTTTTACTTCCATGTGCGAAGTAAAGGAGCTGCATGGCTTTCATCATTCAACGGAGTTATCCATTTTTACACTCCTGATCACATTTTGACCATCTTAGGCGTTACATCTGCACGCATTTCACATAACTAAGAACCTGCTGGTCTTAGAATGTAGAAATTTAACATTTGGGATTGCTGTAACGTCTTGTTGTCCATACATCCACTTTTGATTGAAATCGACGAAGAGAGTTTAGAAGGGGTGAAAATAGTAATTTCTTTGTACGTGTTTCAATAGCGATACAACAACTTTGTATAGGATCTTCTTTGTATACCACGGAAAAATTGGTGAATTATAACTAAGAAACTTCATAAATTATACCAATAAGCAAGTTCAATGGCATTTTTCTATCCGATGCAATGGAATGGAGACATCGTAAATAACTTTGAAAATAATTAATTTTAAATGAAATACAATATAACGTTTATTTTTTTTATTTGTTTTTTGGTCTCTCAAAAAAATATAATTAAAATTTTAAATACAATTATTTATTGAAATGTTATTTATTAACGCCCATTTTTTGATACTAAGTCTAACGGGTACGGGTTATCTACAGGTTACCACCATCTCCAAGCAAGGGTGGGACAAAGTATTTTATTTAATAAATTCGTGATTAATCAAATTCCTATTGCCAAGACGCGAATCGAACTCACCACTCTAGGTTTATCATGTGAGATTAAGACCACATGCTAACCAGAGAAGAGGCTGAAATATTTTATAAAGTCATAAAATCGATCCAATAAAAATATTATTTGGTGGTTACGTTTATTACAAAATTCTAGTTAAAATAAACGTTGTGTATTAATAGAGTGTCAGAGTTCTTTTGTGGATTGCAAACAATAATTTATACACACACAATGCTTCAGAAAGATTTCTTATCACGCCCACAATTTATTTAACAATGAACACACTTGATTCCTTATTCTTAACTACTACACACGGTATGAACTGATAGCTTCACTGTTCTTCTTATTGCACAGTCCAATAACTCACCCACGATAACTGAAGTTCACAGAAACACGGCGCAGCACTGGTTTTCTCAGAGATAACGGTACTGCACTGTCCTTAACTTAGGCACGGCATTACATTGATCTTTAATTAAAAACGGCACAACACAGTACTTCACATAAATCATTTTACCGCACTGCAACTAAAACTCACTGTCCAATAATGCTGCACTGAACGCACTGTTCACTAAAGCTGCACTGAATGCACTGTTGATCACTTGAAGAGAGCTAAGAACAAACTAAACTAACTCGGGGCGGGCTGGGTCCCTTTTATAGCTTGTCGGAAGACATAAAAAAGAATGCCGAGAAGGGACTAGAAACGTTGTTAAGAACAGTCCCGGCTCTAGTAGACACTCCGGGCGCCATTAGTCCTTCATTGGTCGGCTCCTTTCAGCTCCTTCGTACTTGTTAAATATGTAATTAACCCTGTTTAATTTTTCATTTACTTAATTTTCGCAACAATATATATAGTAAACATTCATCACGCAGGAGCTGCGAACTCACAATTCTAGGACAATTGCCTTAACTCACATGGCTAACCTGAGCCCTATTTATTTAATTAAATGAAATTAGATTTAAAGTTGTATAGTTAAGATTTTTTGCTTAATTTATTTTTGTACTTTTTATGGACGATTGTGTTTCTAATTATGAGGGAAATAGTGGAATGGTTCCGCCAGCAAAAATAAATAATGTGACTGTCAAATGTATGAGTAGTGGCCTTGTCATTTACAGGAACATTCCTTTTCAATTAACATCGGCCTTTTCTCTTTTCACAGAGAGGTTATGGTTTCCCGACCAGGCAAACTAAATAACTCCCTCGGTAGGGAAAAGAGAGGCAGCTAGTGTTAGTAGTCGAAAAGCGATCGGGAGGTTCGACGTGAGTGAAAGAGAGAAATTTACCGGTTAAAACGAGAAAAGGTAGATGGTGCGGAGGGGGAAGTTAGGGAGTGGGAGGGAGAGAGAAAGAAGGAGAGAGACAAATGCTCCAGCGGTTTGGGTGTTATTGTAGCTGCTATTGGGAGGGTTCACATCACTAGTCTTCAATCTAAGCCACCTCACAGACACAGGCTCTCTCACTCTCTCTCTCTCTCTCTCTCTCTTCTCTCCTCTCTCTCCTCTCTCTCTTTTCTCACTATACACACGCTCACACATCTAAAAAAAACATCAACTATAAGAAGCATATCAATAGGCTTTCCTCTAAGGATCATTCCTCTGCTTGGAAGAAATTCTACTTGGAAGGAAGAAATCGTCAAACAAGGTTTATATTTCAGCGCTAAGCGCTTTCAAAGACTATTGTTTCATCTTCAGAGCTACACATAAAAAACAATATTAATAAAATGTATATAACAAGACGGCAAAACATGCTAGCGTCCATGAATTAAAACATAAAAATACAAATAAATATCTAAATATGTTATAAATGGGCTGGTGCGCGGGAGGTTGGTTAGAGGTCCGTCCCCCACCATTTCAGAATTATAGCAATTGGTCTTCTTATTCAAACAGCAATCACCAATAACTTTCTTGTTCATCGCAATCTCTAGGCCTTCTAACGAGTTTAGTTTTTTATCTTTCTTGACTTCGTGCAATGATCGTTGACAGCTTCGCTATGACCTTCTTGTTCTTGCTGGTAGAAACAATTCGATAACTATGTTCTCTAAAATGTTTGTTATTCTTCCTTCCAGTTTGGCCGATATAACTCGCTTGGCAAGCACCACATGCTAGTTTATACACACCAGACCACTCTTTTATATCAACGGGATCTTTGGCCCTATAAAGCACATCTTTCAGATTAGGTCCGCTCTTATAGGCTACTCATACCCTATTCCTAAGTCACCTAGTTTCTCGAAAGGCTTCCATAAATACGGAAAGGTGCACCAATGCAGTTTCTTAGGTGTTTCGCATAAGTGGCTAAAAGATTGCTTGAGAGCATGTTTTTTAGACTTCTCATAAATGTTGGATAAGTGTAGTTCTATATCCGTTTGCTTTAGCAGTATGCTTTATGAACTCTAGTTCTCTTTCATGATCTTGCATGGAGAACGGTAAGGTCAGTAGTCTGTCTATATAATAAATGAAGGGGTGATTTTAGTTTTAGGATGATGTGAAAGCTCTTTATCTACTGCAGTGTCTATTGCGGTTGGTTTCCTGTAAATATCGCATGTAAAATTATTGTTTTCCCTCTTCATACTCAAATTGGAATAGTTCAACATCTCCTCATTCCCTTTTCCCATAGTGAACCTGATGTCCTCTTTTCAAACACTCAAAGAAAGCCTTTACCTCTTCCTCCGTACCTTCGAACAAACTGTGAAATATGTTAAAAAATCGATTTTCCTTGTGCATAATATAGAGGCACTCTAACCAGTCTACGAACAGGTCCACTGAGAGAGAACTAGCCGGGCAGCCAATAACTAAACCGTGGTTCGATATATTAGCAGATTTCCCTTAAGGAAAGCTATTGAGGTCGTACTCATGACGTAATTTTCGAAATTTTTCTTCAAATGCCCATCGAAAATGAGGTCCATTCAAAACTGTATATATCTATTGTCTTACCTGTCGGTGCAGACCGTCGTCACTGGCTGATGGTCGAGTACAGCTGGCAAGCGCTTTCGATGCAATGGCACCATCTTCAAGCCCGTCAAAAAGTTGTACTGAGTTAGATGTCTATTGGTCAGTAGGTTTTATGCGTCTGGTCACCGTATTAGTTTGTTTACGTTTAGTCCAAGTCAGTTTACATACCTCAGATCTGTCAAGCGAAGGGTGTTAGCTAGTGTCCAGGTAAATTTTTTTCGTGTGGTGGGTTTTTTACGTTTTAGTCCAAGTCAGTTTACTTACCTCAGATCTATCTATATATTTGTCTAATAATAATTTTTGTTTTATCGTTACCAAACTTGATATATAATCGTTTTACACAAAAGGAAAGATCAAGTTCGTTAACAGTTGAAATCGGACCAGGGGAAGGGGGGGGGTTTAGAGGGGGAGAATTTCGAAAAGCCTTAATATCACCGTTAATATGCGTCGGATCGAAAAATTGTATAAAACCAATCTTATCGTAAATGTAATGTTCTATAAATGTTGTTATGTACATTTTTTCATTATCTTCATTATTAACCGAGTTATGTGCATGTATTAGTTTTCCGCCTTCAGTAAACCCCCACTCCGACTCATGTCATATAAACAATAAGCAGTTATATTATGAAGCACTTTATATGAAGCCTAAATACCAAGTATATTTCTCATCGAACATTTACTTTTTGAGATAAATGCAAATACGTGACGCACGAGGGAAATCTGCTTAGTTAACGCAGCCCCTACATGACGGACTTTGTTTTATATCAGCTTATGTACGATTTTTCGATCTGACTTACAGTAACGGAGATATTTTGTATTTTCAAATTTTGGTATAACACACTTGTGATCACATCTCACCTCATATTCTCTATTTCTACGTATAAAACCGCTGATTAATAGGGTTGTGGATGGGTTCTTAATTCTTAAGTTACGAAAAAGTGTAATAAAACAACAATTATAGAGCATCAATAGGTTAAAAAGAGTGGTTCTATAGCATTTTGCAATTCGTGTTATAATAACGAAAATATTTTTAATTTTCAAATTTTGGTATAACACACTTGTGATCACATCTCACCTCATATTCTCTATTTCTACGTATAAAACCACTGATTAATAGGGTTGTGGATGGGTTCTTAATTCTTAAGTTACAAAAAAAGTGTATAGAACAACAATTATAGAGCACCAATGGCTTAAAAAGAGTGGTTCTATAGCATTTTGCAATTGTGTTATAATAACGAAAATATTTTGAATTTTCAAATTTTGGTATAACACACTTGTGATCACATCTCACCTCATATTCTCTATTTCTACGTATAAAACCACTGATTAATAGGGTTGTGGATGGGTTCTTAATTCTTAAGTTACAAAAAAGTGTATAGAACAACAATTATAGAGCACCAATAGTTTAAAAAGAGTGGTTCTGTAGCATTTTGCAATTCGTGTTATAATAACGAAAATATTTTGAATTTTCAAATTTTGGTATAACACACTTGTGATCACATCTCACCTCATATTCTCTATTTCTACGTATAAAACCACTGATTAATAGGGTTGTGGATGGGTTCTTAATTCTTAAGTTACAAAAAAGTGTATAGAACAACAATTATAGAGCACCAATGGCTTAAAAAAAAGAGTGGTTCTATAGCATTTTGCAATTCGTGTTATAATAACGAAAATATTTTGAATTTTCAAATTTTGGTATAACACACTTGTGATCACATCTCACCTCATATTCTCTATTTCTACGTATAAAACCACTGATTAATAGGGTTGTGGATGGGTTCTTAATTCTTAAGTTACAAAAAAGTGTATAGAACAACAATTATAGAGCACCAATGGCTTAAAAAGAGTGGTTCTATAGCATTTTGCAATTCGTGTTATAATAACGAAAATATTTTGAATTTTCAAATTTTGGTATAACACACTTGTGATCACATCTCACCTCATATTCTCTATTTCTACGTATAAAACCGCTGATTAATAGGGTTGTCGATGGGTTCGTCTTTCACGCAGAGGGGGGTTCGTATTTCCCTTAAGGGAAATCTGCTAAAAACTACAAATATCTCCTATAATATTCGGGTTAAAGAGAAAGTCTATAAAACTAGGTTTATAGAAAATTAAATATTCAACAAAATTAGAGCTACACAATTATCCGAGCTGAAGTATAATAAATGAGTTATTTCAAGGTCCACTCCTCTAAACCCGCCCTCCCACGAATTTCAATTATTAACCGACTTCTTTAGTTTTGCATGAAACTCTTATATAACGAGTTAGGTAACGTTCTAACATAACTTGCTACTGCGAAAGTTGATGACACACACACGCACTAAGGGAAATAGGCCAATAGCAGCACGCATGGCAGTTTTTTAGTATTACTTTATATATAAAGTACATCAGTGGAATTTGATAAAGAGAAGAATAATGGTATAATTTCACTCAAAAAGCCTTATTATGATTCTAAAAATGTTATGGAAGAATACTGTTGGTTAATATAATGTCCTGCAATTGATTCATATATTAAAGCAGATTTCCCAAACGAACTTGTTTTCATGGCGCGATTTTTTAAAAATGTGGTTCAAATGTCCGAACGTCCTTTCCCATATATATTTATTTATTACCGCTCTAGAACGAAAGAGCAAGTTCGTTAAAGAATAAAGGAAAGTATCATCACAACTAGGAAATATGACTGTTATTATGAGGAGGCTCGAAATATGTTATATAACCAATCACCTTTAAAACCTAATTTTCTAAAATTGAATATTATTACATTTTTCTCTTACTTAAGGGAAATCAGCTATTGAGGTCGTACTCATGATGCGAGTTTCGAAAAATTTCTTCAAATGCCCATCGATCCTACCCAGGAGATGACGAAAATGAGGTCCGTTCAAAATTATATATATATATATATATATATATATATATATATATATATATATATCTATATATTTGTCTGATAACCCTCTAGCGGTCGCAATTTTTGTTTGATCTTTACCAAACTCGGAATTTAATCGTTATATGTAAAAAGGAAGATCAAGTTCATTAATGGCTGAAATTGGACTAGAGGGAGGGGGGGTTTAGAGGGGAGATTTTTGAAAATTCCAAATATCTCCGTTATTATGCATCGGATCGAAAAATTGTATAACCAATATTATTGCAAATTAAATTTACTATAAATATTGTTATATACGTTTATTCTATATCTTGAATATTAACCGAGGTATTTGGATTTTTCAGTTTTCAGCAAACCGCCACTTCTACTCATGTTACGTAAACAATACTCTGCTACAAAATAAATCACATTATTGGAAGTTTAAATGCCAAAAATTGTATTCAATAGACCTTTATTATACGAGTTACATGCAAATATACCCTGGTGACCCCCCCCCCATCTTAAAGTTTTGGACTACTAAAATTGATTGATTCAGATAACAATTATTCTGACTCATTATTAATTACAGTACTAGATATAGTATATAGTTCTCAATAAAATGAATGTGTTATATTCTGATATATTTCAGTAATTGTTTTTCTTTCGGGTGTGAAGCGGGCAGGCCAGTTTGTTTACATTTCTAACCTAACGCTTCCTGTCGGCAAGTTATTGAAATTGGATGAAACATTTCTTATATCCGTTTGTATTTATTCACGGTGTTGTTGTGTTAGCAGTATGTATATTTATCTATTACTTAAGTAACTTCACGAGGGAAATATGCTTAGTTTACAAAGCCCCTGCGTGACGGACTCTTCTAAAATTGAAGATTATTACATTTTTTCTCTTACTTTAATATTAACTGTTTTTTTTTTTGTATTCAGTCTTCATTAAAATCCCATTCCTACTTATACCAAAATAGTAATAATACAATATATATGGGATAGTTTTATTTATAATTTAAAAACGACGTATTGTTTACGCCTGACATGGAGGAGTTGGCGTTTAGAGATGGGGTAAAATAATAATTGAAAATATCTGCTTTATTAAGACTAAGCAGATTTCCCTGTGAACTTTTACAATAGAGAAATCTGCATACTGGTAACACAATACCACCGTGATTAGATAATGAGAAATCTTTCAGTTAATTAAAATAAATTCCCAACTGAACCGGCTTCTGAATTGTAAGAATAATTTATATTTTAATAACTCAAATTATAGTAGTCCAAGAACTAAAGAAGGGGGGGGGGCGCGGATGAACTAAACGTCTTTGCATAAATCTCACAAAGTAAGGAAGGTAAGGTAAGGTTAAAAACGCCAGGTTAGAAGAAGCTTCCGCGTGAGCCGAGAAATGACGAAGATGGCCGACATAATCCGAACTATACCCCACCACAGACTTCATAAAAATGCAAATATCTCGGTTAATATTCAAGATAGAGAATAAATGTATATAACAATATTTATAGTAAATTTAATTTTCAATAAGATTAGTTCTGTACAATGTTTCGATCCGATGCATAATAACGGAGATATTTTGAATTTTCTAAACCCCCCCACCCTTTGGTCCGATTTCAGCCATTAACGAACTTGATCTGTCTTTTTACATAAAACGGTTAAATATCGAGTTTCGTAACGATCAAACAAAAATTGCGACCGCTAGAGCGTTAACAGACAAATATATATATATATATATATATATATATATATATATATATATATATAGATATATATATATAATTTTGAACGGACCTCATTTTCGTCATCTCCTGGGTAGGATCGATGGACATTTGAAGAAAAATTTCGAAAATCGCGTCATGAGTACGACCTCAATAGCTGATTTCCCTTAAGGGAAATCTGCTAAAATGAGGTCCGTTCAAAATTAGATTGTATATATATTTGTCTGTTAACGCTCTAGCGGTTGCAATTTTTGTTGGATAGTTACGAAACTCGATATTTAACCGTTTTATGTAAAAATACAGATTAAGTTCGTTAATGGCTGAAATCGGACTAGAGGGAGGGGGGGTTTAGAGGGGGGGTTTTCGAAAATTCAAAATATCCCCGTTATTATGCATCGGATCGAAAAATTGTATAGAACCAATCTTATTGAAAATTAAATTTACTATAAATATTGTTATATACTAGTATTCTCTATCTGGAATATTAACCGAGATATTTGCATTTTTATGAAGTCTATGCTCGGGTATAGTTCGGATTAGGTCGGCCATTTTCGTCATTACTCGGCTCAGGTGGCAGCTTCTTCTAACCTTACCTGTCGTTTCTAACCTTATCGTACCTTTGTTACTTTGTCAGATTTATGCAAATACGTTCTGTTCATCCGCCCCCCCCCCCTTCTTGAATTCTTGGACTACTAAAATTTGAGTTATTTAAATATAAATTATTCTTACAGTTCAGAAGCCGTTTCAGTAGGGAATTTATTTTGATTAACTGAAAGATTTCTCATTACCGTTTGTATTTAATCACGGTGCTATTGTGTTACCAGTATGCAGATTTCTCTATTGTAAAACTTCACATATGAAATCTGCTTAGTTTGGAAAGCAGCCCCTGCTTGACGGACTTTTTTTATTCATCTCTCCTTTAAAACCCCTTTCCTCACCGTCCGGTTTCACTTTTTAGCGAATTTGATGTTTATTTTTACACAGTTATATATCGAGTTTGGTAATGATCGACACACAAAATTACGATCGCTAAAGCAGAAACAGAAAGACACACACACACACACACACACACACACACACACACACATATATATATATATATATATATATATATATATATATGTATATAGGCAAATATTTATTATGTTGAAGTTTAATCATTTTCGTTATGTCCTAGGTAGCACAAATGAATACTTCAGGAAATTCTGAGTGATGCTCATCACCTGAGTTTCCTTAAAGGAAATGTTAAAACGATGCAAGTTATTCGAAAACTGTATTAAGTTGCGAGTACAATTATGCGATGTCAATCCCTTGATTTAATTTTGTTTTAATTAAAATTAATTAACTCTGAAACAGACCTACGCATACAAAACACCGTTTGTGTATAAGCTTGTTAACGCTTAGCAAATCCCTGCTTACTGTAAGTTATTACACTGAAAATCTGAGTTAGAAACTATGAAATATGCCGAGGAGCAGAGCGGAGTAAACATTTTCATAACATCATAGTGGTAGCAGGAGTTATTCAGTGCAATTCATTTTTTAATCTTGAGGTTGAAAGGATTTTAAATGGAAGAAGTAAGTAGCTTTCGTTTACCATTAAAAGTAACTTAAAAGACTTCTTTTCCTAAGAACTGAAATGGTTAAAAACAATATTTTCGTGAAAAGTGTTCTAAATAGTATTTTCTACGGAGAGGATATTTCCAGAGGGAAAGAAAGAATAGAAAAGTGATTTTGACCTAAAGTCCCCCTTCCACTTTCTTCTCTCATTAGTGATGCCCCTCTTTTATCCTTTAATTGCGGCTTTGTTTCCTCTTTTATACTCAAGAAACTCAAGGTTGAAATATGAAAGTAATGGTCAGAAAATTATTATTTCAACGCTATTCAACCATCGGCTGACAAATTAGTGGTCGGTTTTCATGAACTAATTGTTAGAGATATACTAAAAAATCTTTGAATAATTTCCCGACGTCAGTAAGGCTATTGTAGTAGGGTGAAGGCGAGGGGAGATACTGCCAGACCATCCAACCGCCGCTATAAAGATTAGTCTATAGTCAAACAAATTAACACCAAAGCCATTTCTTTTTTCAATTTAATGTGGGATACAAGAAACACTAGATTTTCATAAAAAAAAAAAGTGTGTACGCACATAAATGAGTATGTGTGTGCATGTCATTCATAAGATATTTTAATTCATCTTTTGAAAAAAAGAAAAAAAAGAAAAAAGAAACAAATAAATATACGCAGGAGCTGCGTAAAATAAGCAGATTTCCCTCGTAAAGTTTAGTAATAGATAAATATACATACTGGTTACACAACACCACCATGAATAAATACAAACGGAAATAAGAAATGTTTCATCCAATTTCAATAACCTGCCTACAGGAAGCGTTAGGATAGAAATGTAAACAAATGGGTCTGCCCACCTCACACAGGAAAGAAAAACAATTACTGAAAAATATCAGAATATAACATATTCATTTTATTGAGAACTATTTACTATATCTAGGTATGTAATTAATAATGAGTCAGAATAATTGTAATCTGTTCCATCTTAAATGAAACAGACGAGAAACCATATGTTCTCTACCTATCAAGAGGCCCCCGCACGTGCTGCCATCTATGTGTAAGTCCTGGGAACTACTATGTTATGTACTATTATATGTACTATGTAGTAACTCTTTCAATAGACTTTGTTTTGTTTTATCACCATATAACTACATTCATACAGTCCACCCTCATTAATACCAGCACTTGCATAAACCCAAATAGTGAGAAGGTAATATTCATTTCCAAATGAATTACCCCATCTCAATACATTATCTCAATCAATCAAATTTTAGTAGTACAAAACCTTAAGACGGGGGGGAGTCACCAGGACATATTTGCATGTATCTCTTATATTAAAGGTCTCTTGAATAGAATTTTTGGTATTTAAATTTCGAATAATGTGATTTACAGGTATTATGTAGCAGAGTATTGCTTATGTAATATGAGTAGAAGTGGCGGTTTGCTGATGGCTGAAAACTGAAAAATGCAAATATCTCGGTTAATGTTCAAGATAGTGAATTAATGTATATAACAATATTTATAGTAAATTTAATTTGCAATAAGATTGGTTCTACACAAGTTTTCGATCCGACATATAGTAAAGGAATATTTAGAATTTTTGATAATCCTCCCCTCTAAACCCCCTCTCCTCTTTGCCCGATTTCAATCGTTAACGAACTTGATCTTTATTTTTACATAAAACGACTAAATATCGAGTTTGGTAACAATTAAACAATAATGCGACCGCTAGAGCGGTAACAGACAAATATATATACGTATACAGTTTTGAACGGACCTCATTTTCGCCATCTCCTGGGTAGGATCGATGGACATTTGAAGAAAATTTCGAAAATCGCGTCATGAGTACCACCTCAATAGCTGTTTTCCCTTGAGGGAAATCTGCTAAAAAACCTGAGGTAGAACAAGTTAAATTGAGTCACTCATAACTTGAATTACTAACATGACCTTTCTTGTTTGTGTCATAGATTTTAACAGATTTTCCTTAAAGGAAACGTGCTCTATATACATATACACTCACACACGCTTGTATTATCGCTCTGGTGTTGGTAAAGCTTGTTTGATTGTTGTCAAACGATATTGACGCCTTCTACATAAATCTAAAGATCAAGATTGTTCATTGCTGAATCGAATAAGAGATATGGGGTTTAGGATCGAAAAATAAAGAGATCTTTTTGAACATTTATGTTCCTATAAATTGTGTTCTTTAATGTTTTTCTCTATTTATATAAATAAAACTCTAAAGCTTGTTTGATTTTGATTTTCTTTTTAAATTCGGAGGGTAATATTTTTTTTTTTTTTTTTTTTTTTTTTTTTTTTTTTTTCCATTCTAAGAACATTGACAATCAAAATTGAAAATTGTCTGTCTATCCACACATTTGTAACTCAATCACTCAAAACAGCTGACCGACTCAGATGGCTAGACGATTTCTATGGATTTTTATGTTTGCGAGTCAAATATCTCGAGGTACAACATAGGCTATATGAGAATTCGAATTTTTAAGTAGGAAACGTCAAAACAAATTTTCGTCAACATTTTTGTTAATATACGTTTTATTGTAAAAATGTTGATGACTGTTTATTTGGGGTTTTTTAAAAAAAAAAACAAAAAAAAAAAAAAACAAATGCATAATATATTCAATCAACTATTCTCATATCTCTCATTTAGCTCCAAACCACAATCCCGAGGTGTCACTTCCAGCTGCTTCATGGCAACGCTAAGACCTTGTCCTTAAGATGCCAGAATGATCAAGTCATCTACCATAAACTACCACTGATAACCTGACGTTGCCTAAAAGGAACCCAACTCGGAAGCATAGGTTGAACGGTCCATGAACATGTTAAAGAAGACTGAAGAAAGAGAGTCACCTTGACTGACACACGTCCAGGCAGAATGTCCCTCGGGTACAAATCATCGGGTTATCCTCCAAGTTGACGTCTTCAATTTTACATAATACCACAGGCAGACCACTCACCCTGGTAACAGCCAGGGCCGCATGATATCTGAGCGAGTCAAATGCCATCTGGACACATAGAACTGCGAGACATAAGGACCTTCTCTTCCTGCATATATTCCGGACCACCAAGTCAAGTAAGAAAACATTGGTGGGAGCACTATCAACGCCCATTAGAAACCCGGTTTGCTACTGAACATACATACATACACACAATTTGGTGAAATCGGACCACTAAGAGTGAGGATTTAAAGAAACGGTGTAACGAAAAACATCAAATGTCATTGTTATTATATGTGGGATTGACATATGTTAATTGCCATAAATATTTTTGAACATTTAATCAATTGCTATCCCTATTCTCGACTCTTTTTATTCTTGATTCTTATCATCAAACTCAAATATAGGACATTGTGGCATTGACGGAAACATAAAAGCTGACGCCTTAGCCGCCGAAGCCATCAGTGAGGGCACACTACTGACAGAAGAAGATCCGATCGCCGACGTCATCAATCATGCAAAAAAACTGGCTCTTGATGAATGGGCATGGCAATGGCATGAACTGCGTGACAATAAGCTCCGCACTGTTAAAAATAGTGTCGTATCCTGGAATACTTCAGCAAGTTCTACAAGGAGGGATGAAGTATTAATATGTCGCCTCAGAATTGGCCACACAAGGCTCACACATCAGCACCTGATGAAAAAGGAAGAACCTCCAATCTGCACTGCTTGTGGAGTACTGCTGACAGTTGCACACATACTTACCGAGTGTAGAAGGTATGAGAACATCAGAAAGTCCCTTGGTATGTCAGAAGTACTGCCTGAAATACAAGGGGACGATAGCCACTCAATTAAAAAAACTGATTAAATTAAAGTTCATAACAATTACGGGCCTAATTAAAGATATATAAATATAAGGTCAACATATGGGCACAAAAGCAAGTAAGATAAGTATTAATACATAAAATAGATTTTAAAAAGATACTGCTGTGTTATTGGTATTTGTGACAGGATGAAAAAAAATAGAAATAGAAAAAAAATAGGAGAGACCCATCATAGGTGAGGCTGAAGGAAGGAGTATGACTGGACCGGACCTCTTTGAAAAGAAGGACAACCGTAGGAAACGAAACGAATTTGGACCGTTGACCACCTAGCCACAAATAACCCTCCCGAGTTCAGTGCCTAATGACAATAAAAATAAATAAATAAACTCAAATATTAATGGAAAATTTCTATTCTTTAAAAAAAAAGGATTAATAGAGCTAAAGCTAAAGTATGTCGGTCCGTACGAGTGACGGAGGTAAGGTCAGAGGAAAAGGATGACCGGAAGGAAAATAAGAGAGGGAAGAGGCAAACATATCGATGCGTGGGCGAATGAAGATATAACAGTGATTGCCTTCGCTGTTTGATAACATCTATGTAAGCCTGCAATGGTTTATTGCTTGCCGGATGGTATCCGAGCAGTAGAAGCACTTAACCTTCCATCCCACGTCTTTATGGCCCATGTAAGATGGCGACCTTCGCATCTTATTAGCAAATTTACCTTAACAGAAATCCGCTCATGACGTGATTTCTGAAACTTTTCCTGAAATTTACATCGATCCTATACAGGTCATGATGAAAATGATTCGGTACAAAACTGTGCATGTGCGCGTGCGCGTGTCTGTATAGTGACAATTAGCAGAAAATATGTATTGCAAATGTAGTGTTCTATAAATGTTGTTTTGCACATTTTTTCACTATCTTTATTATTAATCGAGATATTAACATATTTTACTTTCCGGCCTACAGTAAACCCCCACTCCTACTCCTGGCATATTTAAAATAAGCTGTTATATGATGAAACACTTTATTTGAAGCCTTAATACCAAGTATTGCCCTCATTGAACTTTTACGTTTTGAGATAAATGAAAATATAACACGCACGTGGAAAATCTGCTAGTTAACGCAGCCCCTGCGTGACGGAATTTTTTTAGGTGAAACTATGCATGTCAAAAAATGCACCTATTCCTTTTAATAGTTTAAAAGGACTCTAAGAACTTTATTTTATGTTGATGTTTTTTGAAGTAAACTTTTATCTTCTTCTTTTATATAATTTCAGAATCCATTCATTTTCTCGTAGACTTGTTTCAAAGATAATTTTGATCCCTATAACTTTTATGTCGCAGCATTTTTCGATAGAACATGTCCTTTCTGAAATAAGGAGTTGTGCATTTTACTGCTGAAGGATGCTTTAATTCGAAAACTCGTTTTAGAATTTGATTTTCTACGAGAATCCGCCATAAAATGTATTACATTCAATTGTAAATCCCAAAGTTATGGTCGCTGGAGAAGTACTGGAGAAGGTTACGACGTTGAATATGGACTTAAAAGTTCCTTCAGGGGTCACAATTATGGCGCGCCAAGTCTCAGCATTTTATTAACGCAATTGGCGAATTTAAGAGGTGTGGCTCTGGAAACAGCGCATAGTTGTTTAAAATTTTATTTTACTTCTACAAACCCTCTCTCACATCAACTATTCAAGTCTGTTAGCAAACTTGAATATTATTTTCCTATAAGGATCAATAAAGAAGGCCAAGTCCTCTACTGGTTTTTAATATTATGCAGAGTGCACTTTCGGAGTCAACGCTCCATCCTCAGTGCCTGCTGATTAAAGCTTCGTTGCCTGGACCACGACTCCGAAAGTGCACTCTGCATTATATTAAAAACCAGTAGAGGACTTGGCCTTCTTATTGATCCTTATACATTTGTTCCTCTACCATCCAGCATATTCCAGAGATATTTTCCTGTTTAAGTATGAATTTGCACATATAATTATGAATTTTGGTTCCAGTATCTCAACATCTGCAGCCACTAGAGAAATACCAGTCAATTAATGTTTAAATCAAAACTTTTAGCAGATTTCCCTTAAGGGAAATCAGCTATTGAGGTTGTACTCATGACGGAATTTTCGAAGTTTTTCTTTAAATGTCCATCGATCCTACCTAGTAGATGACGAAAATGAGGTCCATTCAAAACTGTGTATATATATATATATATATATATATATATATATATATATATATATATATATATATATAGATCTATATATCTATCTATATATTTGTCTGTTACCGCTCTAGCGGTCGCAATTTTTGTTTAATCGTTGCCAAACTTGATATTTCGTCGTTTTATGTAAAAAGAAAGACCAAGTTCGTTAACGGCTGAAATAGGACCAGTGGGAGGGGGGGGGGGTTAGAGGGGAAGGATTTTCGAAATATCTCCATTACTGTACGTCGGATCGAAAAATTGTACAGAATCAATCTTATTGCAAATTAAATTTACTATAAATATTGTCATATACATTTATTCTCTATCTTGAATATTAACCGGGATATTTGCATTTTTATTAAATCGGGGTGCCTAACGGACGAGACTTACTTACCCGCCAAAAGCTAGTTCGGCCGTTTCCTTCACTGGCTCGGCTCTTGTGAAATTTCTCTATTGTAAAATTTCACGTAGGAAATCTGCTAAGTTTTCCCTTTAAAAAACCTTTTTAAATTGCTAAGCTGCCCCTGCGTGACGGACTTTTTGAAAATTTCTATAGTGTCTAATCCTTTGCAGATTTAGTTGTTAATAGTGTTATTGGTATTGGTATGTAGTATGCACTGTTGACTAATTCGTTTGGAGGTGCTTAGCGCAAAAGGTCAACATATTAAAGTTCAATAAGTATGATGTTTTTGGGAAATCAAGTTCAATCCAATACCTCGAAACATTGAACCGATGTAATGTACAATTTTAAATTAGTCATAAGAAAATTCTGTTACAAATAATACATCTTCATTAATTTCTCTGGGTTCGTAACTACAATAATCATTTCTGTCACCCCAGATTACAAATAAGACTGCTCGTTCCAAAGTGTGCGTGTGTGAGTGTGTAATAACCCTATATGTTATTTATTTGAATACATGTTCCATTGCCACATGGAATATTACATTTATGATAATGTTTACAATACAACATTACAATATATATGCGTTAATCAACCATATAATCAAATATAATATAAAAAAAAATAATATATTACCACTGTAACAGGCTAGGTTTCTGGCTATATTTATATTCTCTGAGACGAACAGGAGTGGATGTTATAAGGGAGGCCTGAAATTAAAAATAGCGATATTTCGTATCCTATTGTTTTTTTTTGGCAAATATGTACATAACAAATGTTGTTTATTTTGTTATTTAGAGTAACTTTTGTAATATACCCTTTTGTCGTATACCGAAGTATAAATGAGTTATACGCTAAAAACAATAGTGGGAGTCAACAATTTTATATGGCACAAAAGACTCAACCGAATTAAACGAAACTCCGTATGTGATTTAGCATTAACACCTCCCTGATTATAAGTTATATTAAAATTTCGAGGTACGAACAGGAGCGGGAGTTGTAAGGGAGGTCTGAATTAAAAATAGCGACATTTCATTTCCTATTGGTTTTTCGGCAATTATACATATAAAAAAAGCTGTTTATTTTGTTATTTAAAGTAACTTTTGATATACGTACTTTTTCCATATATCGAAGTATGAATGAGCTATACACGAAAAACTATAGAAGGGGTCAACAATGTTATGGGACTGAAAGACTAAATCGAAATCAACGGAACTCTGTATTTTTGACAATATAATATAATAATCTATGATTATGTTATATATAAAGACGTCCGTCACGCAGGGGCTGCGTAAACTAAGCAGATTTCCCACGTGAAGTTTTACAATAGAGAAATCTGCCTAATAACAACTGTAGTAGTAAGAAACCTCTAAACCTAAAACATTATTTAGGGCGTAATAACCCAGAAGTTTCTAGCCCCAAAAAACAGTTAACCTAACCTCTAAACCTATTCACGAGGGACGAATAGTTATGGAAACGGCCGCCAGAGCTCTCGGCGGAAAGTCCGAACATAGCCTACTAGTGACCACACGCAGAATACAAATGCAAATATCTCGGTTAATATTCAAGGTACAGAATAAATGTATAGAACAATATTTATAGTAAATGTAATTTGCAATAAGATTTATGCTATACAATTTTTCGATCCGACGCATAATAATATAATAATAAAGATCAAACAAAAATTGCGACCGCTAGAGCGTTAACAGACATATATATATATATATATATATATATATATATATATATATATATATATAATTTTGAACGGACCTCATTTTCGTCATCTCCTGGGTAGGATCGATGGACATTTGAAGAAATTTTTCGAAACTCGCATCATGAGTACGACCTCAATAGCTGATTTCCCTTGAGGGAAATCTGCTAAAAAGATACATGCACAGGAAAGGGGTAATATAAAAATATTGTGTATCTTGTAGAATTAAGCTCATAACAAATACTTTTATTATTAACATATTCCCAGCACTCCCGGACTCGGGTGTAAATCCAAAGCATAGAGACTGGAAAATGTAAAAATATTGTACGAAGTAAATTCCCCTAAAAAATACCATCATCACTCAGCCTCAAATGATTACCCGGGCGAAGCCGGGTACCTTAGCAAGTATTAATTATATATATATCATTATTAATATAACTTACTTATTAAATATAATATAAACCTAAATATCTATAATATGTAGAAGATACAATAAAGAGTTTTCCGAAGTTCATGCCTCCGGAAGCTGTCTGGTTCTGGGATTATTTTTTCCTCTTTAAAGAGGCGCATTTACAAAAACGCCGTGAGATGCCTGTAGGAGTTAAGCCCTTGCTTATTTAAACACTAATTGAATAGGAGGAAAGCAGCAGGGCGGGCATCAACATAACTTTTTGCAACGGAACATCACGTATCTTGTTACTGCCTACAGTTTGTTTTATGGAAATTCTCTTACTGTTAATTACGTGCGCACGGATCTCTCTCTCTCTCACTCTGCGTTCTCGTTGGCAAATTTATGCTCGCTAATTATATTCATATTTATGTATAAAAGGCCGTTCGAGTTGGGTTCTAGTTGAGATGTTGCTGCTGTCAGAACTCTTGGAGGCTTATGCTACTTTATTCAAAAATCAAACGTTGAAATATCTTATTACAAGCTTAAATAATGTAATCAGTGGATTTTTTACCGTGTCAGATAAATGGATCTACCTTGAGTGATTCGTTTTAATTATGTTGGCTCGGAAATATTTATTTATTCGATACCACACTCTATATTTAACTGATTCATTTGAACTCTAAATATCTAATCGTTAATGGCTCAAATCAGACCAGAAGCCATTTCGTACGAGGCGAATCGAAACTTTTATAGAACCAATCTTATTAAATATTATTTTTCTGATACATTTTTTTTCTTATTACGGATATTAAGTTAATTATCTATATTTATAAGTTTTCGAACTTAATTAAACCTACAATTTTAATAGTCTGATTTTTACTTTCAGTAACCAATTTACTAAATAATTATTAAATAAGTATTTCCAGTGTACATTTAAATTCGTTTTTACATAGACATCGGGTTGAGGGAGTTGAAATGGCCAGTTTGCTCTTTCAGGCTGGTGGGAAAAATTCTTAGTTTAGGTGCCCTTGCGCGATGGATTTTAATAAATTCACAAAATTTTTTAAATTATGTTTTCCTTAGCCACTTCATAGTTTTAGCAGATTTCCCTTAAGGGAAATCAGCTATTGAGGTTGTACTCATGACGCGATTTTTGACATTTTTCTTCAAATGTCCATCGATCCTACCCAGGAGATGACGAAAATGAGGTCCGTTCAAAACTGTATATATATATCTATATATATATATATATATATATATATCTATATATTTGTCTGTTACTGCTCTAGCGGTCGCAATTTTTGCTTAATCGTTACCAAACTCGATATTTAAACGTTTTATGTAAAAGTAAAGATCAAGTTCGTTAACCGCTGAAATCGGGCCAGGGGGAGGGGGGGTTTAGAGGGGAGGATTTTTGATATTTCGAAATATCTCCGTTACCATAAGCCGGATCGAAAAATTGTATATAACCAATCTTATTGCAAATTAAATTTACTATAAATAATGTTATATACGTTTATTCTCTATTTTGAATATTAACCGAGATATTTGCATTTTTCAGTTTTCAGCAAACCGCCACTTCTACTCATGTTACGTAAACAATACTCTGCTACATAATAAATCACATTATTGGAAGTTTAAAAACCAAAAATTGTATTCAAGAGACCTTTATTATACGAGATACATGCAAATATGCCCTGCGGACTACCCCCCCCCCCATCTTAAAGTTTTGGACTACTAAAATTTTATTGATTGAGATTACAATTATTCAGACTAATTATTAATTTCATTACTAGATATAGTAAATATTTCTCAATAAAATAATGTGTTATATTTTGATATATTTCAGTAATTGTTTTTCTTTCCGGTGTGAGGCAGAGGTTAGGTTAGAAATGTAAACTAAAGTGTCGGCCCCCGTTTGTTTACATTTCTAACCTAACGCTTCCGGTCGGCAGGTTATTGAAATTGGATGAAACTTTTCTTATTTCCATATGTATTTATTCACGATGTTGTTGTGTTAGCAGTATGTAAATTTATCTATTACTAAACATCACGTGGGAAATCTGCTTAGTTTACGCAGCCCCTGCGTGACGGACTTTTTTTTTTTAATGATGACATTTTAAATCTGTTTTTGTTTTAATTATGGTTATATATTCTGTTTTTAAATCATATTTGTTTTTATACTCGAGTTTTTGAGTTTGTGTTTTGGTGCAGGCAGGTCGCAGAAGAGTCTGCTCTGAAAGTTTTTTCCCGAAAAAAAAGTATTGTGAAAGATTAAGGCCTTTTACAACGGTCCTAATCCTTCATCTTCTACTTCTAGAATTCCTAACCTATTTGGTTTTCTTGAGGTTTTGATTATTTTCTTCTTGAAAATCAATTCTCGTTGCAGGCTGGTAGTCGAGCACACCTTCTCTGCGAGGGCATCGTTTTCATTTTCAAAACTCAATGTCGTAGTTGTTTGAGGACTTAACCCGCATGACTAACTTGAGCCCCTCCCCCCCCCCCCAGTTCGTAACAAATTACACTTGCACTACTTTATCACTAATTAAATCTATATCTGACACATACTTCCAAAACAATATGACTGTTTGTTATACAAGACACACATATTTGTTATATCATTTAATTTTCTACAAAGTTAGACAGGATAATAAAACTATCAAAAAACTTCTAAATTAGCTACTGGACAAAAGACTTTATTTAATAAGTTCTTCTCAAAATTAATTCCTTTTCCCCAGATAACAATCGAACTTACGACTGAAGGTTTGCCATATAAGATTAAGACCAATGCCTTAACTGACATGGCTAACATTAGCCACCAGATACATTATTTATTTATATTAACTTCAACTTTTGCAACTTGCAACTAAGGCTAATTGGGACGGGTTATCTGCAGGTTATCACCCTTTTCTATCCAGGGTGGGACTAAGGATTTTATTTAATGTCTTCCGTCACTAAATAAATTCCTGTTGCCCAGGCGGGAATCGAACTAGCTACTCTAGGTTTACCATGTGAGATTATGGCCAACGCTTTAACTCACATGTTAATTTAAGTTATTATAATTATCCTGATTTCAACCCTTGCTAAAATCCCTAAGTGTGGTATCTGAGGATAACCCATCCCAATTTGCAGCTTTCAACTTCATTACTGTTAATTGTTACTATTATTTCGTGAAGGTCCATACATTAATTTGGTGATGCTTGATAAACTTGATAAGTTCTGAGTCATGGTTGAAATGTTAAAAAAAAAATGTAGTATAATCAGAAAATTACATTTTGATTTTCATCACGTACCCAGCGTATGTTCTTTCCAAACATTTACCAAACTTTGCAGTACTAGTGGCTCTTCATAAATAGAATACAGAAAAAATAGTTAAAGTTTCTACTGGGATTTTTTTAAAGAAAATTTCATGTGATATATTCTTCATATAAATAATAAGGTTACTCATGTTTGATTTTCGAGTTGATTCATTATTAACAATAAAGCATAGAGTTACACAAATACCTTCAGGAAATATGGATAAGACAGCTATGGAAAATTCATGAATATTGATATTTATTTTTATGGATAGGACATTTTTTTAACGACTGCTACCATTTGTAGGCCGTAGTCTTGTTGTCCCTCTTTGGTAACATAGTCTTGTCAAGAGGCAGGTTCGGGCCTTGTCTTTGGAGGGAATTGGTCAAGAAGACATTCTTCGTCTGAAGGTACTTTCTAGGAAACTCCACAGAATAACTGAAATAGATAATTCAAGATAAACATATTTTTGAGAAGAAAACAAATTATATAAATAAGAGAACACTGTTTTATTGAGAATAATATATTAATTCCAATTTAATTAGAAATGTAGTTGCAAACAAATTGAGATATGCCAAATAATGAAAATACCCCATTGAATGCAACTGAATATTTTATATAAGCTTATATCCCTGCTGAATAAATAATGATTCTAAGAATGTATTTTCTCTAAGGGAAAATATAAACTATCTGCTATTGAGGAGATGAGGAAAACTAGAACCGAATAAAATATATATACACACACTCATATATATATATATATATATATATATATATATATATATATATATATATATATATATTAGTATGTTAACAATACAGTGTTTACTATTCGCAATATGGATTTAACTCGATATTTAAACGATTCATACAATTGTAAAACCGGACTTCGAGGAATGAGGGTCAAATGTAAATTGAAAATATTGTAGTTATTATAAGTCGTATCGAAATATACTGTATAATCAACCTTGTTACGCATTTAATGTCTACAAGTGTTGTATATATTATTTTTGTAAATCAAATATTAAGAGGCAATTTATTAATATTGTTTTAGAATATGTCCCTTGGGGGAAATCAGCTATTGAGGTCGTGCTCATGACGCGATTTTCGAAGTTTTTCATCAAATATCCATTGATCCTACCTAGGGATCAATGGATATTTGAAAAAGATCAACTTCGTTAACGGCTGAAATCGGCTGACCCGAGCAAGGGAGGTTAGAGAGGAAGAATTTTCAAAAATTCGAAGTATCTCCGTTACCATACGAGGGATCGAAAACTTGTATAGGGCTAATCATATTGTAAATTAAATAAATAAATAATTGTTTATACATTTGTTCTCTATCTTGGATATTAACCGAGATATTTGCATTTTTATTAAATGTGTGTGGATAACGGGCGAGATGAGATCGGCTATAGGTGGTTTTCATCGTAAGACTCCGGATTAGTTCAGCCATTTCCGTAACTGTTCAGCTCTCATGAAATGGGTTTAAACTCTTGTAACCTTATACTTTGTTAGTTATATGCAAATTCGTTCTATCCCCCCCCCCCACTTCTTCAGTTCTTGAACTACTGAAATTTTAAAATTTATTAAAATATAAATTATTCTGATTCATTATAAATTGCAGTACTAGATATAGTAAATAGTTTGCAATAAAGTTAAGGTTTTAAATTCAGATATATATCACTAATTTCGGGTGAAAAATATGTCCATCTATTTGTTAAGGTCTGAGTGGTTGGCAGACCTATTTGTTTACAATTCAGAAGGCGTTTCCGTTGGGAGCTTATTAAAATTAACTGAACGATTTTTCATTACCTTTTGTATTTACTCAGGGTGGTATTGTCCTAGCAGTATGCAGATTTCTCTATTGCAAAACTTCACGAGGGAAATCTGCTTAGTTTACGCAGCCCCTGCGTGACGGACTTTTTTTCTTTGTGTTACAGCCATGTGTAAAGCCTCAATTATTCTACTTTCTTAAATAGCAACCGAGTAACCAAAGACCTGTTGGCGAAATTTCAAATTCCTTTTGATATAAGTTTTGATTTGCTGTATTGGCCGCTGGGGATTGTTTTGACTTAGAATTAAGCACAGAGATATGTAGAGTAAGAAGATAACCTTAATAGATCACTCGAAATCTCAGTTTGTCAGATTCAATTAAATCCACCCTTAAACTTAGTAAAATAAAGTTTCCTTGAAAAGCCATAATGTTGCTAGATTTTATCTATCATTTTTCTTGCTCTTTCATTCGTGATGGGGTGGGGGGTGGGAAGTTTTGAAACAATTTATGTCTATAGAAAATTACAAAAGTAGACTATCAAAGGATAAGTTGAAGCACTTAAATGTTTTATGGAGCAATTTATTTAGCAAAGAAATATTACTAGAATCTCTAGGCTCTAATCTTCATTTATAACTTATAGAATATTTTGTCTATTACTTTATGCTATTTAGCCAATGTTATCGAATAATTTACAACATTGTTGTCTTTTTTGAGTTTGGTAAGATATTGAAGAAAAACATTTTTGTTCACGTGTAGTTTTAATTATTGGACTTCAATTTTAGCAGATTTCTCTTGAGGTCGTACTCATGACGCGATTTTCGAAATTTTTCTTCAAATGCCCATCGGTCCTACCAAGTAGTTGACGAAAATGTATATATATATATATATTTAATAATATTATATATATATATATATATATATATACTAGCTCAGATACCCGGCTTCGCTCGGGAATTCATTTGAGGCTGAATGGTGATGGTATATTTTTGGCAAGGCTTTACTTTGCACAATATTTTGACATTTACCCGTTCCAGTGTTTAGGGTTAATACCCGTTGTTGGCATTTGTTAATAATAAAATTATTTTTTTATGTAAGACTTCACGGTCCTGCATATTGTCATATATATATATATATATATATATATATATATATATATATATATATATATATATATAGATGGACATCTATCTATCTATGTATTTATTTGTCTGTTACAGCTCTAGAGTTGTCTAGTTTGAATTTATTCACTTAACATGTTAACTGTATGTATATTTATCTGTTGTAAACTTTCACGTGGGAAATCTGCTTAGTTTACGCAGCCCCCGCGTGTTGGACTTTTTTAGATTATTTTGAAATGAAGCCTTCTTCCTCCTTTTCATAGTGATGGAGAAAATTCCCTGCCGCTGAATTAATAACTTACTGGTTGGATTATATGGCTCTTTTCTATACTTTTACACACACACACACACACACACACACACACACACACACACACACACACACACACACACACACACACACACATTTAAATCACAGGCAAGATTTTCTGTTTTTGAGTTGGCATTTCATATTTTAATATATAGAGAAACATACGACGAGAATTTCTGGTGATTTATGTAGTTGTACGCTTAAGAGCAAATCATTTTTTTTAACTACAGTCAAAAAAGAAAATTAAACATGTCACACAGGATGTGTAAACTGAATAGATTTGTCCACTTCGTCATTCCAGATTCTATTATCTATGTATCGTACAATAAGAAGCCTATAGAAGAAACATGAGTTGAAATGTAAAACTGGTCGCAATTGTAGTGTGACGTGAGGGTTAATTCAAGTATAAAACCTAGAAAGTAGAAATTAAACAAATAGTAATCGAGTTAAATAAAATCTATAGTCGTGATCTAAAGCTTGTAGTTAAAACCATTGAGGTCTTTCAAAAGCTGCTTTTAGCAAATTTCCCTGAAGGGAAATCAGCTATTGAGGTCGTACTCATGATGCGAGTTTCGAAAAATTTCTTCAAATGTCCATCGATCCTACCCAGGAGATGACGAAAATGAGGTCCGTTCAAAATTATATATCTATATATATATATCTATATATATATATATATATATATATATATATATGTCTGTTAACGCTTTAGTGGGTCGTAAATTTTTGTTTGATCGTTACCAAACTCGGAATTTAAATCGTTTTATGTAAAAAGGAAGATCAAGTTCGTTAACGGCTGAAATCGAACCAGTGGGAGGGGGGGTTTAGAGAGGGGGGGATTTTAGAAAATTCAAAATATCTCCGTGATTGTGCGTCGGATCTAAAAATTGTATAGAGTAAATCTTAATACAAATTAAATTTACTATAAATATTGTTCTATACATTTATCCTGTATCTTGAATACTAACCGAGATATTTGCATTTGTATTCTGCGTGTGGTCATCAGTAGGCTATGTTCGGACTTTCCGCCGAGAGCTCTGGTGGCCGTTTCCATAACTATTCGTCCCTCGTGAATAGGTTTAGAGGTTAGGTTAACTGTTTTTTGGGGCTAGAAACTACTGGGTTATTACGCCCTAAATAATGTTTTAGGTTTAGAGGTTTCTTACTACTACAGTTGTTATTAGGCAGGTTTCTCTATTGTAAAACTTCACGTGGGAAATCTGCTTAGTTTCTTTTTTCGGACTTTTTTCTCAATAAAATACCCAACAAAATCCATAAGATGTTTGATGTTATAATATGATTTCCTTGCCCATGTTTTACCTTACCTTCAAATATATTTGAGATGAAATCATTGTGGCTTATGATAAGCTCAAGACGTTTCACTCTCCTTTTGCTTTCACTTTTACCTCAATCTCAACTTTCTACATTTCAGGTTTTTGAATCTAACTTGCTCCCTTGATTCTGTGTCACATCTACATTTACATTGCTTCCAATCTGTTATTCCCTTATGTGGAGAGTCCAACTTTCGCTTCCGTAGAGCAGCATACTCCATACGAAAGACTTAGCAAACATTTTTGTAACTCGAGCTTAGGTTATTAGTTAAAATAGTTATTTTTCTTTGGAAGGCTTGTTTTCGCAAGTGCTATTTTTCTATATTGTGCTCAGCTCTACTATCTTCGCCTTGCTTTGTAGGAAGCAAAACTTCTTTACTTGACAAAGTATTCCAGTACAAATGTCTATCTTTCACCTCTGAAACCAAAACTTATGTGTTATGTGCATTTATCCTTGAGTATAAACTGATCTAGGCCATCCTTTAGGATTTGCAGCATTCTATTCACCTCTACATCCGACTTTGCCACGAGTACAATGTCATCTGCAAACCTAATCCAATGAATGGATTTACCGTTAATCTGTATACCTTCGGTGGTTTCTTTTGATTATTGCCTCTTCAATACACATATTAAACACGTAAGGTGACAGAGGGCATCCTTGTCTTACACCATTCTTAATTCAAGCCTCCCTTAAAAACATATTAATACTGATTTGTGTACTCTGATCATTGTAAATATTCCAAATTAAACTTGTGTCTTTCCAATCTATTTTTATTTCATGCATGCAGTGAAACATCATTTTCCAGTACGGTATCAAGCACATTCTAGATTAACAAGTTCAACTACCGTTACAGCAGATTTCCCGTAAAGGAAAATAGCAATATATATATATATTAATTTGTCTGTTAAGCTGTCGCAATTTTTTGCTTGATCGGTATCAAACTCGATATTTGAACGTTTTATGTAAAAATAAAGATCAAGTTCGTTAATGGCTGGAATCGGATCAGGGGGGAGGGGGTGGGATTAGAGGGTAAGATTTTCGAAAATTTAAAATATCTCCGTTACTATACGTCGGATCGAAAAATTGTACAAAATCAGTCTTATTGAAAATTAAGATTCTCTATCTTGAATATTAACCGAGATATTTGCATTTTTATTAAGTGCGTGCGGATAACGGCCGAGATGGGATCGGCTAATTTCGGATCTAGTCGTGAGGTTCCGCCGAAAGCTAGTTCGGACGTTTCCGTAACTGTTCGGCACTCGTGATATTTCTCTATTGTAAAACTTCACGCGAGAAATCTGCTTACTTTACGCAGCTCCTGCGTGACGGACTATTTTTATTCTTGTCTCTCCTTCCCTCCAGGATAACTCTTAGTGCCCAAATAGCTTTTCTTGTTCCTCATCCGGATGTAAATCCAAATTGATCTTCGTCGACGTAGAATTCAATTCAATCTCTTAACTTATTTTTAATAATTAACTAATAATTAAAAATTTAAAAAAAAACTATATAGCAACAGTATTTGTAAAATAATACACTTCCACTAAGATTTATTATATAACATTTTTCTATGGAATGTTTTCTGTAACCCTCAAAAATGAATTTAGAAATTACAACGCTCTTTTTTCTTCTTGAACATAGAATAGGGTCCAAACCCCAAATTCTATCATGGCTACTACAAAAATAATGATATGTAATTTCTTTTAGTGTCCTGTTTTTAGAAGTAATCTACCATTGGTATATTCACATACCTTATTGAAAACATTGGTATACCATGTTTATTGTTGGACCTCGGTTAATAAATACCAACATCATTTTATTTTAGAAAAACTGTTATATAATATATTACTGCAATGATATTGCATTGAATTGAGCAAGAATTTCAGATGAGCTTTGTCTCACTTGAGTTTCATCAATTCTAAATAACAAGTTTGGTTTCGAAACGAGAGAGTTCCGAGATTTAACTGAATGCATAATTTAAGTTTAGCGAAATCGAATAATAACCTAATAGGATATAATTATACATACTCCATTAGTGGAAGAGGGCCTTGAACATACACAGGACCCGGGGCAGCAAAATATTTGAAGCGTGGCAATTTTCCAGTGTAGTCTTTGTATTTATCCCTCTGTAGTTCAGTAATCTGTAATTATTAATACGGTTTTAATGAAGTGTAATAAAAGGGCTTATTGTTTTCATTTGTTGATTTTAACCAACTTCAATTCATTATGCAAAAGCATTTAATAATTGTTCAAGTTTGTAACAATTTGAACAAGGGGGTTACAATTATTAATGAATGCGGCTTCAAAATATTCTTCTTCCACTCAAAATGTAGGCCGTTTATGATTATTTTCTGAAGGAAAATAATGAATTTAATGAGAGTTGAAAGTAATGAAGTAAAAATGAAATTTATCCAGCTGAAAAATGAACGAAATAAAGAAGCAACGTAACAGTAATACAAAATAAGAATTAAATTTAGTTTAGAGTAAAAATTTATAAAATTAAAAATGAATTCAACCAAAATTAATATTAGTGAAATGAAAATCATTTTAACTATTAGGGTCAATAAAAATCCCTTGAATCACCAAGTATTTTAATTGGGGGAAAACCCAATAAGGATGGGAAAAATATTCATAGTATGGACAACAATGTGTGAAAATTAGTCAATAGACAATAGATCTAAATTAAAATTGACTAAAAAAAATACATAATTCATCTAACAAGGTTAAAAGTAAATAAAAATGAATAATCAACAGCAAAATGAAAACATATAGGCATTTTGAAAACCCTATAACAACATTGTATCTTAATAAAAACAACCTAACTCACTATATTAAAAACTATCCGTATCAAACCAACACCAGTATATATATAACAAAACAAGCAAATTAAGCTGCTCCTTTTTTGGGAGGTGAACGTCCTCTTAGGTCATCATGGGTTATTATATATGTAGTATTTAAGGTAAATGTGTGTGTGTAGTGTTGTTATTATTATAATATCTTTTTTCTGTAATCGTTGAATAATGGTAACATTACTAAACTGAAATGAGTGAATGGAAAGTGAAATGAAACATTTTGCAATTGAGTAAAGAAAGTGGGATTGCCTTCTTAATTGTAAAAAGTCTAAATTAAAAAATTATTGAATTTGGAAATAAATGCTTTTAATGTTTCTTAAGATTGTTAAGAATTTATTTATCAAAATAAATTGAAAATGTTGAAAGAAATTATTTGAATTATTGGTGGAAATATTCATATATTTAAAATTTAAATTATTAATAATTACCTTCCTTGTATTAAACAACTACTTCACAATCATTCACTAGTTGTTTTTAACTATGCTTATAAACCTTTCACAACCTGATTATAACCTACCAACAACATACCATATATCTTCCACACTCCTAATTTTGTTATTTCTGGTTAGATTGATCATGTATTACCGTTACAGACAAAATTTAATTTATTACACTCGTGACGAAAGTAGAATTTACAAACTCTCGTGAAATTACCACACTCGCTTCGCTGGTGTGGGTAAACGTTTCACTCGAGTTGTAAAATGATCTACTTCCGTCACTTGTATAATAAATAACTATTCTATTGGGGATGTTGCTAAGGGAGCTTCTTAAGTGTATATATATAGGGTATCCAAAAAGAAGTCCACCTGTCTTAACTTCTTTATTATTCGGTTTAGAGATTTGATTCTATTCAAAATTTTTTTTTTCCCCACGCGGAATAGACCATTTACTATATAAATATATATATATATATATATATAAACATATAAATATGATATTATATATATTTGTGTGTGTGTTGTTTGTGTGGTGTGTGATGGTGTGTTGTTTATACCTATGTAAAAATTTGAAAGAATGACGTGTTTACAGATTTCCCACTTCAGGAAATCAGCTTTGTGGTTGTACTCATGACGAGATTTTCGAAATTTTTTCTTCAAATGTCCATCGATCCTACCCAGGAGATGACGAAAATGAGGGCGTCCGTTCAAAACTGTTATATATATATATATATATATATATATATATATATATATATATTGTCTGTTACCGCCTTATAGCTGGTCGCAATTATTTATTTAATAGTTACCAAACTCGATATTTAGTCGATTTATGTAAAAAGAACGATCAAGTTCGTTAACGGCTGAAATTGGAACAATGGGAGTGGTGAGTTTAGATGGGATGTTTTTTGAAAATTCAAAATATTCGCTTCCCATACGTCGGATCAAAACAGTGTATAGAAACCAAACTTATTGCAATTAAATATACTATAAATATTGTTCTATACATTATTTCTATCTTCAATATTAACCGAGATATGTGCATTTTGGATTGTTGTTTGTGGTCGGCAGGAGTTCGGCTATGTTCGGGACATATCCGCCGAGAGTAGGCGGCCGTTTTCGTTCACTAATCGTCCTCGTGAATAGGTTTAGAGATTCATTACAACTACTGTTGTTATTAGGCAGATTTCTCTATTGTAAAACTTCACGTGGGAAATCTGTTTAGTTTACGCAGCCCCTTGCGAGACGGGCTTTTTTGACTTCAAGAGACACTAATGTGCGGTTGTCTTGTGAAGGTTCTAATTTTTCCGAGCTTAGATATTCTAAAGTAGGCAACGTTAATAACGAATTCCCTTTGAGGAAATTCAATAAATATGGAAAAGTGAGTCTATTATGGGCTTATTGCCTAGGCTTCTTTGACAACTTATGTAAACCATTTTCACCCGGCATTATATCTGAGTTCGATTTCATTCAGTTCATTTTGTAAATTTCTCGTGGTGAAGAAACAGGATCATATAAGAGGCATGTAAATGGACGAGTAACCTAACCGAGTATTTGCGTAATACGATTTTTTCCCTTAAGGGAAATCAGTTATTGAGGTCGTACTCATGACGCAATTTGCGAAATTTTTCTTCAAATGTCCATCGCTCCAGCCTAGTAGATGACGAAAATTAGTTCCATTCAAAACTGTAACTAGCGGTCGCAATTTTTGTTTGATTGTACTCCAAACTTGATATGTAGTTGTTTTATATAAAAAAAAAAAAGATCAAGTTCTTTAACGGCTGAAACCAGACAAGTGGGAGGGGGGGGGTTTAGAGGGAGAATTTTGAAAATTCAAAATATCTCCGTTACTATAAGTCGGATTCAAAACGTTTATAGAATAAATCGTATTGCAAATTAAATGTACTATAAATATTGTTATATACATTTATTCTCTATCTTGAACATTAACCGAGATATTTGGATTTCTCCATCACTTGGATGTGGGAAAATCCCACTTCTACTAGTGGTACAAAAACAATACTCTGTTATATAATAAATCACATTATTCTAAGCTAAAATACAAAATATTGTTTTCCAGAGACCTTTATTATACGAGATACATGCAAAATGTTCTCGTGACTCCCCCCCCCCCAACTTAAATTCTTGGACTACTAAAATTTGATTGTTTGAGATAAAAATTATTCTGATTCATTATTAATTACAGTATAAGATATAGTACATAGTTTTCAATAAAATTAATATGGTATTTTCTGATATATTTCAGTAATAGTTTTTCTTTCCATTAAAAAGTTGTCAGAACTGTTTGTTTACATGACAGACGCTTCCTGTCTAGATATTTTTTATTATCGTTTGTATTTATTCACTTGATATTGACTGTGCTCGTGTTATTATTATATAGATTTATCTATTGTTAAAGTTCACGAGGGGAATGTGCTTAGTTTACGCAGCCCATGCGTGACTGACTTTGTTTTAACTGTTTGTTAGTTCATAGTTATCACTTGCACAAATCAAGTGGCTACTTTATGGGATCACTTGATATTGTAACTGTGCCACTTGGTGTTATTATTATATAGATTTATCTATTACTTAACTTCACGAGGGAAATCTGCTTAGTTTACGCAGCCCCTGCGTGACTGACTTTGTTTTAACTGTTTGTTAGTTCATAGTTATCACTTGCACAAATCAAGTGCCTACTTTATGGGATGAAACTAACCAAAGCGAACTCTTCCTGTCGCTTGCCCTCATCTTCGGTGTAGAGGAGTGGTCTCTTCGGACTGGGGGAAGCGTTCTTGAGGAGGTACTGCCTTCTAGTGTACTTCATGTCCTCCATGGGGTCCGAGGAAAACGGTGACCTCTGCAAATCTCGACGGTAGCTTGGACCCTATCACGAAAAAAAAATGTCATTTTGATCACTTAAGTGTCATTCAGTTAAAATTATTTCATGTTGAACTAACGAGAGGAAGTTGTACTCACGAGACTTGGGATAAGGCACTCATACTTCATGACGAGAACAGAAAGAGCTCTATGCAGAAGGTGCTATGAACCATTAACCACATACCTATCACTCCATGTCTAACAATGAAAACATAAACCTATATTACATCAACGAGAAGTTGAAGAGACCTTTATTTTGGTTACCTGGGCATACGGATATAACTGAAAGCTCAATGGTTGATACACAAGTCAAATTTGCAACAACCAAAAGTAACATCGACATAACTCAAATAACACTAACTGACGCACTACGTTACTACAAAAAGATTGTAAAAAAACTAGACACAAGAATGGTTATCAATAGGTCGCAAATTAAGGGAAATCAAAAATACAACGGTGGAATGGTCGTCAAGCAATCGATCTGAATCAGAAGACGAAGATTCTGGCGGTTCTTGCTCGAGTTGCGGCATGGCCAATTCCACGGTCTAATACAGTACAGGATGTACCTGTATGGCAAAATCTGAACCACCAACTTGTTCTCTATGTATTAGACTACTAACTATAAAACACTTACTTACTGACTGCAGAAGAAGACATAACTTAGACCTACCTTACAATTTGGACGAACTTATAAACAACGAAAGTAGATATATGGACGCTTTATTACCATTTTTAAAACAAGTACACATTTACAAACTTATACAGTACCCAACCTGTTCTTATTTCCAGTGAAGTATAGTCATAAAGGTTTGATTCAACACAATGCAATACCAAATGTAATGCAAAAATATGTGCTTCCTTGTGAGTGCATCCGTATGTGCGGGTGTGTGAGGGAGTGTACGTGTACGTGTGTGTGTGTACGTGTGTGTGTGTGTGTGTGTGTGTGTGTGTGTGTGTGTGTGTGTGTGTGTGTGTGTGTGTGCATGTGTAATTCTGAATGCTTGTGTACTATTTTACAAACTTTTGAATAAATTCTTGTTTATTTATTATAAATTATTACTAATCATAAGTTTTATTGACTCTTTATAAAATATTTTTTTGTTTTCGAATGTTAACATTATCGATTTTGTTTCGTTTTTTTGTGTTTTATTATATCGTGTTTCTGGTTCTTCTATTTCCTTTTCATGTTCTTTTCCTGTTCAATAATTTTCTCTGTTTTAATAGTTTTTATTTAATTAGTTCTTATTTCCACTAGTGATATCGCCCAGCAGCGATTATTATATTTACTGTATTCAATAATTGGAGTATTTTTTACCATTTGGTTTGTGTGATGGAGGGTTTAAACCGCTACAATTGCGTGACACCAAACAAATTGTAGCGGCCAGGTACTCGCGAATGACTAACCTTGACAGTTGATCAGCATTCGAATAGTGAACCACGTTTTAGGTTACAGTGCGCAATTATTGACTGTGAAAACGGGAATCTGAAGTGTGGCAGTGGATGGACCTTTTTGTTAATAACTTTATCATTATTTATTATTGTTGTTAATATATTTGGTTTAGTTAATCTGGCCTTGACTTCTTTACGTCTCGCATAGCCCCTCCACATTGGTGACCCCGACGTGATGTCTACTTTACACTGAGTACACCATTTTAAATATGCACTACAGTAATTTATTTGACCTACTCACAATGGAAGGTAATGAGATCGGGACTCCTTCTCACAATCCCTAGCCTGTTGAAGCAACTTCTATGGTCACTATTAAGTTCCAGCTGCCATTTTGTTTTAAAAATGATCCGGAAATATTTTTTCTCCAGTGTGAGAATGTTTTTGAGTTGTATAATGTCCGTAACTCTCTAAAACAATTTCGCCTAGTGGTCTCGCAGCTTGATAGGGAGGTTATACGAGCTGTAATTGACCTCGTCCGTAACCCCCCTGATGAAACTCCATATGAGATACTAAAGTCAAGGGTCATGAATAGCTTCGGGGAATCCGAAAATGTAAGAATTAGAAAACTCCTTGAAGGTCAAAGGCAAGGAAACCGCCGTCCATCTCACTTTCTGCGTGAACTCCAGCAACTCGGAGGTACCGAGGTAACGGACGAGCTGTATCAATTTGGTTAAAGGGATTTCCCAATGCCATGCAGGTAGCACTTGCCGCTACTGAGCAGCAAGACCTCGCAAATCTCAGCAATATAGCCGACCGTATTGCGGAGGTTAGTGACCGTAGAGCTTGTGAGGTGGCAGCATAGAAGCCTTCCTGCCACTCTCACCGAGAAGATCGGCTACTGGAAGCCCTGGAGAAGCTCACCAAGCAAATTACAGCCCTGGAGACCAGACAACGGGATACGACACCATCCACTGCACTACGCCGTCGGAGTAAAAGCAGAGATAGGCAGTTATGCTTTTACCATGACCGATTTTACGACAAAGCAAATAAGTACCGTCCACCATGCTCATGGAAGCAATTTCCAGTTCCCACTAAGCAGGAAAACTAAATTTAGCGACGGCTGAGGCGGAACCCGTCGCTAATAACTCCCATCACCGCCTTTTCATTTATGACCGCCTAACCCGCACCCGATATTTAGTGGACACAGGAGCTGCCGTATCGGTTTACCCCGTGACAAGACCACCGAAAACTAAGCCCTGTGAAATGTCTTTATATGCGGCGAACGGCACCCCCATCCCAACCTATGGCGAGAAACTTATACAATTGGACTTAGGCTTGCGGCTTAGGTGGCGATTCATCCTCGCGGAGGTAGGGCAACCCATAATTGGAGCAGACCTGCTCTACCATTTCCAGCTGAAGGTTGACCTAGCTGGCTGCCAACTGGTCGACAGGGTTGACGACTAAAGGGAAGCCGGCTAACGTGCCAGCACCGACAATATACTCTGTTCCGGAAGGCCAGTGGTGCACCGAACTTCTCCAGAAGTACCCTATCCTCACGTTACTGACCACGTTTACTAAGAAGTCGACTCATCCCGTCGTTCATCACATAGAGACCCGAGGCGCACCGGTCACCGCGAAATCGCGGTTACCTCCGGAAAGGTACGCGGCCGCGAAATGCCAATTCGAACAGATGATGGAGGAAGGCATTATCCGTCGTCAAGTAGCCCATGGTCAAGTGCGCTACATATTGTTCCTAAAAATGCATCGGATCAGCCGACGAGGAAGAGCACAAGAGACATCTGAACGAAGTTTTTCGACGCCTCCAGGAACACGGTCTAACGATTAATCTCTCCAAATGTGTATTCGCAGCGACGGAGATAGAGTTTTTGGGCACCAAGGTTACTCCTCAAGGCATCACTGCACTTCCGGAGAAGGTCGAAGCCATCACCACTTACCCTCGCCCTACTACTGTCAAGGACCTGCGACGATTCTTGGGGATGATTAACTTTTATCGACGTTGCCTTCCCCACGCTGCTGCCATTCAAGCACTCTTGAATACTTTTTTGACGGGAGCCAAGAAAAATGACAAATCCCCCATCTCTTGGACCGAGGATTCCATCAAGGCATTTGAAGATTGCAAGGAATCCCTCAGGAACGCAGCTCTCATAGCTCACCCGATTCCAGAAGCGGAGCTAGTTCTCGTATGTGATCCTTCTGGCACATCTATAGGAGCAGCCCTACAGCAGAAGGAAAATGGAAACTGGCGACCTCTAGGATTTTTCTCAAGGACATTGACTCGGACACAGCGGAACTATTCAACTTATGACCGCGAGTTACTGGCCATTCATCAAGCCGTGCGAGACTTTCGCTCTCAAGTGGAGGGTCGACATGTTTCCATTTGGACTGACCACAAACCACTTCTTTACGCATTTCAGCAGAAGCCGGAAACCTCCACCCCTATGCGGATTCGGTGGGTAAGTTTTATTAGTCAATTTACCACTGATATCCAGTATGTTGCAGGAGAGAAGAATGACGTGGCTGACGCGTTTTCAAGAGTGGAGGAAATCAGCGGCCCTGATGGGATGGAGGCCCTAGCGGAAGCACAGAGCGGTGACGACACAATACCTGACTTGCTGAAGAACCCTCGTCTCCAGCTCAAGTGGATGCAATTCCCGCTAATCTCACGTAGCCTCCTCTGCGAAACGTCCACGACCTCCGTCCGTCCGTACGTGCCCGAAAGTATGCGTTTCGCCATATTAAAATCTATTCACAATCTCAGCGACCCCGGTACCCGCTGATCACAAAGACTCATCGCGCAGCGGTATTTCTGGCCGAACCAGAATGTGGATATCACCAAGTGGGGGTGCACCGTCACACAGTCGCACCACCTGGTACTTTCCCACCTTCAGGCAGATTTGAGCATCTTAACTTGGACATCATTGGCCCACTGCCCAGCTTAGCTGGTATGCGGTACTGCCTTACGATGGCAGAGAGGTTCAGCAGATGGCCAGAAGCACAAGCAATTGAGGACATCTCAGCAGCTATCTGCGCTTCTGCACTCTGTTCGTCCTGGATAGCACGTTTCGGTGTTTCTGCCCGTATCACTACAGATCAAGGGCGACAGTTTGTGTCCAACTTTTTCCACCAGCTCTCCAAGACGTTGGGATTCCAGCGATGTAGGACAACTGCATACCACCCGCAAGCTAATGGATGTGTCGAAAGGTGGCATCGAACGCTGAAAACAGCTCTCACAGCCCAGCTCAACATCAAAAATTGGACATCTTTTCTACCCATGGTACTCCTGGGACTGCGTGCAGCGGTCCACGATGACAGCATCACCAGTGCCGCAGAGATGGTTTATGGACAATCTCTGCGACTGCCTGGAGAACTCTTGGATACATCCAAGCAGCGAGCAAGCACCGAAGAGTTTGTCCAGCGACTCCAGAGAACAGTTGGAGCTACTGAGATCAGCACCTCACCGGAAATCCACTGTAAAATGTCACAACGACCTACAGACAGCCTCTCACGTTTTCTTGAGGGATGATACTGTTCAGCGCCCGCTCACGCCGCCTTATACTGAACCATACAAGGTTTTAAAGAGATGTTCCCGAACCTACGACATCCAGTTGCCATCAAGACCCAGGACTGTGACGATTGACAGGTTGAAACCAGCTTACCTGCTCCAGGGAGAGGACTCCAGTTCCACCCAGCCTCTACCCTCAGCAGCAACACCATCGCCAGCTAGACCTTCCAATGACTCCGTCAAGGAAGATGACCAGCCTCCACCATTCCAGGTGACACAGCGAGGGCGTTTGGTTAAGACTCCTGTTCGCTTCCTCGTCGCAGTCATTGAGGGGAGGTGATGTATGCGGCGAGGTATCCGCGAATGAATAACCTTGACAGTTAGTCTTAATTTTCATGTGTTCGCGAGTATCTCGTTGCTATAGAGAAGTGCCTATAACTTACCGAGGTTAGGCTTAGTGAGTCCCCTATCAGTATTCGAATAGTGAACCACGTTTTAGGTTACAGTGCGTAATTATTGACTGTGAAAACCGGAGCCTGAAGTGTGGCCGTGGATGGACCTTTTTGTTAATAACTTTATCATTATTTATTATTGTTGTGTAATATATTTGATTTAGTTAATCTGGCCTTGACTTCTTTACGTCTCGCATCGCCCCTCTACAAAATAAATAAATACATACTGACTAACTGCAGGAACATTGAATAATTAAAAGACTCTGCTGAACTTGAAGGAACTTCTTACGGACAGGAGCCCATATATGGACAATACATTAAATCACCTTAAAAAATTGAATTTGTTTTACACAATTTAACTTCTCTTCATATTGATTTTGACAGTGAGAAATTGAATACAATTTTGAACAATTTTAGATAATATAAATGAACTAATGTATATGAATAACACATTTGTTTTAATAAAACCATTTTAAATTGATGTCTTTAATACAAGTCTAATGTATATTTGTTGTTTTTATTCTTGTATTTAATGGATATTTTTAGTGTTTAAATTTTTTCTCGGTACAGTTTTTTTGTTATTTTTCTATAATATTTTTTTTTATTTCACATTGTTTTTTTCTTTTTATTACGCATGCGTAATTTCTATATTTAATTCAACCCGTACTAGATAATATTTTTTTTAGTGGTGAAGGTGATGAATCAGGTTATTTAGAACACATTTTTGTGAGGCGCTGCAAAACTATGTTCCGAATAAACTGATTATTAATTTTATTATTTGTTATATGTATTGATTATTTCGGGTTTTTTTTTTCTTCATTTTCATTACCACATCATCAAAGGACTCTTATTATTTAATAAAGTCCCTCTTAGTTATGTAATTTAATCTTCAGCGAGTTTAATAGAAAGAAGTTTTTATTAACGAGACACTTGCAGAAAGGAAATTATTAATTGAGTTTAAGAATTTATTGTCCAAAAGGTTTTACTTAAAAACATTTATTTCAGGGAAGCGTTTTAACATTCTTTTGTCCCTATTTCTATTAATTGCTTGAGAGCTTCCTTATTGTGTTTGTTTCCCTTAATTTTTCCATTATTTCGGCATTTAAAATTAAAATTAAGTATGCCATTCTCACATTCATATTTCGGGACATAGCAAAGCCCCTACTTAATTTCATTGTAATTATAACCTCTTTCTTCTAAGTATCCCGTTAACCTTAAATTAAAACGCTCTGTATTAAATCATCTCCTTGGGTGAAATGGGAATTGATTTGGTTGGCTATGCACACTAAATAAAATGTGTAGACTTACCTTGGGAAGAAAAGGTTGTGATTTGATTAATTTGAAAATTAGTAGCTCTCAAAAGCATCCATCACAAGGTTACGCCTTCAATAAGAGGCGAATCTGGATCAGTAAAGTAAGTGAAAAAAGCACTTCCTTTCTCAGCTCCATTTATTTGTTTATTTGACATCCTTTTAGAAAAGTCAGTCACGCAGGGGCTGCGTAAACTAAGCAGATTTCCCTCGTGAAGTTTAGTAATAGATAAATCTTCATACTGGTAACACAACACCACCTTGAATGAATACAAACGGAAATAAGAAATGGTCCATCCAATTTCAATAACCTGCCGACAGGAAGCGTTAGGTTAGAAATGTAAACAAACGGGTCGGCCTGTCTCACACCGGAAAGAAAAACTATTACTGAAATATATCAGAATATAACATATATTTCCAGGACATATTTCCATGTATCTCGTATAATAAAGGCACTTCAATACAATTTTTGGTATCTAAACTTGGAATGATGTGATTTATTATGTAGCAGAGTATTGTTTATGTAACATGAGTAGAAGTGGCGGTTTGCTGATGGCTGAAAACTGAAAAATGCAAATATCTCGGTTAATATTCAAGATAGTGAATAAATGTATATAACAATATTTATAGTAAATTTAATTTGCAATAAGATTTGTTCTATACACTTTTTCAATCCGACTTATAGTAACGGAGATATTTCGAATTTTCGAAAATCTTCCCCTCTAAACCCCCCCCCCTAGACCGATTTCAGCCGTTAACGAACTTGATCTTCCTTTTTACATAAAACGACTAAATATCGAGTTTGATAACGATCAAACAAAAATTACGACCGCTAGAGCGGTAACAGACAAATATATAGATAGATAGATAGATCTATATATATATATATATATATATATATATATATATATATATATATATATATATATATAGATATATATATATATATACAGTTTTGAACGGACCTCATTTTCGTCATCTACTAGGTAGGATCGATGGACATTTGAAGAAAAATTTCAAAAATTCCGTCATGAGTACAACCTCAATAGCTGATTTCCCTGAAGGGAAATCTGCTAAAATGTAGATATAAATGTGCTATTCATATTACATAAATTTAAAATGATTTTTTTATTTATTTATTAACGTCCACTTTATGCAACTACGGACGGGTTATCTACAGGTTACCACCCTTGTCTAGCCACAGTGCGACTAAAGACTTTAGGAGATTTCCCTCAAGGGAAATCAGCTATGATTGGTCGTCCTCATGCCGCGATTTTCGACAAATTTCTTCAAATGCCCATCGACTCTACCCAGGAGATGACTAAAATGAGGTCCGTTCAAATTTATATATATATATATATATGCCTGTTAACGCTCTAGCGGTCGCAAACTTTGTTTAATCGTTACCAAACTCGATATTTAATGGTTTTATGTAAAAAGAAGTTCGTTAATGGCTGAAATAGGACCAGTGGGAGGGGGGGGGGTTTAGAGGAGAGGATTTTCGATGATTCAAAATATCTCCGTTATTATGCGTCGGATCGAGACATTGTAGGGAACCAATCTTGTTGCTCATTTCATGTACTATAAGGGGGCTCAGGTTAGCCATGTGAGTTAAAGCATTGTCTTTACTCTCACATGGTAAACCTAGAGCAGCGAGTTCGATTCCCGCCTGGGCAAAGAAATTTATTTAGTGACGGAAGTCCCACCTTGGCTAGAAATGGGTACTCAATGTAGATAACCCGTCCAAATTAGCCTTAGTTGCACAAAGTGGAAGTTAATAAATAATAATAATAATGTACTATAAATAATGTTATATACATTTATTCTCTATCTTGAATATTAACTGAGATATTTGCATTTTTAATAAGTGTGTGCCTGATAGCAGAGTTGAGTTCGGCTGATGTCGGTTCTAATCAGGACTTTTCTCCGAATGCTAGTTCGGCCGTTTCCTTAAATGTTCGGCTCTCCTAAAATTGGTTTAGAGACTCGTTACTACTACTGTTATTAGTAGGCAGATTTCTCTATTGTAAAACATCAGATGGGAAATGTGCTTAGTTTACGCAGCCCCTGCGTGACGGACTTTTTTTTTTATTTAATGAGTTCGACACTAAATAAATTCTTATTTGCCCAGGCGGGAATCGAACAAGCCAACGCTTTAACTCACATGGCTAACGTGAGCCCCCAAAATAATTTGCCTAGTTTTAGATGGCAACGGCTCAAGCACATCAGACGACAATGCAAGGAAAGGTAAGGATTTGGTTTGTCGTGGAACAAGTTTCAATATACGAGCCTGAGGCTGATCACGTGATGTTATGCGAAAACGGACGGACACATGCACAACACTAACATGGCATAGAAACTGGTTGTTTTACGCGATTTTCCATCTCGGGAAACAGGTGAGGGGAAAACAAATTTAATTTCGTTCAATCGTATTTTGTACACGTTTCTTCGACTGTAGAACAACCAAAATATTTGCAGTTTTTAGATTTCACTCTTCAGAAAACCCCCACTTAATCTCATTTCAAACTATCAAAAACAGTCGCAGGGGCGGCGTAAACTAAGCAGATTACCCTCGTGAAGATTTATAACAGATAAACGTACATCCTGCTAACATAATACCACCGTGAATATTAAGTGAATAAATACAAACGGAAATAAGAAATCTTTCCCCTCCCGGCAGGAAGCGTCTCAAATGTAAACAAACAGGTCTGCCAACGGCTCAGGGGAAAGAAAAACAATAACTAAAACATATCAGAATATATCATATTCATTTTATTGAAAACTATGTACTATACCTAGTACTGTAATTTATTATTATTAATTAACGTCCACTTTTTGAAACTTAGGCTAATTGGGACGTGTTATCTACAGGTTACCATCCATTTCTAGCGAGGGTGCGATTTTAGGATGTTATGAATTTCGTCACTAAATAATTTCCTTTGCCCTGGGAAGAATCGAACTCGCCACTCTAGGTTTACCATGTGAGATAAAGGTCAACGCTTTAACTCGCATGGCTAACCTGAGCCCCTTTTGTAATTTATAATGAATCAGAATAATTTTTATCTCAATCAATTAAACATAAGTAGTCCAAAAACATTATATTTGCATGTATGTCGTATAATGAATGTCTCTTGAAAACAATATTTGTTATTTAAGGTTCGAATAATGTGGTTTATAAGATAACTGAGTATTGTTAGTTTAACATGAGTAGATGTTGGGGTTTGCTGAAGGTTGAAAACTATAAAATCCAAATATCTCGGTTAATATTCATGATACTGAAAATATGCATAGAACAATATTTATAGATCAATAAATTTGCAATAAGATTGGTACTATACAATTTTTTGATCCGACTAAGTAATGGAGATATTTCGAATTTTCAAAATTCCCCCCTCTAACCCCCCCCCCCTTCCCCACTCTTTCGATTTCAGCCATTAACGAACTTGATCTTCCTTTTTACATAAAACGATTAAATATAGAGTAGGTAACGATCATACAGAAATTGCGACCGCAATATCTTCGTTATTATATCTGGGATTAAAAATGTTACAATGACCAATTGCTTAGCAAACTTTCTACACTATATCTTAACATATTTTTCTAATTTGAGCGTTAACCAAGATATGTTAATTTCTTAATTTTGAAACAAGTACTTACCAAGACTTGCTTTATCTTCTCATTGCGGTAATTCTTGAGTAGATCAACCCCTCGTTTTCTGAAGCATCTGTGGAGAGTAGTCTGGAGTCCGAACCCAGTAGGAGCAGCTGAACCCAAGAAGGAAGGGAAGTTTGCCGACGGGTGCTTAAAGTCGCTGTGCGTAGTTGAACCTAATCCAATGTTCTCCATAGTCAAATATTTAGGTTAGCCTTCCTGACTAAAAGAAATGATATATTTTGTATTAACATCTGCGAAATAAAGGTTTGTTTTTATTCCGAATGCTTGGCATTAAATCCAGACAGAGATCTACAATTTGAAGGGGCTCAGGTTAGCCATGTGAGTTAAAGCGTTGACCTTTATCTCACATGGTAAACCTAGAGTGGCGAGTTCGATTCTTGCCTGGGCATAGGAAATTATTTAGTGACGAAATTCAATAAATAACATCCTAAATCCCACCCTGGCTAGAAAAGGGTGGTAACCTGTAGATAACCCGTCCCAATTAGCCTGAGTTGCAAAAAGTGGACGTTAATAAATAATAATAATACAATTTGAAGCACTTAAAGATATAATACACTTCCAAAATAAATGTGCGAGAAACTCGTCCTACGGAGTTCCAAGAGAAATTCTTTGGACAATTATCAAGTACTTGGTATTTGGTTGACAGAAGAAAGAAAAAAATAATTATTTTTTCCAATACAACAAAGGTATTATACACAAATTGTTACATGTTTTTTTACAAAATTAAGATATTTCGGTACAGCCTCGGACGTAGTCGTCCTTTAGTAGTTGCACCTGAATTATAATGAGTGGCTCCACTTGACATCGGAAGGCAGCCATGATATTTCCTTACAAGTTGTTGAATGTGAACTGAAATAGGAGCAACCTCCGATTCCCTGTGGATTTGGCTGTTCCTAACAAACCAGGGTCCATTTTCCGCTATCCGAAGTACTTAGCTCTGGAAGGACTGTATTTTGTTTTTGTGCAGCCAGACTGGGCATGCATATGTTAATATAGGTAGTATAAGTGTTTTGTAAAGTAGTGTTGCGCAATTCAGTTTCAGTGGTGTATTTTTATTTATTAACGGATATATTTGTGCAAGTCGTGTGTGTGCTTGTTGCAGTTTAATGTGGATATGATGGCGCCATGTAAGTCGTGTATCAAAATGTACTCCGAGATAGTTGGTTGACAGGTATTTGTCTTAAATCATTAAAGCAGGAAAAGTATAGCTTTGTTAAATAACTATTTTTCAGTAGGCCAGGAGGAAAGGGTTAGGCAAAACATTCATGAAACACGATTAATTTCTTTTGCGCCCGAAGGCGGTCAAAATTTCAAAATTCATAAATGTAAATAATGATTTAGGACCAAATCCGTTATTCAAATCACAATTATTTCTTTACATTTTTACGGAAAACCCAATGCTGATGAATATATATTTTCACGTCGAAGTAAACCCCCCCCCCATCCTAGTTGAAAATTTGAATTCGCACATGGCCTATGTTATAACTTGGGTTAATTGACTCAAATTAGAAAAAATGGAATAAATCGTATTAGACGTTTTTGTGAGTGAGTAATTATGATGCCATTGTTCTTAGATTAGTATCAAACTTAAAAAGAAATTCATCCTCATCGAATTTAAATGAAAAATCAGAAGAACTAGACGAATTCGAGTTCTATTTATATAGGTGCGGAGTATAAGGAAATAATATTTGCATTTTAGGTAGCTAGTGAGGTCGTACTCATTGAAAAATTTCCTCAAATAATTGTCCATCTATCCTACCCAGGAGATGACGAAAATTAGGTCAGTTCAAAATTATATATATATATATATATATATATATATATATATATATATATATATATATATATATATATATATATATATATGTCTGTTAACGCTCTAGCTGTCGCAATTTTTGTTTGATCGTTACCAAACTTCATGCGTTTTATGTAAAAAGAAAGATCAAGTTCGTTAATGGCTGAACTCGGACCAGGGGGAGGGAGGGGGGGTTTAGAGGGGGGATTTTTGAAAATTCGCTATGCGTCGAATCGAAAAAGTGTATAGAATCAATCGTATTGCAAATTAAATTTACTATAAATATTGTTCTATGCATTTATTCTGTATCTTGAATATTAACCGAGATATTTGCATTTGTATTATGTGTGTGGTCGGCAGGAATCGGCTATGTTCGGGACTATCCGCCGAGAGCTAGTGCGGCCGTTTCCGTAAGTATTTGTCCCTCGTGAATAGATCTAGAGATACCTTACTACTACTGTTGTTATTAGGCAGATTTCTCTATTGTAAAACTTCACGTAGGAAATCTGCTTAGTTTACGCAGCCCCTGCGTGACGGACTTTTTATTAAGTGTGTGCGGATAACAGAGATGAGATCGGCTGAAGTCGGTTCTAAGAATGCTAGTTCGGCCGTTTCCGTAACTGTTCGGCACTCGTGAAATTGGTTTAGAGACTCGTTACTACTACTGTTATTAGTAGGCAGATTTCTCTGTTATACAACTTCACGTGGGAAATCTGCTTAGTTTACGAGCCCCTGCGCTTCAAACTTTTTAAGAGTGGTTCAAGAGTAGAACAATCTGAAGAAATTTAGAAAATACAAAATAACCAGTATTTAAATATCGTCTCCAGAGTGTACCAAAGATCAAAGCCTAATACTGACTAGTAGGTTGCATTGTGTCATTCGATTTCATGCAATTATTGTATAAGCTTTGTACTTATACAAAAACTCTGAAAAATTCTGATTAGATTTCAATCTGAGTGGCAATATATTGAGACCTAACCTAGATTTGGTTCTGTAAAATGGCGAAGTGGTTGCCGCAGCTGGCCTAAGTGTGGTCTATTTTCTAAAAAGTGTATCCGTGGGTGTTGAGGGTAGGGAGGCGGCCGAGTATGAAATTGGATGTGGTTCTGGCTTGGTTACACCGCCGTGGTCAGCCATCTTCCACCCTGCCTGCTTTATATCACCTACACTACTTTAATTTGGTATTTTGGTTTATATATCATTACGCTCTAACTATTCATTAATTATTCATAATATTTTCCTTTTTTGTCTGTCCTCCTGCCACAGATTGGCTTCGTTCGAAGTGAACTAATTGTTCATATTTTCACAATGTTTATTATCTTTTGGCTATTAAAATATAGTGTTCCATCTCCAATGAAACACAGAAAAGGAACCCCGTTTCTCAGTAGAATTTTCAACCTGTCAAGAGGACCCCGCATGATGCTGCCATCTCTGTGCCAGTCCTGGGAACCAGCAGCAAAGCACCCAGCTGGTCGCATTGAACAAAAGCTGGTATAATAAAAAAACCGACAAGCAGTCGGGCTACATTTTTCATAGAGCTCACACTTCATTCATGAAAGAAGTATTTTTATGTTGTTACGATGGTCAGCCAATATGGCTAATTAACTAGTACTCAAGCCAAGGCAGGTGGTAGGGGAGAGGACATGGATGGAGAGAGAGTCCATACATGGAAGAAATAAGGAGAAAAAGGGGAGAATACTAGCAAGAAGAAAAGGAGCCAGACACAATAACCCAAGATATTTTCAACATCAGCAGACAGCATTCAATATTGTAATTTCAATTCATTGTATATATTATATATTTCAATAGACTTATTTATTTTATCATATCTGCCCACATTTATACAGTCCACCCTCATAAAACAAGCATTTGCACAACCCCCCCCCCCAGTGACAAGGTAATATTCATTACCAAATGAATTACCCCATCATATTTAACATATAAATTTAACGTGCGAGTTAAAGCGTTGCCTGTAATCCCAGATGGTGATCCTAGATTGACGAGTTCGATTCCCGCCTGGGCAAGGGAGTTTATTTAGTGACGAAATTCATTAAATAAAATCCTGAGTGCCACTCTGGCTAGAAAAGGGTGGTAACCTGTAGAGAACCCGTCCCAATTATCCTTAGTTGCAAAAAGTGAACGTTAATAAATAATAATAATAATAAAAATTTAACATCTGAGTATTTGTTTATATCAAATATTATTATTTAAGAATAATAATAACCTAAATTTTAATTACCTAATTAATGTTATGATGTAGACCCCTTTCCGGTTAATAGTTTCTTTCCAGGCATATCGACAATTCTGGGTAGAATATCCTTTTGCCTCTGCTCTCCTTAATAAAATCTATCTATCGTTCATATTTGTATAACTTTACTGTTGTTAGCAGAGTTTTGAACGTTATTGCCTTAAATGCGGAATCCGCTATGACAGAAACTCGTACCGGAAGTAGCTAGTGGCTTTTCATTACAAACTCTTTAGTCATAAAATCACGCCAAACAGGTCAACCCTAGAGCTTTTTCCACAGTGTTCTCATTTTCAGGTTTAAATAGGGACCGACTGAAAGGCTAATTTGCAGTTTTTGTGGTAGAGGGGGGAGGGGAGAATCTATTCATTTTAGAGAGTTGTTATACGAAGCCTTTAGCTATTTCCCTGAGAGGTTTATTACTCACTGCTAGCCTAGACGTGCCAGTGATTGGAGGGGGTGAGAGTTGAGTGTGAGCGAATGAGTTATGGCGGGAGACGGAGGGGTGGGGGTGGAGAGAAATTAGGACACTCGTATTTTAACCCCCTCCCCCTCTTTCTTTTCTTTCATTTCCCAGCTATCTCTGTGTCCCTCTACTTATCGTTATCTCTCATTATTATACTTCCCCTATCCCCGGACTCTTTATTGTTTAATCCTTATCTCCTCTAATCCCTTGTCAGCTCCTCTAGACCTCTCTAGATATAATTCCTTTTTCTCCACTGGAGTACAAAAAGGGAACTCCCTCTCTCATGAGTTTGCACACATAAAAAAAATATATATTATTACGACTTACCTAAATTAAAAGCGAGTTTATCAACAGTAGTCACGCTGTTTAATAAACTTTTGTTGGTAAATTGATTTAAATTAATGATATTATGACATATTACTAGAGGTCTAGAGAAATCAATATGGGATGCTATCCTTATTTGGCAAACCTTCCTGACTATTGGGTTGGGAATAAGTTTTAATTTTTTTTCCATACACAGTATTGATGGCATCACATACATTTCATCTAACCTTTCGATACATGAATTTAAAAGGTGGTGTGTATGTATGCTGCTAAACACAGTTTCAGACTTTTGTTTGGAGTCAAACAGCAGCTATTCATATCACATCGAAATACAGCGTTCGCGGGAAGTTCTCCTCTACAATCCTTCGAAGAAAAGTGCTGCGTAAATGGGCCATTTGCTTGGCAATATTTATAGCAACCACGCTTTATCACAGACAACTTGCAGATAATTTGTTTTTTCTTCGAAGGATTGTAGAGGAGAACTTCCCGCGAACGCTGTATTTCGATGTGATATGAATAGCTGCTGTTTGACTCCAAACAAAAGTCTGAAACTGTGTTTAGCAGCATACATACACACCACCTTTTAAATTCATGTATCGAAAGGTTAAATGAAATGTATGTGATGCCATCAATACTGTGTATGGAAAAACAATTAAGACTTATTCCCTACCCAATAGATATGCAGATTTTTAGCAGATTTCCCTATTCAAAAACTAGAAATATTTCCATTACTATACGTCGGATCGAAAAATTGTATAGACCCAATCTTATTGCAAATTAAATTTACGATAAATATTACTATATACATTTATTCCCTATCTTGAATATTAACCGAATATTTTTATTAAGTGTCTGCGGATAACGGACAAAGTGATGAGATCGGCTATGGTCGGTTCTGATCTGCTTTGTCGGTATTGATCGTGAGATTCGGCTGAAAGCTAGTTCGGCCATTTTCGCAACTGTTCGGCTCTAGTCAAATTCGTTTAAGAGACTGGTATAATCTTCTACTTTGTGAGATATATGCAATTACTCAGTATAAATTACAGTACTAGTATATACTAAGTAGTTTGCAATATAGTTAATATGCTATATTCAGATATATTTAAGTAATTGTGTTTCTTTCCGGTAAAGAATATGTTAACTATCTGTTCAGCTCTGAGTGGTTGGAAGACCTGTTTTTTTGGTATTCAGAAGCCGTTTCCGTTGGGAGCTTATTAAATTTAACAGAAGATTTCTCATTACTGTTTGTATTTAATCACAGTGGTGTTAAGTGTTACCAGTATCAAAATTTCTATTGTTAAACTTCACGCGGGAAATCTTAAAATGTTTCAATAAAGTGCCCTCTAACTGAAACAAATTATATATTTCTACTTAAAAGGTGAACATAGTATATTAAAATATATATTTTTCATTTTTAGTAAGTCATGAATAGAATGAACAAAAATTATGGCTACGTGACCTCCTTGTACATCTATTAAATAACATAAAAGTGTGTTTTGTATTTCTTTTAAAAGTGACCTATGATATCTCCGTTTTAATGGAACTTATCGAAAAATGTTATAATTTACAGATATATATGTTATCAAATTTACCTTAAGGGAAATGAGCTATTGGCACGATTTTGGAAAAATTTCATCAAATGTCCATCATTTTATGTAAAAAGAAAGATCAAGTTCGTGAATGGCAGAAATCGGACCAGTGGGAGGGGGAATTTGGAAAATTTAAAATATTTCCGTTGTCATAAGGTGTATCAAAAATTTACAATGTGAGACATTTTTGGCTAACCTGAGCCCTATGGAATATAAGGCCTTTTGTATTTGCCAGAAATAGATGTATTTATGGCACATAAAAACCGCCTTATAACAAACTTAGGTTTATAGTTGCGGAGCGAATTGTATTTTTTAATTTAGCTCTTTTCTATACATCCCTACTTCTTTTTATAAACAAAATCTCAACTTTTTAAGGACACTTGTTTGTATCTGATGGATGAAGGGTGAAATGGGATGATGCCATAGAATTGTAAAATTCTAAATTTTTCATATTTCCAATTCTTCCTTTACTTAGAACAAAGAACTAAACAATGCGACGTATGTTGTATTTTATAGACATGAATATGAACCGAGATATTTGCACTTTTTAGTTTTCAGCCTTCAGTAAATCCCCACTCCTACTCATGCCAAATTAACATTAAGCTGTTATATCATGAACCACTTAATTTCAAGGTTAAATACCAAATATTGTTTTTATTGAACTTTTAATTTATGAGATACATGCAAATACGTTATATAATGACGACATCAATCAAGGTTTTACGTTGTTTACTAAAAAATGTTTATTTGACCGATACCACAATCAATATTTAACGGTATGATTCGATACTCAAGTTCATAGTCGTTAATTGCTGAAATCGGACCCGGATGGGGAAAGGTTGGAGGAGGTATTTGAAAATTCATAATATCTCTGTTTTTATGTGTATTATTGAAAAAGTCCTTGATCTGTCTTTCTACATAAAACGACTAAATATTAAAAAAAAAAAAAAAAAAAAAAAAAAAAAAACAAAAAAAAAAAAAAAAAAAACAGCACCTCAAAAAAAATGTTTGGTAACGATAAAAAAATAATTGCGACTAGAGCGGTAAAAGACAAATATATATATATATATATATATATATATATATATATACACACACACACACACACACACACACAGTTTTGACTGTTCCTCATTTTCGTCATCTTCTAGGTAGAATCGATGGACATTTGAGGAAAAATTTCAAGTACAACCTCAATAGCTGATTTTCCTTAAGGGAAATCTGCTAAAATGTTACAGAACAAATGTTTTTTATGATATTAATTTACTAAAATTGTTCTTTTATACACTTTTCTTAGCTTAAATCTTAAGCGAGTTATTCATACTTTCTTGTTTTCAGCCTCCCCACATCTTTGTATATGATTTTTACCTATAGTCAGAAAATATATGGTGTGACGAGATCAATTGTTAAAATAAATCGTTTTCTTTAAGCCTATTTTTTATCTTTAAAAAGTTCTTTTATCCTTTCAAAGAACGGAGGTGGTTCATCACAAAGCCAATTAAACGACCTAGGTTAAGGGGAATTTTCCTCAATTGTCTCTTCTAAGAAATGATTTTCAGATAAAGATCCAATTTGAGGATGCTTCTTATTAGATAACCTCTAAAAACTAATTTACGAACAGAGATAAGCTGATGTTTTGTATAGTATTACAAATAAACTTGTAATACTGGGTTAACTTAGCAGATATCCTATGTGCTGTTAAAATTCTATACTCAATTCCAATATTATTTAGAAGCATGTCAATCCGAACTTAAAAATGAAGACTATAATCAGCGTCCTTAGAAAAATAGTCCATTGCAACATAATACACTAACACATACTTCACTTAATAAATATGGGGGACTTTCTTTTCTCGTCTACATCTAAAAATAAGTTCTAAATAATGTTTAGGTAACTATAAAAGGGACCGTCACGCACGGGCTGCGTAAACTTAGCAGATTTCTCACAAGCTCGTGTAGCACACTTGTGTACTCATCTCACCGCATATTATCTATTTTTATGTAGAACTAGGAAGTAGGAATAACTCGATAAGTATTTAAGTTACGAAAAAATGCATACAGCAACAATTGTAGAACATCAATATTTAGTGGACTGAGTTGGGTGAAATAAATAGTTCTGTGCACTTTTCAAGTTGTATATTAAAAACAATAAAAACTTCTTGGCATAAAATATTTACAGGTAACAAGTCTAGTAGTTTCACTATTCACTATGGTCCAGTTTGAATAGCCACAACTCAGTCACAGTTAGCACGAGACTCTAGATATTTTCTTTCGCATTTCTAACTTTGCACTCGCAATCCGGTTAACTATTTTTACTAACTGAACATATTTTAAAAAACCATCTGGTATTTTTTTATACCGCGTGGTTATCATATTTGATAGCGAACGACTCACGAGTACGTGCGTTGCCGATACAAATAGTTGAACAAGATTGGTTTCATAACACTTTACGATCTTACTTCTAAACCCCCCTCCCCTGCCCAGATTTCAGCCATTATCGAGCATGATCTTTTTTTTATATAAAACAATTAAACATCCAGTTTGGTGCCGATCAAACAAACATTGCGACCGCTTGAGAGTTAACAGTCATATATATATATATATATATATATATATATATATATATATATATACACACACATACACCCACAGAGTGTGCAAGAGAAACTTATTTGAAAAACTTCCGAGGGGTGTGAGTTGAGCGGATGAGGGTGCGTATTTGGAGGGGGAAGTCCCCAAGTTTGCTCACCAGAAGCCACTTCATTGTGAACGAGCTACTGTCTGGAGTGCGATATCGGTAAGGGTAATAATTGGCCCTTATTTTTCTGAAGAAAACGAACGCGCAGTTACCGTGAATGCAGCTCGTTAAAGGACAGCTCGTGTCTCAGTAAAGGACAGTGCTGTACCGTTATATCTGTGAAGATCAGTGCAGTGCCGGGTTTTTGTGAACTTCAGTGATCGTGAGTGAGTTATTGGACTGTGCAATAAGAGGAACAGTGACGCTATCAGAGCATAATGTGAGTAGTAGTTAAGAATAATTAACCAAGTGTGTAGTGCATTGTTAAATAAATTGTGCAGCGATAAAAACTCTAAAACTTGTGTGTTTAATCTTGTAATTCAAAGTAACTTTAATAAACAACGTCTATTACTGATTTTTTAATAATCGTAACAATATGGGCGTGTGTATATATATATATACTAAAAATTTTGAACGGATATTACTTTTGTCATCCCCTGGGTAAGATCGATTGCCACTTGAGGAATGTTTTCAAAAATCGCATCATGACTACACCCTCTATAGCTGATGTTCCTTAACGTAAATTTGCAAAAATGAAAATATTTAAGAATCTGGATTCCCCAAAACTTCTATTATAATTTATAAATGAGATACATAATGGTTGGTGGTTTGACAGCTGTTGCATCATGCATTTGTAAGTAGACTGCCCTTAGTGCCATCTACATGCATTCCATGGAATTAACGCCCGTCCTGTTGGAACACCCGAGCAGTAACCCTCAGACTCCAAGCCGAGAATAGTGTCACAGGAGAAATTTTTTCGTACCAGCAAGCAAGTCAGCGACGCGAGACCTACGCCCGGGAACCAGAGGGTTTGTCTATTAATATTAACTATATGAACGTACTGGCTCATCGACATTCAAATAGAGTCCACTGTTACCGATTAACTTTACCAACCAGCTGTTGACATATTTGTGTTAACTTTGAAGCAATCAATTTACCCGCTTTACAGTGCATTGACAGCACAGCAACCCCAAAATCTATAGATATCGTCTTGTCCATTATACATCCTCCCCACGAGATAATGCAGTAACTTGTTGGCCATTTGTGGGAAGCTGGCTGGCTTGGGTTACCATGATTTAGATCTCGATGTAGTGATTGGGGAGGAGTTGATGTGTTAGGTTTGTATGAGAACTGCATTGATACGATGTGTGAGCCCTTCCACATATACCACTACTGCTCCAGTGGGCTCTCTACCACACTTTATACTGATCAACTGGTCTCATATATTCAATAGAAAGTCCTCATATGCGAAGTGAAATACAAAGCAGAGCTGGGAAGCAACTAGTTTGATACCCATAACAGTGTGTCAACTCATGTAGACTGGATCTTGAAATATATATATATATATATATATATATATATATATAGAGAGAGAGAGAGAGAGAGAGAGAGAAAATGTTAGATTGATAGATATTTGTCTTGCAGGTATTTGTTCTAGCTATAGAAAATTTTATTTGAATGTTATCAAGCTCGATATAAAAAAACTTTTTATTTCAAACCAAAGATCAAATTCACTAATGGCTGAAATCCTAAGAATGGAGGAAGTAGGTATATGGAAAGAGAAAAATTAGAATTTTTCATAATATTAAATATATGCGTTGTTTTTAGTGTGGTCGTTAAATGGTATAATCAAGTCTTGTGGCAAATTTAATTTTCTAGAAATATATATATATATATATATATATATATATATATATATATATATATATATATGTCTGTTAACGCTCTAGAGCTCACAATTTTCGTTTGATCGTTACAAAACTCGATATTTAACCATTTTATGTAAAAAGACAGATCGAGTTTCTTTAATGGCTGAAATCGGACTAGAGGGAGGGGGGTTTAGAAGGGGGGATTTTCGAAAATTCAAAATATCTCCGTTATTATGCATCGGATTGAAAAATTGTATAGAACCAATCTTATTGCAAATTAAATTTACTATAAATATTGTTATATATATTTATTCTCTATCTTGAATAGTAACCGAAATATTTGTATTTTTATGAAGTCTGTGGTCGGGTATAGTTCGGATTAGGCCATTTCCGTCATTGTCGGCTCAGGTGGAAGCTTCTTCTAACCTGTCGTTTCTAACCTTACCTACTTACCCTTCTAACCTTCCTTACTTTGTGAGATTTATGCAAATACGTTCTGTTCATCCGCCCCCCCCCCATAGTTTTTGGACTACTAAAATTTGAGTTATTAAAATATAAATTATTCTTACAATTCAGAAGCCGTTTCAGTTGGGAATTTATTTTAATTAGCTGAAAGATTTCCCGTTACCGTTTGTATTTAATGACGGTGGTATTGTGTTACCAGTATGCAGATTTCTCTATTGTAAAACTTCACATGGGAAATCTGCTTAGTTTACACAGCCCCTGCGCGACGGACTTTTACTATGTATTACATGCTCAAATGCATACGATGTGATGACCAGCTTGACCAGCGGAAGGCACTACTCGCTAAGGGTGGTGTTAGTTTAGACTGGGAAAGATGCCGCTTGGAGGATTGTCTAGGCATCTCAAGGTGTTACAAATGTCACCTGTACGGGCATGTACGAGGTCGATGTCACCACAATGAGGTGTGTGATCATTGCGGTGAAGAAGGGCATACACGTGGTGCATGTCCTTCGGGGAGCAAGCAGGGAGTGTGTCCTGTCTGTAAGCGATTTGGAAGGACACTGCACCACGATGTTAAAACCCCGACGTGTCCAGCTTATCTGAGGGCCTATCAGTTGATGGTCGACAGGACAGACTATGGACAGCGACAGGCAATCATATAAGTGTGAGTACTGTGAGCGGTGGTTCACAACCAAGAGCGGGAGAGGATGTCATATGAAATGTACCCACCCCAGAGAGTTGAATGATGCTATTGTCCTTACAAGTGTGCGGGCAAGATGGGGAACAGAACAACTTCTTGTTTTAGCATTGCATGAGCGTAGACTGAGGCAGGTAGGTTATGCAGGCTCATTGAACGAGCGATTAGCTGAATTAATGCCTGGTCGAACCTCCCATGCCATTGAAAGAATTCGGGCAAAAGTGAAGTATTTTGAAATATATCAAGGACTTAGCCAACCTGAGGAGCTAGATCGTGAGATTCTTGAACGGCCACCTTCGGAGGTGGGGAACCTTGACCGGGAGGCTTTTATTCCTGTACTCGAGGGTATTGCTGAGCGGTTGGTGGGTGTGGGACCGGTCTATGGCCCGGCTGTCCTGGCCCATGTTCTCAGGCAATGTATTACTGGGGAAGATGTTGCTGGATCGCTGGGGCAGTGGATTGGGCTTCGCCTCGCTCGCAAAGATGAACCGCCTCGGAGAGGATTTCAGGATTCGGCGAACCCTGTGGGAAAATTCGAAATATCTCCGTTAATATACGTTGGACCGAAAAATTGTATAGAAATAATCTTATTGCAAATTAAATTTACAATAAATATTGTTCTATAAATTTATTCTGTATCTTGAATATTAACCGAGATATTTGCATTTGTATTGTGTGTGCGATCGGCAGGAGTCGGCTATGCGAGAGCTCTGGTGGCCGTTGCCGTAACTATTCGTCCCTCGTGTATAGGTTTAGAGATTCCTCACTACTGCCGTTGTTATTAGGCAGATTTCTCTATTGTAATACTTCACGTGGGAAATCTGCTTAGTTTACGCAGCCCCTGCGTGACGGACTTTTATTACGTTCAAATATGTTCTTGTGACCCCCTCACTGTTACGTCTTTAAATCTTGGACTACTAGAATTTGATTGATTGATATAAAATTTATTCTGATTCATTATAAATGACAGTTAGATATAGTACATAGTTTTCAATAAAATATCTTATATTCTGATATGTTTGTTTCAGTTATTGTTTGTTTGTATTTGTCTTTCCACTGACCCGTAGGCAGACTTGTTTGTTTACATTTGAGACTCTTTCCGCTGGGAGGGGAAAGATTTCTTGTGGTATTTATTCGCGTAATATTCACGGTGGTGTTGTGTTAGCAGTATGTAGGTTTATCTATTATTATAAATTCACGTGGGAAATCTGCTTAGTTTTCGCAGCCCCTGCGTGATGGACTTTTCTTAAAGCAAGGACGCCTTTTGTGTCTGTGTGCTTGTTTGTTGTGTTGCTGCAGTAACTACTACCCCCCGGAGTATTGAGGATACTACAGCCTACATGACACCCCTTCTCCTAACCCCTACGTGCCCCTGAATTAACAGCTAGCTCAGTTTTCAACTATGTTACCTGACCTACAACTCTACTAACAAAACCTCAAGGATTTGAGCTTTATTGAAATTCGGTCTAAGCTGTTCACAGGCGCTGCTCTGGACATCAAACAGGAACTGTGGCCTTTCTGGGCTATTGGATAAGGGAGAGAGGAAGACTACGAGCTTTACTTCCCCGGCCGATTATTTTTAGCGATTTCCCTTAAGGGAAATCAGCTATTGAGGTTGTACTCATGACGGAATTTTCGAAATTTTTCTTCAAATGTCTATCGATCCTTCCTAGTAGATGACGAAAATCCTACCTGCGTGACGGACTTTTCATTATGGAGATCTGCTGAAAAGTTCTACGAAAAAAATGTTCGATTCGATCCATAAAACGAAGATGTTAGCCATCAGTTTTCCGTGAAGTGAAGTGATTATATATATATATATATATATATATTAAACATCTGTTTTATTTTAATTCCCAACGCGTTTCAAGCTTTATAGTTCCTTATCAAGGGGCTCCTTGCTATTTAAAGTTTCATTTTCGAATTTGAAGTACACTCCCTATTTACATACTTCTCTTATTATTATTGTCTTACCTAACTTTTATTTCCAATATCTACTTGCTAAACCAGCATTTTAAATGTTGCTTTTACTACCAACATTTAAGACCATCTTTCTAAATTTAATTAAAATATATGTACATTCATTACGTAACAACAGGTCAATCATTAAGAAGTGTTTACTATCCAATGTTTATAATCTTTATACTGAGGAGGTTACTATCTAGACTAATGCTTTAAATTCTGTTAGTTTTACTTCGAAATAAATAAAAAACTTAAATAAATTGGGTTTAAAAATATTAATCACAAATTAAAATCTGTGATTCATCTGCCATCTTTTAAATTTGTTTTCAAATGTAATCGATTCGACCTCGATTACGAAAATAAGGTCCTTTCAAAATTGTGTATATATATATATATATGTCTGTTACTGCTCTAGTGGTCACAAAATTTGTTTAATCGTTACGAAACTCGATATATAAGTGTTTTATGTAAAAAGATAGATCGAGTTCGTAAGCTGCTGAAATCGAACAGTGGAGGTGGGGTTTAGAGGGGAGGAATTTCGAAAATTATGAATATCTCCTTTATTATGCGTTGGATCGCAAAATTGTCTAAGACAGATCTTATTGCAAATGTAATGTTCTATAAATGTTGTTATGTACGTGTTTTCATTATCTTTAATATTAACCGAGATATTTGCGTTTTTTAGTTTACGGCCTTCAGTAGACTCCCACTCCTACTCATGTCATATCAACAAGAAGCTGCTATATTATGAAGCACTTTATTTTAAGCCTTAATAATAAATATTGCTCTCATCAAACTTTTACTTCATGACATAAATTCAAACATGTGACGCAATGTGGGAAATCTGCTTAATTAACGGAGCTTCTCTGTGAGGGATTTTTTTCTTTCAAAATGAAACGAATTGAATTAATAGCAGTAGTCTAGACAGTACCCTCTCAGTATAAAGTTATAAACATTGGCTAGTCAATTATTCTTAATCATTAACCTGTTATTAACAGACCTCAACAAGATTGTATAAACAAAAATACTCCAAGTCTGGCAAAAACACTGGTTACGTACTGACAACAAACTATTGGAAATAAAACGCTATGTTACTGGATGGAAAAAGTAACAGAACGTATATTCAAGAAGAGACCAAGTCGTCCTCACAAGATTACGTATTGGACATACATACCTGACACATTCTTACATAATGAACAGAAAAGGCAAGCCTACTTGTACTCATTGCAACACTGGACTAACTATAAAACACCTACTAACAGAATGCAGATCACGAACTTGTGTGTGTGTGTGTGTGTGTGTGTGTGTCTGTGTGATGTGTTTAAATTTTTGTTGAAATTTATTATTACTGTTTTTATGAATAATTTTCAAAGTCACCAAGTTTTCTTTTCACTTATTTATTTAACACCTGTTTTTAGTTCTATGTTGTGTTCGTGTTTCTTGTTCCTTTTGTGTTATTTTGTTTACATGTTTCTTGTTATTTTATTGTGTTCGAATTTCTTGTGTTTGTTTGATATTATTTCTTGTTTTTTTGTTTTTGTTTTCCCCCACGGTTAAGAAGAGCCAAGTCGCCACAGTTGCGGAGCTCTAAATAATAAATAAATAAATAACCTGTTGTAATACATCCAAGTATTTTAATGAAATTTAAAAATATGGGTTTATCATGAACCTACTATACTGGATCTGAGGAATATTGAAAAGTGATTTCGAATAAACACTTCATGAGTATAACTTCATTAGTTAAATTCGCCTGAATAAAGGAAATCTGCTAAGAAAACGCCTAGGGATAATGGAATGATGAGATAACACGGGAAAGTAACCTATGTACGGACAGAGAGAGAAAAGGGAAAGTTAGTGTTAAAAGGCGCTAAGCAGAGTTTGATCCACCTGATGAAGTTAATAGGATCGATTCATTAGAAACTTCCTAATTGGCAGCTACCCTTCCACTTACTCCTGACTAGAAGTCCTTCTCTGACTGCTTAGTTTTACCCCAGACATGGATTGCCTGGTATTTGTTCTGCTTAAAGGATTTTATCATATTATTTGTTTAATTGTCTCAGCAATGCGAAACGATGATTAAACCATGTGAAATCATTTAGGAAAAACAAAATATTGTTGCTTGTTTGAAATTTTCTTATTTCTACTTGGAATGATTGGTAGACATCTGAAGAAAAGCTTCAAAAATCCCTTCATAATCCCCCGTAAAAGACGAATAGCTGACATTTTTATTTTCGTAAGGGAGTATATTATCCTTCCCTTTTGCTAATCATTTCAAAACTTTGTTCTGTTTCAGTTTTATATATATATATATATATATATATATATATAAATATATACCATATTTCTCTTAAAGGAAATCAGCTATTGAGGTTGTCCTCATCACAATTTTCGAAACATTTTTTTTCAATTATCTATCGATCCTACCTACTCGATGACCTAAATGAGGTCCGTTCAAAAGAATACGGGTATATATATATATATATATATATATATATATATTTGTCTGTTATCGCTTTAGCGGTCGCAATTTTTGTTTGATCTTTACCAAACTCGACATTTAACCTTTTTATGTAAAAAGACAGATTAAGTACGTTAACGGCCGAAATCGGACCATTGGGAGGGGGGTTAGATTGGAGGATTTTCGAAATATCTCCGTTACTATACGTCGGATCGAAAATTTGTATATTATTATTATTATTTATTAACGTCCACTTTTTGCAACTAAGGCTAACCGGGACGGGTTATCTACAGGTTACCAGCCTTGAAAATTTGTATAGAACCGACTTCTTGCAAATTAAATTTACTATGAATGTTGTTAAATACATTTATTCTCTATCTTGAATATTAACCGAGATATTCGCATTTTTATAGAGAGTGACGGACGAGCTTTGGTCGCTTCTATTAGTTTCTTAACTAAGGTTCGTAACTGCTTAGTTTTACCCCAGCCATAGATTGCTTGGTATTTGTTCTGCTTAAAGGATTTCATTATATTATTTGTTTAATTGTCTCAGCAATGTGAAAACCATGAAAAATCATTCAGAAAAAGAAAATATTGGCGCTCGATATTTGAAATTTTATTTGAAAGATTAGTAGACTTTAGAAGAAAAGTTTCAAAATCCCTTCATCAGTAGATGGACAGCGGACATTTTCATTTTTTTAAGAGTATTTCTTTTGCTGATCACTTCAAAACCTTGTTCTGTTTCAGTGTAATATATATATATATATATATATATATATATATATATATATATATATATATATATATATATATTTACTATATTTCTCTGAAACGATATCTATTGTGCGCTTGAGGTTGTTCTCATCGCGATTTTCTCGACATCTTTTTTTCTCTTATCTGTCGATCCTACCTACTCAATGACCTAAATTTGGTCCTTTTCAAAATTATATATATATACACCCCACCCCACACAAACACATAGATAAATACTTGTCTGTTACCAGTTAAATTGCTCTAACGGTCGCAATTTATGCTTGATAGTGACCAAACTCTGTATAAAAACGTTTCATGTAAAATTAAACATCAATTTTGTTGACGGCTAAAATTGGAATGGGGGCAATTTAGTGAATTGAAATGTGTTTATTTCTATTACATGATATTATTACATAATAGGATTCGTCATATAATTCTCTATAAACTACTACTAATATTATGCCAATTAAATTCTTTACTAATTATTGGAATTACATTTATACTTATATAATACATTCGTTAAAACATTACGTCAAATAGTATTAAATTCATCAATTTATATAATTATATACAATAAATTAGTTTCAATCTTAATAAAACTCTAAATGTGTACATTTTTTTACAGCTCAAAAACATACATTATTTTATTTATTGGCATGCAAATTTATTAAAGCATAACAAGCTTTATAAATGACGAGAAACTTGTCCCATCTTTTAGAGGATCACAAATTATTTTAGTCCGGTATTTATGACAAATATTTAGCAATATTAATTAATAATGGGACATTTTTGAAAGTGATCCTCTTGTGTATAAAAACATCCGTCATGAAGCTCTTTAGTTCATTTTTAAACAAAGAGTATTTTTTACTAGATTTGATACATTCTGTCAGAGCGCTAAAAAGTTTTACTCCTGAAAATGATACGCTTTTCTTGAAATATTTATGCTTGTGGTTGAGCATATTCTTGTATTTTTGGTGGAGAAGAAAATAAAACATTAAATATATCTCCGCTATAAGTCGGACCGAAAAAGCTTGTATAACTAATCTTGTTGTACATATATTCAATCGTGTAATTATATACAATTTTTCTCTATCTTGAATTTTGCATTTTTAATTTTCAGTATTCAGTTAACCAGTTTAAGCTTTTAGCCAGCGGAATTGAGCAATACACGAATGTACAATGTAACGTCTTATTTCAAACTTCAAATATTGTTTTCATCAGAATTTTACCATATGAGAGACATGCAAATGAACTGTGTGATATCAATTAAAATTTTAATGACGTAGGAAATCTGGGTAGTTGAAGCAACTTCTGCGTTACTGGCTTTTTATCTTGTGGTGATATGCACTAAGTGAATCTTCATGCACGCATGAGTGACTCTTTTAGACATTAAGCTATATATCGAGAGTTTACCGTAAGTTATGTATAATAACAGGTACAAATTGACAAACGTTTGCTAAAATAAATAATTCTTTATGATAAAAAGTTATCGGACGAAATCTATGTTTCTGAATTAACTTGTACTCTTGGAAATGCCAATTACATTTGCTTTTTCCCTTTGATGGTTTTTCAAAAACCAATTAGTGATACAGTGAGTTCGTTTTTCTGCGAGTTTATTAAATACAAATATCGTATTTCTTTGGCTGTTTAATTGCAATTTAGCATTTATTTCTGTTTTTCTCTAGAGGAAATATAAAATTTAGATCTAAATATAAATTTGATATTTGTCCATTCCCGATTATATACATTAGAGGACAACAAGAGAATCTGACAGAGAGGACATTAAAATTAAACATAGTTAATCACATATTTAAGAAGTACGAGGTAGTTTAAAGTGTGAGTTATTGTACTGGGTAATAAGAAGTGAAGTTACCAATGCATACTGAGAGTAATAGTTAAAAATAATTTACCAAGTGTGTAGTGCATTTTGAAATAAATTGTGCAGTGATATAAACTCTGAAGCTTGTGCTTTTAATTTTGCGATCCTAGAAACACTAATAAACAACGTTTATTATTTTTGTAATAAACGTAACACTATGTTATGGCATCGGATGGAATAGACAGCGCCTAGGTTAATCTAATAATTATGTATTACCACCGTTAACAAGACGCCGGTTAACGCAGCATGATTACTTCTGGCTTCCGGTCTCCAAATAAAACTTTTCTGGATTAAAACAGAGAAGCCAGAGTTGGTATGCAAAATATGAGGACCGTATTCTGTAAATAGTTTTAAACTGTGGATGTTGTCTGGAGATTTTGTCAAGTAAATGGGCAGTACAACAAATGCATTGAAACCATTTTAATGGTTGCTTTAGTGACAATATCCTATTGCTTCTTATACTGAAAGATGCTTATAGCTAGTCAATAGAAAATCAAGAAATAAACTTAAAAAAAAAAGAATGGTTAATAAAAAACTACAACGTATTTTTTTATTTTTTTTTGAGAAAGGATAGGTGCAGGTGGTTTATAATGTTGCTAACTGTTCGACACTTCGGTATGGATTTCCTAAATGCCATACAGCTTTATGCACAAAATCCAACGATTCCATTCAAATTTACTATTAATTATACATATTTTCCGCATAATGAATATTAACCAAGATATCTGGATTTTATAGTTTTACATTATCAGTAACCCCCCCCCCTCCTAGTAATGGCATATTAGTAATAAGCTGTAATATCATGAACCACTTCATTGCAAGGTTAAATACCAAATATTGTTTTCAACAAAGCTTTATTATACGAGATACAAACAAATACGTTCTGTTGGCGCCCCCCTCCCCTTCTTTTGTTATTTATAAAATCTGAGATAGAAATTATTCTGATTCATTTCAAATTACTCCTCTAGCCATAGTAAATAGTTTTCGATAAAATTTATGTGCTTTATTCAGATATATTTCATTAATTGGTCATCGGTCATCTTTCCGGTCGAGAATAATTCTATATATTCAGTGCTGCGAAGTTGGCTGCCCTGTTTGTTTACGATTCAGTCGCTTTCCGTTGTAGATATTAACTTGTAAATTGACTGAATGATTTCTTCTTACTATTTGTATTAATTCCCTTAACATTCATGGCGGTGTTACCAGTATGTAGATTTATCTGTTCTAAACCTTCCCTTGTGATATCTGCTTAGTTTACGCAGTCCCTGCGTGACGGACTTTTTTTCTGGTGAAAAATAAGCTTAAGTGATTAATAACTGCAAAATAAGCTTAAGTGATTAATAACTGCAAAAGATGATATTTTATAATGTTATGGAAATCTACTCCTTACATTTTTACAGGAAAACATTTTTATTTCATTGACCGGTAGGTAACAGGACGTCTTGACATAAATTCGATAATATTTCTTAAATATTCACTTTTTCCTTCGCGGGTATAACAAACGAATTGCTCAGTATATACCTATGTGTTATGTGATAAAAAGGACGGGATTCCTCAGTGCATAATCCAATTTTTATATTGTCCCCATTAAACATTTAACCCTCCATCAGCGGGTAAAACATATAGCTAAACATAATATAATTACAGATTTTAATAAAAAAAAAAAATGTTTATTATTAACGTCCAAGTTACGCTACAGGGCTAATTGGGACACTTTACTTACAGGTTAGAACACTTTTCTAGCCAGGGAAGGACTAAGGATTTTATTTAATAAGTTCGTACCTAAATTGTTATTGCTTTGGCGGGAATCAAACCACTCTTGATTTCACTTTCTCACTTAGCTAATTTGAGTCCCAGTTTTAAATAAGTTATTGATACTAGACTATCACATGTTCAGAAAAACAATATGTTGGATTGTAGTCGCATAAACTTTAAAGAAATACAATAAAAACTACTACAACTATATAATAGTAAGGAATTACCCGGGGGAAAAAATATTAATATCAAGTTGGATTGAACCACTTATTTGACTATTTTAGACATGTTTTTACAAGATGAAGATACGGGATCAGAAAGTGATTCAGAAATTGAACTGACTATCAAAGATGTTACGACCATTGAACGACACGTTACAACATACAAACTAGTCAGTTCAGAGTTGTTTAGGTTATACGACACCATCTGGCGGGCCTGCAAACATGCCTCAAATGTAATTGAAAATAATTGCATTTATCCGTAAGTAATAATTATGTAGTTAAACTTAAGAATTAGTATATCATAAGCCTTGCGCCTTTCGTAGCTCTAGAGGACAGTCGATCATTGTTCAATGTTCTTAAGCCTTAGAGATCATTCACTTTCTTTCTTTTGATAATTATAAAAAAACAAAAAAACATTCTTATCACGCAATTGCTCAGTAAACTAAGCAGACCTTTCATTTGCTTCAAAGCGACGCTAATAACGTTCAATTATCATAGCATAGGCGTTTGTAAATAAATAATTTTTTTACACCCATTAAACTGAAGGCTAACTTGAGATATCTTTATAGAAAGAATCACGTATCTTTATATACTTGTCAGCTTACATATGACTACTTCTCACTGAATGAGCAGCTTAATACATATTGATAAGATTAATTTCCGGTCCAGAGAGATAACAATGAAATAGGTAGCACCTCGAAACTTATAATATCCGAAAGTAAATTGTTAATAGTTTAAATTATTTATTAACTTCCACTTTTTTGCTACTAAGGCTAATTGGGACGGGTTATCTATAGGGGAACCACCCATTTCTAGCCAGGTTTGGACTAAGGATTTTACTTAATGAATTCTGACAGTAAATAAATTACTATTGCCTAGGCAGAAATCGAACTCGCCAATCTTGGTTTACCTGTGATTATACCTGGAGTGGAGAGTTTAACAATTAGTTAGTAACGTGTAAATAGTTTATCATAGTGTGGCTGCGTAATACTTCAGATTTTCCACGTGCTGGAATTAGACACATGACACTAACTCACTTTCTCATTTCCATATCCAACATTTGTCCTTTAGTAAAAACACTAATTAAACTACACTTGAAATTTGTACTGGAAATTCGGTGTTTAGTGAAATAATGCTTAACATTCGTAAAAAATTGTAATGTTGGAGTTTGAGGAAATTGATTTAAGTAGCCCATTGTCAAAAAAAGATTAGACACATGATATTTTTCCATTAAATGGGGAGTAACAAAGATATTTACGAATGTGGCTTTTATCGCTTCTCCGATTGCAGTTAGTATTAAACTTAATTTTAATTTAGAAAAATGTGTTAAGATAAGGGGTTGTTTTGAATCTCTCATGGTTTAGGAATTTATTTAATCTAATCAGTAGATACCCTGAAACAATGAATTATAGTATCATAAAGTGGACGTTAATAAATACCAATCTTTAATTTAATAATAAACGTTTATAATATTCATTTTGGGAACAAAAAAAAAAGTTCATATCATTAAAAGTCATAGAAATCTCTACTGACCTCTTTTGAATTTGAGTCGATGAAAATTTGTAGACAGTTTTTCAATACTATCTCATACAGCTGGTTTTTCTCAAGAAAAGTCATTTTATAAAAAGAGAAAACTAAAACGAATGGTACTAACATAATAAATTCTTGCAACGTGAGGTCTGTTGACATTCCAGCGTGATTACCTTAGGGTTGTAGCTCTTGGAAATGGTTAGCGTGCTTCAGATTGCGTGGGGCCACGAACCGACGTCGGTATGTTCCCCTGGAACAATTCCCTCAAGTCATTCTAGTCTTGGAATATCACAGTCCTAGCTTCCCTTCATGAGATGAGCATCGCTTTGATAGGACATGTTATATTTCGGGATGATTTGAATATGTCTCACTGTATACATGATAGACAGTATAAGTATATTAGTTTTTAGCCTATTTCCCTTGGGGCCTTTTCTAGAAGAGGGCCGCTAATCTGAAAATGTCCTTTATTTTCTCCGTTATTATAAGTCAAATCAAAAAACTGTTCAAGACCAGTTATATTGCTAATTGTTCTATAAATGTTGCTATTTACATATTTTCTCTGCCTTGAACATTAACCGAGATATTTGGATTTTTTAGTTACCGTCCTTTTGTAAACCCCCACTCCTTAATTCCTTACGTCATATTAGCAATAAGCTGTTATCGTGAACCAAATTATTCCAAGCGTAAATACCAAATATTGTTTTCAAGAGACCGCATCATGATCGCATCATGAGTACCAAAAATTGGAGAGTCGACGGATTGCTGTTTGGGGCAAGAGGAGAAATCCCCCCCCCCCAAAAAAAAAACGGCCGACTTACTCCAAGAATATGGACTGAAGACAGAAGATATATGCCAAATGTCAACACTAACTAACTTCTTACATATTATCCTTATTATTATAGAAGATTATCAGTTGTTTTAAATTTAACCATGTTAAATTGCTACAATAAGGACTTCCACCTTAAATTGTTAATCAAATATTGATATTATTTAATTAACAGATAACTAAGCCAATTTTTAATTGGAAAACATTTTAGAAATGAAGGATCTCTGTTTCGGGGATATTATTTTTCAACAGGCAATTAAATTTGGCCTGACCTTTGTTATTTTCGATACATATAAAATAATCATTTAATTTAAAAATAATACCAGGAATTAATCACGACCTTCTGACACCGTCAATGCCAATAATAAATTATCAGCGAGCTTATACATAGAGTGTTTAAAATAGATTTTGATCAACTGATCACAACTAATAATGAATGTGTTCTTCGGAAACAGCGATAAATCTAATTAAAATTTTCCTTTTAAATAATATATTAAGTTCAGGGCACCTGATATTGATTCAGGTCAACTGGGGCTATTATTAAAATCACATTGTTTTTGTAATTGTACATCCATCACTGATGTATCGCTTTTAATAGATACTAATAAAGGGTAGTCCCAATTAGCCTGAGTTGCAAATAGTTGACGTTAATAAATAATAATAATAAAGTGGATATTATATATATATATAGTACTAGGTTGTTACAAAAGTCCTTGTCCATATCAAGTTGTTTACATTGAGGTCTCTAATTTAATCCTTATTTCATCTCTGACGAATACAATTCTTATGTCAATGTTTACATTAACTAATCCTCTAATTATTTATGTACGCCAACTGTCCCTGCCTTTCATTCAGTATATTAAATTTCACTGGAAATGTCGGAAGAAAAATTTGTCAGGTCTTCTTAGGCATTATTGGAAAAAAGGTTTTAGTGCAAAGGTCTCAGCCGAGGAAATTTGTGCAGTGGAAGGGGAAAGTGTGGTGCATCGAAACACGGCCGCATTTTGGTTCAGGCGGTTTAATTCTGGGAATACAAGCCTTGAAGATGAACCTAGATCAGGTCGTCCTTCAGTCGTCGATGATCCAGTGCTACTTGAGTCTGCTGGTCGGAATCCACAACTCGAGGATTAACCGAAGAAATGGGAGTTTCAAATGCTACAATAAGCCGGCATTTCAAAAAGCTTGGTGTCCAAAACGTCCGTTCAAGGTCAGCACCTCATGACTTATCTGCAAGCCCAAGCGTACTGTCAGCAAGACAACTCCACTGAACATCGCTCACGATTAGTTAAAGGAAAATTTTAGAAATGAACGGGATTAGCGTCTTGCCCCACCCTCCTTACAGCCCAGACGTCGCACCGTCTGACTATGGACTTTTCAGGTCAATGGCGCATTTTTTGAAAGGTCGGCGCATCGAAAAATTCGATGATGTCAAATCTGGATGCGATGAGTTCTTTGCCTCGAAAACTGCAGAGTGGTATCAATATCAAATACTACTTTTGGCTGAAAGATGGGTTAAAGTAGTTGAAAATGATGGCCTATATTTTGAAGAATAAATTTGATTTGTAAATTTTGTACTCACATTTGAATAAAATTAATTTTGTGAACAAGGACTTATTGTAGGTTGTGTAACAACCTAGTATATATATATATTAAATTATAAATGAATATCAATTTTTCATTGCGTCTTTACGTGTGTGTTATTTATTAACGACCACTTACAAGAAAAGTTAGAGAATCAGCAAATTCAAAAAATTCTGTAACATTGTGTGCAAGTAGAGTATTTTATCCGTAGCACGAAACTATTTTTTTTCGAGCGAATCTTTGAAGGGGTAAAATCATCTCTTGAAAAAAAAATTGGCTTCATATTTCTGAGCGAATATTGTTAAAACTGTAATAGTTATAAAACAAAGTGTAAAATAGTTATCATTTTATAGTTCTTAATGTACTTTAAAACTGTTCAATGAGATTTTTTTTGTCATTTTTTTTCAAAAAACGTGTCTTTCCTCTCGGTTTTAGCATATTTCCCTTCAGGTTTTACTCATGACGCGATTTTCTTAAAATTTCTTCAAATGTCCTTCAATACTACTCAGTAGATGACGAAAATGAGGTCCGTTCAAAATTATATATATATAGATAAATATTTATATATATATATATATATATATATATATATATATATATATATATATTTATCTGTTAACGCTCTAGTGGTCGTAATTTTTGTCTGATCATTACCAAACTCGACATTTAATCGTTTTATGTAAAAAGAAAGATCATGTTCGTTAATGGCTGAAATCGGACCAGTGGAAGGGGGTTTGGGCTTAAGGGGGGATTTTAGCGAATTCGAAGTATTTCCGTTACTATACGTCGGATCGAAAAAATTGTATAGAACCAATCTTATTACAAATTAAATTTACTATAAATAGTTTATTGTCTATCTAGAATATTGACAGAGATATTTGCATTTTTATTAAGTGGGTGCGGATAACGGACGAGATGAGAACTGCTATTGTCGGTTCTGTTCGCCTCTAGTCGGTTTTGATCGTGAGATTCGACCGAAAGTTTGTTCGGCCATTTTCGCAACTGTTCCGCTCTCGTGAAATTCGTTTAGAGACTGGTGTAAGCTTCTACATGGTGAGATATATGCAATTATTCATTATTAATTACAGTACTAGATATACTAAATAGTTTGTAATGAAGTTAATATGTTATATTCAAATATATTTAAGTAATTATGTTTCTTTCCGGTGAAGAATATGTCCATCTATCTGTTCAGATCTGAGTGACCTGTTTGTTCACAATTCAGAAGCCGTTTCCGTTGGGAGCTTATTAGAATTAACTGGAAGAGATTTCTCATTACCGTTTGTATTTTTTCACGGTGGTGTTAAGTGTTACCGGCATGCAGATTTCTCTATTGTAAAACTTCTCGTGGGAAATCTGCTTAGTTTACGCAGTCCCTGCGTGACGGACTTTTTTAAACTGGTTTTATAATGTATTATACAGCATGTTTTACAAGGAATTCAGCCATATATAATAAGTTGTATTCCGATCTAATTTTTCAAAAGAAGCGTAAAATACCTTTGTTGTATATGGCTATGCACACCTCATTCATCACTTAATGGCATTCCCTGTTTCTTCGCAATCTCATAGAAACAACTATAAATTATCAGGAAATAAATTACATTTTGAAATTTATTTGATAATTTATGTGTTTCGTTATATGAATGTGTATGTATATATTTTATTTTAATCGACTGTTCCTAAAATTGTTTTCCTAATGTTTCTTACCATTTTACTTTTTTGTATTAGTAATGCAACCTGCGCTACAAAAAACTCTCATTCTCCTATCCCATTTTATGTATATATTTGTGGTTTATAAAATAGTTAAACGCGTCAGCACAATGTACATATAAATGGGAAACATTAGTAACGTTATCGGTGAACCCTGCGTCGTTTAAATTACCAATAAATAATTTACATATTAGAATGTATGTATTTATATGAAATTGCACAATTTTAAAATACATTCAAACTATAAAACTATCATTTGAAACTATTTTTTAATATCTATTGCCGTTTTAACAATATTCACGCAGAAATATAAAAACCCTTTTTTTTCAAAAGGTGATTTTGCCCTTTCAAATAAAATGTTCCTCACGAACAAAAAATATTTTTGTGTTACTGACGAATTACTCTACTTGCTCAAAATATTTTAGAATTTCTTGAATTTTCGTTTTCCCTTATCTCTCCTGTTAGTGCTACTAATTTAAAGACTAATTGGGACTGGTGAACTACAAGGTCACCACCCAATTCTAGGCCGGGTGGGTCTAAGGACTTTATTTAATGAGTTGGTCACTAAATAAATACCTATTGCCTAAGTGAGAATGGAACTCATGATTCTAGGTTTACTAAATGAGATTAAGACCAACGTCTTAACTCACATGGATAACCTCCACCCACTTTTTGTAAAGAGAGTTATTTGTAAACTGCATTATAACATCTGTTCTTTAAAAAAAAAGTAATTCTGGAAAATATCTGATTGAGTTAAGAGGTTCTTGGCAAACGAAGCTTACACACTGTGAGTGCTGACACACCTGTAGCTTTGCCCATTTTTTTTTTTTTTTGAACATTGGTTACCCTTTCATTTGTATTGTATAATAATAATAATAGCTTTATTGGCATCCTTTTTCCAGGATAAAAGCCTCTCCCTTAGGAGGTATAATAAGGAGTCCATCCTAATTGTCATTGTTTTCCGATCGTCCTCTTCCACCATTCTCGATCTCTCGCCACTCTCCACCAATTGTTGCCAACGACTGCAGTAAGCTCGTCCCTCCATCTCAGGCACTGTCTTCCTCTATTCCTGACCATGTCCCTTGGGATCCATTCTGTGCAGACCTTCGCCCATCGCTTGTCATTCATTCTAGCCAGAAGACCTGCCCAGCCCCACTTCAATCGGTGTTGCTTCAACCTTCTGAGGTTCTTCAACAGGCACTCTTTTTAAAATATCCACATTCATATTCCTCCTTGTCACTCTTTTTAACTCCTAGTCCTAGTATACTCCTGAGCATTAGCATATCTATCTGTGTCAAGTTTCCAGCTTGGATATCTGCTCTGGACTGTAAGCGCCCAGTGTCATGGGTTCCGTAGTTATAGAGGTATGGAAAAGAATAAACACAAACACTTGCTCAGCACCTTGCTTTTCAACTTGTCAATCCTGAGCGAGCCTATTTGAAGAACTTTTTGACGGGTGACCTGAGGTTATTTAGACCCATCCTATTTTGATTCTCTTTCTCTGAAGCTCGTTTTCCATTTCTACTTTAAAAAGACACGCAATGTGAGAAGGTAGATGTATTCCTTTACATACTCAAAATTTCATTCTCCCCTTTCAATTACAACTGCTGGTTTTTCTGAACGTTTGTCATAATACAGGTTTTTTGGTGGTTAACTTTCAGGCCATATTTTGTGGGCTCCTAACCTTCATAAGTTCTGTGAGCATTTTTAGTAGGTCTGCTATATTATCCACAATCAGAACATAAGTCATCTGCGAAGCGGAGATTGTTGAGGAAGCTACCGTTGATCACTAGGCCTAACTCTGTCCAGTTCAATTCACTGAAAATTTTGTCCAGGACGCAGTTGAATAGGATCATTTGTATTCTATTTAGTGCCAAATCACATGGAGAGTTTTATGTATTTATTAACATCCACTTTATGCAATTATGGGTAATAGGGGCGGGTTATCTACAGATTACCACCCTTTTCTAGCCAGGGTGCGACTAAGGATTTTATTTAACGAGTTCCTCACTAAATAAATTCCTTTGCCCAGTCGGGATTCGAACTCGCCAATCCAGGTTTATCATGTGAGACTAAAGACAACGCTTTAACTCACATGTCTAACCTGAGCCCCTGAAGAGTTTTATTCTCTTCAATTCAATCGTTTGTGTACCATACAATAGTCGACACAAGCTATAGTTTACAATAGATGAGATTCAAATATACGCGACATTTATTCTGAACAATATTATAAATCATTTTTTTCCAAGAAAGGAACAGCCTTTTTAAAAAATCTGCTATCTTTCTTTTCACTTTGAATTGAAATGATTTTCTGCTTGTCCGTTTCTTCGTATGCCATTGTTTTGTAATCTAAACGGAGTTTGATGATACTTGGTATGCACATTACCTGTAATGCAAGGAAAAACTATAAGGTTTACTAAGGGCGAGGAGGAGCGGGTATTGTAATCGAGAATGGATAAAATATCGTAGTACTTTGTTTGCTATACGTAAAATTTTATTAACGACACATACCAAGTTTAATCAAATCCGGTTCAGTTTACAAAGCAATGACAAATAAAGAAAGAGACAGACAATGAAGACTAAAATTCTAGAAATCGTTTGGATTCCGCGTAACCCTCCGGCGGGCGCGCTGCGGCATTTGGACAGCAATCTGATCATCTGTTAAAATACTAGGAATAGAAATGACTTCAGCGGGCTGGGGGTTCCAGGTATTTGTATATCAACATCTTTTGGCATGTTGAGTCGGTCATGCCCCCTCCATACCTCAGTAGCTATTCTGCCTTCTTTGCTTATTGAGTTCAGTAACTGCGGCCAAACACCGCAGCGCGGCCTTTAGTATTACACATTCCGAAATCACAGTATCCATCAAGTAACGTGCAATAAATGTAAGGGAAATGGTTTATACGAGGAAGAAGAAGTTTGATTTTTGTTCTGTAATATAAAAAAAAAGTACATTTCCTAATTGATAAATTAAGTTTTTTCTCTTGCAAATTTTGAACCGAATTTTTTTTCTGTATTTGATAATTTATAACCTTAAACTTATTTTTTATTATATTACTAATATACTATTACTCTGTATTTATATTACAAAATGTTTGTTCAAACTTTATGAAAATAATTATTAATCAAATTAATAATAATTAATATTTACTCTATTTTTAGTCTGTAAAATAATATTATAAAACATAAAATTCTTGTTCTTATACCACTATTCCTGCGTTCCTAAATATCCTATATTGGTGGTTATTTATAATAACAATTTATTATTAAATTATCTCAATCATTATTCTACCTATTACAAGGTTGTTTTTTATATTCCAAAGCTATAAATAGTTATAAACATATAAAAAATGTTTTTAGCCATCCTTTACTTAGCAATATGATAACGTATAATTTTCATGCATTAGAATTACTGTAAAACCAACGCAAAAATGAATAAACAACATAAATAAGTAAGTTATTGCTTATATTTATTAAAAAATAGAAAAAAAAATACGGTGCAAACACCGCAGCGCGCCCGCTAACGTAACTCAAATAGGCGCGCCCGCCGGAAAGTTAAAAAGAAAAAGTATGAAGGAAATTTTGTATTTTGTTATGTTTAACAAAAATCATTTATGTTGTTTTTCAGAGTTAACTTAGTATATACTTCTGGTTGTTTTGCCTACTCAGAATATAATGTCTATATCGCATTTTTATTTTCTATAAGGTGCTGGAGCTTAGTGAAAGTTTAAGGAAAATGTGGAGGTTAATAAATAATAATAAAAAAATACTTTTTATATAACTTCAAGTAAATTAAGAAAAAAAAACCGCTAATTACACAGCTCTTGTATCATAAACTATCTCCTAATTCCAGAGAATGACTTTAGCACGATAAAAATCTTCACTTCCGTTTGATAAGGAAATGATGGGCTGGATACCACTATTTTCTAGCCGGGCTAGACTAGGAATTTCGCTTAGTGTGTTCATGACGAAATAAATCCTTATGTCCCCACGGGGATCCAAACCAAGTCTCAACCATGACTTTTAGACTAAAAATAAAAATAAGTATATCGATTGCAGATTGGACGGGCTGAACGAGTGCTTACCAATAGTCGATACTGATCGAGTCATTCATGAACTGAGAGAAGCATTCCTGGCTGCTTTCCATGCTACCAATATCATCGGCTACGCTTTTCCTAGCCATTGCAAGACCGCCATTAAGGCAAGTCGCAGGTATTTATTTATTTCAATTGATATTGTCAGTTTTTGTTTTTAATTATTTTACTAAATATTAATGTTTATATTTGAGTGGCTATGAATCATTTGAAAATGCAGCCATACAGATGCTACTAAGTTAAGCAGATATCCTTCTTGATGGAATGAAATGCTGGTGATCTCATCTCACTATCTACCTTTCGAAATCAAATTCGACATGAGATCTTTAGTGACTATGTTTTTCAAAGTAAAAAAAACGTCAGTCACGCAGGGGCTGCGTAAACTAAGCAGATTTCCCACGTGATGTTTTACAATAGAGAAATTTCACGAGAGCCAAGCAGTTAAGGAAACGGCCGAACTAGCTTTTGGCGGGAAAGTCACTCGTCCGTTAGCCGCCCAGATTTAATAAAAATGCAAATATCTCGGTTAATATTCAAGATAGAGAATAAATGTATATAACAATATTTATAGTAAATTTAATTTGCAATAAGATTGATTCTGTACAATTTTTCGATCCGACTCATAGTAACGGAGATATTTTGAATTTTCAAAGATCCTCCCCTCTAACCCCCCCCCTCCCTCTGGTTTGATTTCAGCCATTAACGAACTTGATCTTTCTTTTTAGATAAAACGACTAAATATCGAGTTTGGTAACGGTCAAACAAAAATTGCGACCGCTAGAGCGGTAACAGACAAATATATATATATATATATATATATATATATATATATATGTATATATATATATATATATATATATATATACAGTTTTGAACGGACCACATTTTCGTCATCTACGTAGGATCGATGGACATTTGAAGAAAAATTTCAAAAATTCCGTCATGAGTACAACCTCAATAGCTGATTTCCCTTAAGAGAAATCTGCTAAAATCGAATGTGTAGAAAGGGTTATTAAAACCTGACAAACACAATGGAAACCATATCTCGCTTAATATTTCAGTTAGAGAAAACATGTATATTGTTTGAGAATGAATATTATGATGAACGATTGTTATATTTATATATCTTTGTAATGGTAAGATATAGGTTAGGCGTAAAACATATGTTTTGTAAATTCATAAGATATGCTTTTGTTTTGGCAGTCACGAGTTGAAGAATAAAGAGACACACTCTGATAAAATATGCTAAATCATTTTTGTGCCTAAGAACATATATGATAATGAAGATATGAAATTAAATTTCCCAAATGATTGGTTTTATAACAATTTTCAATCCGATTCATATTAACGGAAATTTCTCGAAGTTTCCATTCAATCCTTACTCTAACATCCCCCCGCCCGGGCGGAAAAGAGTTAATTTTAAGAAAGAGTTAGGTACTTCCAATAAGAAACATAAATTGATACTAACCCTAGAACGGTAGTGATATTATTTCCCGCTTAATGGTACTGATACGTAAATTTTACGTGTGCAACTGGTAATTGGTGAAATTATTCAAAATTTGTTAATGTTTGTGACTATTTTTTTATTTTATTAAAACATACACTTATCTTTAACTTATATCTTTGTTAATATCTAATAATGTGCACGACATTCCTTTCAGGCGCTTTGTTCGAAACATGTTCCGGAGGTTGTGTGCTCAATTCTTACCAAGCTCAACCCCACCTTCTACATTTATTGTGACTGATCTGTCAATATTGTGTGGTTGAGAGGTTTTAGGTTTTTTCCTCTGTGTTTCTTCTCTTTCTTCGATTGCCTTGATGTCTTCTAAAATTTTCTCACTCTCATCGCTATCTAGCCCACTCTGTGTTGCAATTATTTCCGAAGGCTCAGCCTCCTCATCACTTGGAGAATACTCCGCATCATCATCGCTGTCCTATCCATAACCATCTATTTCATAATTGTCATTTTCCCCATCTGAGTCTCCGGTGAGTTCTTTCAACAAATTTCTGATTTCTTCATCCAATGAATATTTTTTCTCCATTTTTCCGAAACTATAAACAGATTATTTATATTCTTTTTATACATCTTTGTCTTTCTTATATTCAAAAATAAAAGTTAAAAACATTAAGAGAAAATAAATTATAATATAAAAAATAAATTGGAAGAAAATAAATTGAGAACAACATTAACTAAGTTATGGCATAAAAACCGGTTATTAGTAGCGATACGTAAATTTTACGTGCCAAAAAGTTGCGGATAATGGTATTGATACGTAAATATTACGTGTCGTTTTTATTTCAAAAAATAGTATTGGATGAGTGTGAAGGTTCATTTAGCTGCACTTGGCGGAGGTCAAGGCCGAACTGTCTGGAGGGCTCATAGCTGAGGGGTGAGGGTGGTGGGGTCGTTAACGGCCCTTTGATAACAGTTCAAACCAGATCATACGACATTTTTACGTTCATTACCATTCTATGGCTAAAGAGGTGTTTATTGCAAAAGGAATAATAGCTGCACTTCGCCCCTTTTATTGACTTATATAATCCTATCAGGTTGTGTTGGAAGGTTTATTAATAGATTTTAAATAATAATATTCCTGTGAGAAAATAGTACAATTTTTGATTTTTGTCCAATGGTCGATGCACTGTGCGCCCTCGTAATTTTCCGGAATCTAGTTCAGCTATTAACGAATATGATTTTTAATGTTAAATTAAGCGGATTAGTATCCAAATACAGTATTGGTCAAATAATTTTCGAGTCTGTAACTTAAATTTTTATTATCGTCACATTTAACATATGTGAATGTATTTCAAATAGTAAATGACCGTTGAAAACAATATTTGATATTTAAGCTTGGAACACCTTTCATATAGCTTATTCTTGACTTGCAGGGGTGGGGGAGAATTGGGGCTATCCTGAATGCTGTATATATGTAATATAACTCCTATAATATTCGAAAAATTTATGGAACAACGATATATCGCTATTTTTAATTTCTGGCTTCCCTTATAACCCCCACTCCTGTTCGTCTCAGAGGATATTAATATAGCCTAAAGTCTAAGTTGGGTTAGTAGTAATATACATAAAATAAGTTTCATAAAATTCGGTTCAGCCGTTTATGCGTGAAAAGGTAACAAACAAACAACCAAATAAACAAACAAACAAACAGACACCAAAGAAACAAAATGCAGTTATGGTGTCTATGACATGTGAAACGAACAGTTATCGTGAAATTTCGCGAAAAAAATCAATGTACAGACAGAGGTTACAATTTTATATATATATATATATATATATATATATATATATATTGTTGTTGTTGTTGTATAGGGTTTAAGGGCGAAAAACTACCAGGTTATCATCGCCCTGTAATATTTATAACTCACATTTTGGTATCCTCATCCATATCGCCATTTTAACAATATAAACGAGGATACGAGCAATTGCACTTTAAATTTCTTTGTATAAACTCGTGTTTTTTACAAAATTAAACAATTTATGGAGTTCTTTCGGTCCATGGCCATTATTTGCCGATCGCAAAGCTTGGCATATATCAAAAGACAACTACAAGCTGTGACTCTTAGATTAATAGAATGGTCGAAAAAAACAGGTTTTTTGTTTCCCCCCGAAAAAAACGAAGTGCATAATATTCTCAAGGCTCAGAAATTTAAATGATTTACCACATCTTAAGAACACCCTAATAGAATATGTCAACCATGCTAAATTCCTAGGTATGTCTCTCGACAGCAAACTGACATGGAATGTACATATAGACAAACTCAAGAAACGCGCATCTGAAAGGCTTAAAATTCTTAAAGTACTTGCTAACACATCATGGGGAGCAGATAGGAATACCATGCTAACAATATACAAAGCTCTGGTATTGTCTAAATTGGACTATGGCAGTTTTGTATACGGCTCAGCAAACTTCAATAAATTATGCAAACTAGATGTAATTCATAATGCTGGGCTACGTTTATCCATAGGAGCATTCCGCTCTAGCCCAGCAATAAGCTTGTGTGCTGAAACCGGAATCCCACCATTGACATTCAGAAGGCAAAAGCTGGCAGCTAAATACTTATCCAAACTAGTGACACAGAGAGGTCACCCGACATTTCAGAGTATATTCCACCCTCTCTACTCACGGCTATACGACCAAAACCCCACAACACCAAAACCTATTGGAATTAGGCTGAATAACATAACGGACAAACTATTATAAAACTCAAACAGTCTTGATGAATTCGACCCAACTCCACCTTGGACAATTCAAGAAATATCTATAGATACAGGAATCACCAAACTCATAATCAAATCGTCTCAAGAGATCAACTATTGGAAAATAAAGGAAGCTTTCATTAATAAAATAGAAAAATATCAACACCCAAAGATAATATACACTGATGGTTCGAAAATTACCGAGTCTTCCTCCTGCGCCTACTACGAAGAAAATGCCTGTCAAAAATTCAAACTCAACAAATTAACCAGCATCTATTCCACCGAACTATTCGCAATTAAATTCGCTCTATATCACTGCATTTGCAAACACTCAACTCAAGAAAAATTCCTGATTTGCACTGACTTGTTGAGTCCCCTATTGAGTATCAAAGATGTATTCACAAACAACCCAATAGTAAAAAAAATACAAAATCAAATACAAATGCTCCGAGAGCTAAAAAGGGCCGTCTACTTCATGTGGATTCCAAGCCACGTGAGAATAGATGGAAACGAAAAAGCAGATTTAGCAGCCAGAGAAGCCCATCAACTCGACTCCATCACCCCAACAACAATTACATCTGCAGAACTCTACCAACCACTCAAAGAAGAAATTAATAAAAACTGGCAACACATGTGGAATGAAACCCAGAACAATAAATTAAAAACTATTAAAACCACCATCCGTCCAAGGAAATATTCGACAAGAGACAACAGAAGAGATGAAGTTGTATTAGGAAGACTCCGAATTGGGCACACACGACTTACGCATGGCTCAACCCCCGATTTGGGAGAAATGTAACACAGAACTGACTATATATCACATATTAATGGAATGCCATAAGTATACAGATATTAGAAACAAATACAATATTTCCAATAATATAGAAGTGGCCCTTGGATATATATATATATATATATATATATATATATATATATATATATATATAATTTTGAATGGAACTCATTTTGGGGATAAAAATATGTTTCTGCTTTAAATGTTTCACCAAGTCAGTGGCATTTTCAGGCTAAAATACATAATTATGAACGATTTAAGCTCATCCGTGTACATATTTATTTTTATAATTTGGAAAAACAAAGGGCAGAAAGTGCCTTAATGACCAATGCCCTTAAGGGAAATCTGCTGAAATCCAATAAGTTGAAGAGGGTGTTTACACAAGAGAGAAGAAATAAAGTACAAATACTTGACATAATATCCGATTTACGAAGAAAAGCAAAGAACGATAACTGAATGGTATTAAACGTTCAACAAGATTGGTTCGTTGACATTTTACAACCAACCTCAAAATATGCATTTCCACAACAATAACATTACATCTTAATAATGAGGTCACATATAACACATTTGCATGTATATCAACTACAAACTAAAGGGATATTGATAATCAAATTTAATATTTAAGCTATAAAAATGACGTTTTACAATTTGTCAGTTTATTGTTAAAGCGGAATGTATTAGCGCGAGGGGGGGGGGTTGAAAGCTGAAAACAAATAAATTTTAAATTTCACTTAATATTCATGATAGAAAACCAATTGATTGAGAAGCAAATTTTCATAATTTTTAATCTTTCTCATAATAACGCAGATATTTCGGATTTTTGATTATCCCTTTAACCCCCCTCCCCCATAGGCCCGATTTCAGCCGCTAATGAACTTTATTATCAGTTTCACATCAATAGCTTAAATATTTGCAACGATCAAACCAAAAGTGAGAACACCGTTTGGAAACAGTCGTTTTTACCCTTTTTTATAATTTTGAAGAGAGCTCATTTTCTTCATTTCCTAGGCAGGATCGATGAAGATTTGGAAAATTTGAAATCGCATCATGTGTGCAACCTCAATAGCTTATTTCCCACTGAGGTTTTCAAAAAAATTGATATATTAAATAAATAAGTTCTTATGAATTCATAATACAGAGAAACATGTGTCAAATTACTAATTACGAGTACTAAATAGAAACAAATTGTTGAGTGGCAAATTGTCATTTTATCCAATTAATAGTGTAACATTTGACTTCTACCTTAGGGTAGACGACCCTCGTGAACAAAACATCAAACGCTTATCAAGCAAAGCCACAAGCAGGAAATTAGGAATATCCCCAGAGGAGAGGAAATATTAATTTAAGCCCCGGTTAGAGAGCTCTCATTTTTCAGGCATACAACAGTGTGTTATCCCACAAGAAATAAATTGTTTTATGTACAGCAAATACTTTTCCTCTTTAGTTTAAAAAAAAAAAAAAAGTCCGTCACGTAGGGGCTGCCATTATTAGCCAAAATTTCGGTTTCTAAAACATACGTTAATCATAAAACATGTGATCACTACATTTTTAAAAATCATCGCTGTGTTTAGTATTTTATTGACTCTACAAGAATGGATACCATTGTAATATATGTAGCAATATGTTTTGGGGTATTTTTGGGCGCTGTTTGGGTCATGCTTATAATAACCATAGTCTACTATTATCGAAAAGATCATCCTCGCGAATAGAATAGACGCTTGTCTGATCCCACAGAACCTGTGTGGCATTAATAATACCTAAATTAAAGTTACTTGAAAATCGTCACCGTCGTTTAAGAAGCAAGGAAGGTGTGAACACAAATAAAATGATATCTAAAGAAATCTTTGTTCATTACTAAATGACAGAGAACTAAATTCATGAATATTGTTTGCAAATAAAGGATATTTCATGTGAATTAGTTGAATCACATTAAATCTATATATTACTATTAGTTTTTCTTACAAAGAAGTTCTTCTTTACTGGCTAATAATAAAATTTGGATCACTAACCTATATACACAATACAGGTGGGTAAAGCTGTATAGGGCAGAGGTTATTTGTTATAAAATATCCCCAATGAAAGAAGGCTATAGAAAATTTTAAGCCAAAAAGCGTCAATGTTAGTAACGGAATTGTGACGCATAGATAGATAATCCAACCTAAATACTGCACCTACTAAAAATGAAGTTTAAATGTTTTTGAAGAAATTTAAAAATTCGAAATATCTCTGTTACTATAAGTCGGATCGAAAAAGCGTATAGAATGAATCGTATTGAAAATTAAATTTACTATAAATATTTTTATGTAAATTTATTCTCTATCTTGAATATTAACCGAGATATTTGCATTTTTTTCAGTTTTCAGCCTTCCGTAAACCCTCACTTCTACTCGTGAATATTTATAATACACAATACTGTATTATATAAAAACCACATTATTTGAAGCTTAAATACCAAATATTGTTATCCAGAGACCTTTACTATACGAGATAGATGCAAATATGTTCTTGTATTGTCCCCCCCCCCTTCTTAAATTCTTCGACTACTAAAATTTGATTGATTGAGATAAAAATTATTCTGATTCATTATAAATTACAGTACTAGGTATAGTACATTGTTTTCATTGAAATGAATATGGTATATTCTGATATGTTTCAATTATTGTTTTCTTTCTGCTGACCCGTAGGCAGTCCTGTTTGTTTACATTTGAGACGCTTCCCACCGGCAGGGGAATGATTTCTATTCACTTAATATTCACGGTGGTGGTGTGTTAGCAGTATGTAGGAACATCTATTAAAGTTCACGTGACGTTTTCCAGTCGATAAATCTGCCCAATAACACCTGTTGTAGTAAGGGATCTCTAAACCTATTCAAGAGGGACGAATAGTTATGGAAACGGCCGCTAGAGCTCGGCGGAAATTCCTGAACATTCCCGACTCCTGCCGACGACACACAGAATACAAATGCAAATATCTCGGTTAATATTCAAGGTACAGAATAAATGTATAGAACGATATTTATATTAAATTTAATTTGCAATAAGATTAATCCTATACAATTTTTCGATCCGAAGCATAATAACGGAGATATTTTGAATTTTCAAAAATCCCCCCTCTAAACCCCCCTCTCCCACTGGTCCGATTTCAGCCATTAACGAACTTGGTCTTCCTTTTTACATAAAACGATTTAATTCCGAGTTTGGTAACGATCAAACAAAAATTGCGACCGCTAGAGCGTTAACAGACAAATATATATATATATATATATATATATATATATATATATATAATTTTGAACGGTCCTCATTTTCTTCATCTCCTGGGTAGGATCGATGGACATTTGAGGACATTTTTCGAAATAATTACATGTGTAATTTTTATTTTAGCACTAATAGTGAGAAGTAAGTTTTGTCTATACATTATGCATTATGGATACGGATGGAACCTTCACCATTATACTAGTTTGAATTCACCGTCTATGACAAAAATGAGCCTACTTGTAACTATTTACAAGATGGCCAATTCCAATCAGTCTTAGTAAAATAAAGCTATTGTTATTTTAAGGTATGGAATTACATCAATTTTCTAATAATATTTCAATATTTAAGATGAAGTGAAATTTAGACAAATCCGTGAGAATGAATGTATATGTGAGTTGCTTTAATTTTATAATTTAGCCAGCTCTTAAATATAGAATTTTTAAAAAAAAAAAAAATGATGCCATTATTTATTGAAGTACTTTTAAGATTTACGTTAGAAGGATATTGAGAGAAATAAAAAATAAAGTTCATTACTCTGAGCTTAAAGAAAATACTCTGAAAAAGTAATTAAAAATCACATTTTGTCATTGTTTAATTCCAGCTCTTCTTTCAAAAGATTAATGGACTTGTGTTTTTTTTTTTTAATAATTTCATGAAGAAGGTTTTACCAAATTAAAAGGAACATTTAAGGGATGTAAATCTGGTTAAATAGTACTTCTTGTAGACAATAAACCTCTAAAGAGATTTTATTATTACAGACATATTAATAAGATAGGAAGTATAGGTGTGATATAATATTTAATGGTCACAGTCGGCATAAGCTCCACCTGGAGAATCACCAAAAGCATAGAGCATTCTGAGGAACATGGAATCCACTGGTACCCGCGACTAGTCTCCTAATAACTATCGTCCTGTCAGAAACTATTGACCTTGAGTAACTATCGCCTATTCAACAACTATTTAATATAAGTAACTATCGTCCTGTCAGAAACTATTGTTCTTGAGAAACTATCGCTTATTCAACAACTATTTAATATAAGTAACTATCGTCCTGTCAGAAACTATTGACCTTGAGTAACTATCGTCTATTCAACAACTATTTAATATAAGTAACTATCGTTCCGTTGGAAACTATTAAACGTGGATTACTATTATCCTGTCACCAACTATTGACCACAAGTAACTATCGTCCTGTCAGAAACTATTGTTCCTGAGTAACTATCGTTTATTCAACAACTATTTAATATAAGTAACTATCGTCCTGTCAGAAACTATTAACCGTGAATAATTATCGTCCTGTAAGCAACTATTGAGCACGAGTAACTATCGACCTGTCAAAAAATATTTACCATGAGTAACTATCATCCAGTCAACAACTATTTAATATAAATAACTATCGTTCTGTCAGCAACTAATAACCATGAATAACTATCTTCCTGTCAGAAACTATTAATCATGAATACTTATCATCCTGTCAACAACTATTGACCAGAAGTTGCTATTGTCTTGTCAGAAACTATTGATCATAAGTAACTATCGTCCTGTCAGAAATTATTAATCATAAGTAACTATTGTCCTGTCAGAAACTATTGATCATAAGCAACTATCGTCCTGTCAGAAATTATTAATCATAAGTAACTATTGTCCTGTCAGAAATTATTAATCATAAGTAACTATTGTCTTGTCAGAAACTATTGATCATAAGTAACTATCGTCCTGACAGAAATTATTAATCATAAGTAACTATTGTCCTGTCAGAAACTATTGTTCCTGAGTAACTATCGTCCTGTCAGAAACTATTGTTCTTGAGAAACTATCGTTTATTCAACAACTATTTAATATAAGTAACTATCGTCCTGTCAGAAACTATTCTTCCTGAGTAACTATCGTTTATTCAACAACTATTTAATATAAGTAACTATCGTCCTGTCAGAAACTATTAACCGTAAATAATTATCGTCCTGTAAGCAACTATTGAGCACGAGTAACTATTGTCCTGTCATCAACTATTTAATATAAATAACTATCGTTCTGTCAGCAACTAATAACCATGAATAACTATCTTCCTGTCAGAAACTATTAATCATGAATACTTATCATCCTGTCAACAACTATTGACCAGAAGTTGCTATTGTCTTGTCAGAAACTATTGATCATAAGTAACTATCGTCCTGTCAGAAATTATTAATCATAAGTAACTATTGTCCTGTCAGAAACTATTGATCATAAGCAACTATCGTCCTGTCAAAAATTATTAATCATAAGTAACTATTGTCCTGTCAGAAATTATTAATCATAAGTAACTATTGTCTTGTCAGAAACTATTGATCATAAGTAACTATCGTCCTGACAGAAATTATTAATCATAAGTAACTATCGTCCTGACAGAAATTATTGATCATAAGTAACTATCGTCCTGACAGAAATTATTAATCATAAGTAACTATTGTCCTGTCAGAAACTATTGTTCCTGAGTAACTATCGTCCTGTCAGAAACTATTGATCATAAGTAACTGTAATCATGTGAGCTAGTCATTCTAATCCTTCTAAAGTTGGTCTTAAACTCTCTTACAATTTAACCTACCTATTAGTTCTTGGGTGAATGGTTCACGACAATAGAGTAAAAGTCCGTCACGTTGCTTGAGGAGCTGCGTAAAATAAGTAGATTTCTCGTGTGAAATTTTGCTCAAGATAAATCTACATACAAGTAACACTTAACAGCTCCGTGAATATTATGTGCATAATACGAACGGTAAAGAGAAATCTGTCAGTCAATTTACATTTTAATGATCTCCACAACGGGCAGTGAATGAATTGTAAACAAACAGGCCAGTTCAACCTCTCAGAGCTGAATAGATAGAAATATTCTTGGCCGGAAAGAAAAACAAATTACTGAAATATATCTTGATTTAACATATTCTTTTTATTGAAAACTATTTACTCTGAATCTAGTACTGTAATTTATAATGAATCAGAATAATTTTTATGTGTTACTCAAATTTTAGTAATCCAAAAATGAAAAAGGGGTGGGGGCGGGGGATGAACAGAATGTATTTCCACGTATCTTGTATAATAATGGTCTCTTGAAAACAATATTTGGTATATTGGCTTCTAATAAAGTGGTTTATTATAAAACAGAGTATTGTTATGTGACGTCAGTAGAGGTGGATAATTTGATGATGACTGAAATCTAAAAAATGCAAATATCTCGGTTAATATTCCAGATAGAATGTATATAACAATATTTATAGTACATTTAATTTGCAATAAGATTTGTTTTACAGAAATTTTTAATGGGGGCTCAGGTTAGCCATGTAAGTTAAAGCGTTGCCTTTAATCTCACATGGTAAACCTAGAGTGGCCAATTCGATTCCCGCTTGGGCAAAGGAATTTATTTAGTGGCGGAATTCATTAAATGAAATCCTGAGTCCCACCCTGGCTTGAAAAGGGTGCTAACCTGTAGATAACCCGTCCCAATTAGCCTTAGTTGCAAAAAGTGGACGTTATTAAAATTAATAATAGTAATAAAAGAAATATTCAATCCGTCGTAAAATAACGGTGATATTTCCAAATTTCCAAATTCCCTCCTCTAAACTCCCACCATTAACAAATTTTACCTTCCTTTTTACATAAAATAATAACGATTAAATATCGAGTTTGATAACCACCAAACAAAAATCGCCCCCTTGCGTAAACAAACATATATATATATATATATATATATATATATATATATATATATATATATATATATACATATATAAGCACATTTGCAAGAACAATTGTAGAAATCGTTGTGAATAACAAGACTGAGACGTAGCATGTTTTATAACATTTATTAGTTTATGGTGTTCTCCTATTCTACCCTTTCCTACGTACCATTTCAGGCATTGTTCATACCTCAGTATTTAGTTTTCCTAGAGGGAAATATGCTATTAAATGAATAAATAATCCTATATTGTTCACAGGTGGGTGATGGGACAGCTCCTTACTGCATCGGATATAATGTATTGACTGACCCAAGTAATTTACTAGTTAATTTACCGACTGGAACTCTCTTTGGACTCTGGAAGTAAGTTAAAATAGTATTGCCTTAATTAATTCTAAAAATTGGCCAAGACTGTGTCTAGATTTGAGTTATAGACGGCACACTAAAATTTGATGCCTCCAATATATCTCCGCACTCTACAATGTTGTATTGTATCATGTAAAGACCACAAGAAACAGGCTCAAGTTCATGAGTTTTATTTTATCCAGGAAAAACAAGCCTAGTTTATTTGCGCAACTTCACATGATAAACTGAGATATATTTCCTAATGATGAACATAGATTTTTTTTCGAAAGAAAACATAACAGAATAAAATTACTGGCTTTAACCAGAATTATTCGAAGTACGAAGTTATAGTATTCAGAAACTATAACTTTTCAAGTACTGAATACTTTGGTTTGTATCAGAAAATTATTTATTTGTACACTTGAACTAATTTACTAAAAATACTGTTATTTTATATTTAATGAAATTCAATACTTCATGAGATATACAGCTAATTGTTAGAGATATTTCATAAAAACAGGGATGTATCCCGTAAAGATTTAATATCCTACCAGGAATTTTTACATTAAATCATTCCACAATACAACTGAAATTCAATCACCCAATTAAAATCATATCACAAATATTTTAATATCATATTCAAAAACAAAACCAAAATTTCAATCTTGCACAAATTCATAATTAGTGTAATTTCATATATTTTAGTCTAGTCTCCCCATAAAGAAAATATTGGACGCTTAATCCATGAAGAACCATGGCCTGCTGCACAGTCCATGATAAGTGGCCTGACTGAGGCATACCATGTCCTGGCATTATTTCTTCTTTATTATTGAAGTAGTTCCTCAAATGACACACTATATGAGTAAAAACCAGAGGGATTGGATAGTGTCCAATCTACATAACACTGCTAATCCTATATTATATAGTTCAATCCCATGGAACCTCTAGCACGGGAAACCAGTGTGTTAGCCATTGGACCAACGGGGCCACTGTAAAAAATGTCCGACTAAGCAGATTTCCCCAGAGTTAAGTTAAATAATAGATAATCCTACATTCAGCTAATACAACACCAGCGTGAATATTATGTGAATAAATACAAAGGTAATAATAATTCTCCCGACGGGTAGCGTCTCAAATGTAAACAAACAGGTCTACCAACGTTTCACCGGAAAGAATGACAATAACTGAAACATATCAGAATATAACATATTAATTTTATTGAGAACTATGTACTATATCTAGTACTGTAATTTATAATGAATGAGAATAATTTTTATCTCAGTCAATCAAATTTTAGTCCAAGAATTTAAGACAGGGGGGGGGGGGGTCACAAGAACATATTTACATCTATCTCGTATAATAAAGGTCTCTGGAAACAATATTTGATATTTCAGCTTCGAATAATGGTGTTTATTATATAACAGAGTATTGTTTATGTAACATGAGAAGAAGTAGGGGTTTACTGAAGGCGGAAAAATTAAAAATGCAAATATTTCGGTTAATACTTAAGATAGAGAATAAATGTATATAACAATATTTATAGTACAATTAATGAGCTATAATATTGATTCTATACATTTTTTCGATCCGACTTACAGTAACGGAGATATTTAAAATGTACAAAATTCTCCCCCTCTAACCCCCCTCTCCTTGACCGATTTCATCCGTTACCGAACATGATCTTTCTTTTTACATAAAACTACTATTTATCGAGTTTGGTAGCTATCAAATAAAAATTGCGACTACGGTATATTTCGAATTTTCGAAATTCCTCCCCTCTAAACCCCCCTTCCCCTGGTTCGATTTCAGCCGTTAACGAACTTGATCTTTCTTTTTGCATAATGCGCCTAAATATCAGGTTGGGTCACGATTAAACAATAATTGCGACCGCTAGAGCGGTAACAGACAATTATATATATATATATATATATATATATATATATATATATATACACATTCACAGTTTTGAAAGGACCTCATTTTCATCATCTACTAGGTATGATCGAAGGACATTTGAAGAAAAGTTTCGAAAATTACGTCAAGAGTACGACCTCAATAGATTATTTCCCCTAAAGGAAATCTGTCAAAAAGTACTGTCAAACGTTCTGGGTAAACTGAGCAAATTTCCCACATGCTGTAATACCACGCTGATGACGTATTTTTCTATTCTGTATTTATCCAGTAATTTTTAACCTACTTAAAAAATGCGTGAAATTCATGCTAGTAAACACACTCATAAAACGTTTGGTTGTTCTGCATTTTGATATTTGTTACAAGCAATAAAAATAAATAATTTTCGAAATGTTGCTTAAACGTAATTAAATAGACAAGCCATGAATAAATTCGTTTTACCCACTTCCCTCAATTAACTTGATCCTAAGTTTTTGGAATAACTAGGTGTGTGTTTGTCTAGACACACACACACACACACACACACACACCTATCGGACACCATTTTTGTCATCTCTGTTCTATGAATGTCTGTATATTTGGAGGATCTTTTCGAAGATTGACTCATGAAGTACCGATTACTCTTAAGATCTGCAAAAAGTAGGAGAATCTTAAATACATTTTTAAAAATTACTTATGGAAGAACTAGATAGCCAATTTCCCTTTCAGAACTGCCTTTCTAACTCATTGTTGGCTTATTCTAAAGAACTAGTCTATTGCGCCCTTTATGTAGATATTAGACAATTATTCAACAGCTGAGCATGGGCCCCATGAGGGCAGAACCCGAACACTAATTACTGTTTTTTGTTCTATAATATAGTTTCTCGTCGGGTTCCTTTTTCCGAACTATTATTCTATAATTAAGACTTGCATTGACAACAAACTAAATGTTTATATTAAACCTGAATTATTACGACTTTTCTCAGGAACCCGTGCCATAACTGCGAGTCCAAGGAACTGAATGTCCAGGAAATGAACGGGCACGATATGATAGGTGCAGGCTACGCCCTCTATGGTACCAAAACTGTGGTTATAATGGCGTTCGAACACGAAAAGGGTGTTTATGAATACTGCTTCGACAAGGTAAGCATAGAGACAATATGGAGATGGTCTGAGTGCTTACTTACTGGGATAGACCGATGAAATATTAAATAGGATTCCTGAATTTTCGTTAATATCCTCAAGTAGGTAATAACTGATCTATTTCAGATTTGAGTGATCAATCCGAAGCAAAGCGACAACATATTAGACAGTCACAAAGGTGCTGCATAAATTATGCAGATTTCCTATTTCTGGGGGCACTGATTCGCAGCTTGGCTATCCTTTTATGATTGATCTTTTTATGAAAAACAAAATAGGCCTCTACGTACCCAATCCCCTTTCAGTCGATTTCAATCAAAAGGGGAGGATCACAAGTATATTTAATTTCAATAATAATTCTGCCAAGTTGTTTTAGCAGATTTCCTTTAAGGGAAATCAGCTATTGAGGTCGTACTCATGACGCGAGTTTCGAAAAATTTCTTCAAATGTCCATCGATCCTACCCAGGAGATGACGAAAATGAGGTCCGTTCAAAATTATATATAAATATATATATATATATATATATAAATATATATATATATATATATATATATATATAAATTACCTATAAACACTGGAGGGCTGATTAGGAGGCTTACCCAAACGGGTACCCTCAAAATGGGGGCAGCTTGTTATTTGATATATATATTTGTCTTTTAACGCTCTAGCGGTCGCAATATTCGTTTGATCGATACCAAACTCGATATTTATACGTTTTATGCAAAACTAAAGATCAAGTTCGTTAATGGCTGAAATCGGATCAGTGGGAGGGGGGGGGTTTAGAGGGGAGGATTTTCGAAAATTCGAAGTTTCTCCGCTACTATACGTCGGATCGAAAAATTATATAGAATCAATCTTATTGCAAATTACATTTACTATAAATAATGTTTTATACATTTATTCTGTATCTTGAATATTAACCGAGATATTTGCATGTTTCTGTTTTCAGCTTCTGAGATGAGATCGGCTAACTTCGGGTCTAGTCGTGAGTTTCCGTCAAGAGCTAGTTCGGGCCTTCCCCGTAATTGTTTGACTCTCTATTCTGAAATTTCTCTATTCTAAAACTTCACGTGGGAAATCTGCTTAGTTTATGCAGCCCCTGCGTGACGGACTTTTTGAGCTATACGAGATTCTAACGCACGTGTTTCCTATATACGCACAGGCGTTCCGCCGAAACTATTTAAAATTAGCTCATGGAAGGTGAAAATGGACAGTTCCGTTGGTCGTAAAACCGGAAATTTTCGTGCCTACAATACTTTTTTTACTTCTTAAAAGAAAGTAAAAAACGGGATCTCGCAGGAATCTTCATGAGAAGATTTGCTTGCATAAATTAGTACAACACAGTACAAGAGTAGACAAATTTATGTACATCTAAGTAAAATGCTAAAAGTTTCCTGATGTGGCATCAGAAAGATTTGAATCCGATAAAGCAAAATATATTGTTTTTACCTTTTCCCCAAAACCTTGAATGTGAATATTCCTTTGCCATTTTACACGGGCGACTTTTGTATAATTCAACTGCTGGGTTCATGATTGGTCACTTTGTTCTGAAAATGATTGCAACTATCCATCGCTTTTCTGTTGGATTTTCTAGCTTGGATCTAAAAATTAAATATTTCTAGTATGGCCTAATGGCAACTCACTTTTCACTCAATGAGCTTTTAATTTGTAGGGGATTGGTAGCATTGTCATGAAAAAGGCCGTTCGTTCGAAGCTCCGGAAACGAGGCAATTTCTACTGCGCCGATGAAGGATACACGATAGGATGGGATGAACCAACTAAGAAAATGATCATGAAGATGAAGGATCCTCGGGTTTGTCATTTTTAAATACCGTACAATAATAAATTAATATGGACCACTGATTTTTCTAGAAACGGGTTGTCTAACGGGTACCATCCGATGCATATGGGATTGGGGCAGCGAACTTATTTAGTTAGTCCTTGGCTTACCAATATCGTGAAAATCGAGCATATGACTCAAAGATGTTGAAATTATTGCAAGAGTATAATATTTTACAGCAAGTTGTAAATATTCGTCTTGGTTGAAATCACAAAGATTCTTGAAATTTCAAGAACTCTATTCCACTACTGTCGGTATAATTAATTACATTGCTTATGTATAATCTCTTTTCAAATGTTTAAAACTTATTATTCATGTCATTTGGCTGAAGTCTTGAGTTCATGATTATACTGGTATGCTTATTCGCAAATAAAATAGCTCATTAGGACAAATGTTTTCAAATTGGAAGGTTTAATATACTTCCCATCAAAATTATATATGACATTCTCCTTTCTTTGAGCCTAGACTTCAATGACGGCACTATAAATAAAAAGATTAGGAAGGAAGACGGATGTCTCAGAACGATCCAACTATTTCGAACAACAGTTAAAACAAAATGCTATTTGTAATTAGTTATTTATTGATACCAAAATTTTAACAAAGAGGGAAATTTTACTTTTTAAATATGACATTACTTAAATGACGCCCGTTTGCTTGACGACACTCTTCAAACCTTGTGCGGACGTTATTGAAGACTTTTCCAAGAAGTTGTTAAGTTCGAAAAAGTAAAGTCCAATTATGCACTTAGTGGACATTGCAACCTAAACTGTAACTTTGAGGATATCCATATGGCGTTGGTATAGCAACGTTGGATTGTTCTCTGCCCGAAATCGGCAATTTTGGTGATTCACATAATAGTTCGCGTGAAAATGGGCCTCGTCACTAGAGAAAATGATGTCAAAATCATTAAATCTCTCTAACATTATGTTTACATAATTTAATCTCAGAACATAATCATTTTCAAACTCAATTAGCGCCAACTGAAAATGTAAGAACCGAGCTTGCCAGCGTTGTCCCTCCCCCACCTCTGCTACACGTATTTAGCGTCCCCATAACAATTATTCATTACACTGTTCACACCATAACATCTCCCTCTTCGTGAAGATGAGGTGCGGCAGGAAAGACCTCTTCTTCAAGTCCGGATGAACCTTCTATTACGAAAGTACCTCCCGCTCCTCTCCCCTTCCTTCTGGACTACGATGCCTTCCACCCAGGGGTCGCCTCGAACCTGAAGGTGTTTCCTCACCCAGACCTTCTGCCTGACCTGGAGCGGAGGCAGGGGTCGAGCTCCACGGTCATAGGGTGTGTCACCTAAGACCGTCAACGATTTCTAAATAGTTTAAACATTGCCACTAGTCATACATTTTATTTATTTTGTTTCATATATAGTTTTACTTTTTGGAAATAGGACATTCAAATTTACTTTGATTTTAATGTTTCAGAATACTAGACCACGTACAAGTTACAACATGGGTTCTCTAGTGCCTAATTTTCACAGGATATTTCAACAGGGTGGATTTTATATGTATCCAGCTAATAAAATGGAACCAAACGGAGGAGTAAGTATAGAATTATTTTTCCGATTTATTTCACTATGTTTCTAAACTAGCATCAAACACCAATTGACCTGATTATTTCCTCATCAATGGCAATCATTTGGATGTCCCTTTATTTACTGATTTGATGCTATATAATGTAGGTTTGGTTGGTTAGCACGTTGAAGTACCAATGAAAGTAATAACCTTACAATAATTGAAGTTGGAAATGTGTTTGCATAAAAAAGAAAACAATGTGTTCAATGTATTTAAATTTAGTTGAAAATAATTTCTTCTGGGTTGTGTATCTATTGTTAAAAATTGAAATATTTGCTGGAGGTAAACAGTACTTAATCATCAAAATATATATTTCAAAAATTATAACAACTCAATTTTAATCCCAGAAATGAATATCGTATTTTTGAAAAATAAAATTTGATCGAAATCCCTGGGGAAATCACAAAATAGAAGCCCGACACGCGAGTGCTACGAAAACTAAGCAGATTTCCCATGGATTGGTATGACACATTCTTCCCACTATATGATTTTATTTTATTAAGAATATTACAGTCTGCATTTAAATGCATTCGGTAATGTGAGATATGTACAATACAATAGTCCTCCATCACTCTCGACAGAAGCCACACACACCTATTCACTCAACCAATTGATGAGGGAGCCAGCCTCTCCCTGCCTGGCCTAGGAAGTCAAGAGCTAAGGGGGAATGGCACTATCTTGATAAGAAAATAGCCACTGCTATCACTTCACTTTACACTTCTATAGGAGATCTCTGGGCCATTGTATCTTGAGGCGCCGTGGAGGGGAATATGGATGAGTGGTACTGGAAAGGGCTAGGACTTCTGGATTAGGATGATTGGATAGCCTGCTGTGGAATTTTCCCACTATAAGTTCTATTTCTCTGTAAAAACCCGTTGAGTAGAAGTAAAAGTTTACTGAAGGCTCAAATCAAGAATGTTCTATAATAACTCGCTTAATATTTGAACTACCAAAAAATGTATGGAACAGTAATTGTAAATAGCGCCAAGAGTGTAACCCAATAGCCGTTTTACAGATCCGGATGGGGGGGGGGGGGTTCCCCTTAGGGGAAATCTGCTAATAAAACAAAAAAAAACATAGGACACTCACACTCCACAAATTGTTTGTAGAATTAGTACGTCAAATTTTAGCAGATTTTCCTTAAGGGAAATCAGCTATTGAGGACGTACTCATGACACAATTTTCGAAATTTTTCTTCAAATGTCCATCGATCCTACCAAGTAGATCACGAACATGAGGTCTGTTCAAAACTCTCAAACTCTCTCTCTCTCTCTCTCTCTCTCTCTCTATATATATATTATTTATATATATTTATATATATATATATATATATATAGGTGTTAGCTTCAAAAAAACCTTGTCTTTGTTCAGTTCAGCACAATAACACAACTCCTTAGGGCACATGAAAATTTAATGTGATATCGAGTCCTAAACAGCATATAAACGTTAAAAATTATGAATACAACTATAAAATACACTACTTTTAAATGCGGCCCGCGAACTTATTTGCACACTAAAGTTTGGCCCACAACATGTCAATGGTTGCCCATACCTGATCTAATATAACGATAATAATAGTTCGGAACATTTTCCATCTCTTAATTGTTAGAATTACTTCATAAATAACATAAATAGCTTCTCGGAAGTTAAAGCATTGCTAATTCGAAACTAAAACAATATACCTGCAGTTAGGACATTCGGTAGAATTGAACTCTGTGTCATTTCACATACAGTTCTCGTTCCTTGAAAATTTAATACAACCATCGACAAGTGAGAATATTTAGAACCATAGCTAGGGCCACGATAATAATAGATAAACTAAATTGAACTCATAAATGTAACTTCAACGGATGTCTTTCTAAATTCAGCAATAGTTCCATTGATGATCAGACAACAATTGATAGAATTCATGATCAGTAACGAATATGAATGCGACGGCTGATGAAAAATATTATTTGTGATTTAAGCTTACAAGTATTAAAAAAAATCAATTGTAGGTTATTACGAAAAAATGAAATAGGACAGTGGAACAAAACATTTATTCTAACCTAGAGTAGAAGAAGATGTAATTAGCAAGAGTCCGGGGCTGCGTAAACTAAGCAGATTTCCCTCGTGAGGATTAATAATAGATAAACCTACATACTGCTAACAAAATACCACCGAGAATATTAAGTGAATGAATACAAACGGTAATAAGAAATGTTTCCCCTTCCGGCGTGAAGCGTCTCAAATGTAAACAAACTGATCTGCCAAAGTTTTACCGGAATGTAAAACAATAAATAAAACATATTCATTTTATTGAAAACTATGTACTATACCTAGTACTGTAATTTATAATGAATCAGAACAAATATTAGTAGTCCAATCTAATATATATATATATTATATATATATATATATATATAATATATATATATATATATATATATATATATATATATATTTCTGTTACCGCTCTAGCGGTTACAATTTTTGTTTGATCCTTACTAAACTCGATATTTAGTCGCTTTATGTAAAAAGAAAGATCAAGTTCGTTAACGGCTGAAATCGGACCAAAATATCTCCGTTAATACAAGTCGGATTGAACAAGTGTATAGAATAAATCTTATTGAAACCACATTTACTATAATTATAGTAAAATACATTTATTCTCTATCTTGAATATTAACCGAGATATTTTCATTTTTCAGTTTTCTGCCTTGGGTAAACCCCCACTTTTACTCGTGTTGCATAAAAAATTCTCTGTTATATAATAAACCACATTCGAAGCTTCAATACCAAATATTGTTTTCCAGAGACCTTTAATACGAGATAGATGGAAATATGTTCTTGTGACCCCCCCCCCCCACTCCTCTCGTCTTAAGTTATTGGACTACTAATATTTGATTGATTGAGATTAAAATTGTTCTGATTCATTATAAATTACAGTACTAGGTATAGTACATAGTTTTCAATAAAATGAATATGTTATATTCTGGTATGTTTCATTTATTGTTTTACTTTCCGGTAAAACTTTGGCAGATCAGTTTGTCCCGGAAGGGGAAATATTTCTTATTACCGTTTGTATTCATTCACTTAATATTCTCGGTGGTATTTTGTTAGCAGTATGTAGGTTTATCTATTATTAATCTTCACGAGGGAAAACTGCTTAGTTTACGCAGCCCCTGCGTGACGGACTCGTGATAATTACATCTTCTTCTACTCTAGGTTAGAATAAATGTTTTGTTCCACTGTCCTATTTGATTTTTTCGTAATAACCTACAATTGATTTTTTTTTTAATACTTGTAAGCTTAAATCACAAATAATATTTTTTATCATGTTCGTTACTGATCATGAATTCTATCGATTGTTGTCTGATCATCAATGAAACTATTGTTGAATTTAGAAAGACATCCGTTGAAGTTACATTTATGAGTTCACTTTAGTTTATCTATTATTATCGTGGCCCTAGCTATGGTTCTAAATATTCTCACTTGTCGATGGTTGTATTAAATTTTCAAGGAACGAGAACTGTATGTGAAATGACACAGAGTTCAATTCTACCGAATGTCCTAACTGCAGGTATATTGTTTTAGTTTCGAATTAGCAATGCTTTAACTTCCGAGAAGCTATTTATGTAATTTATGAAGTAATTCTAACAATTAAGAGATGGAAAATGTTCCGAACTATTATTATCGTTATATTAGATCAGGTATGGACAACCTTTGACATGTTGTGGGCCAAACTTTAGTGTGCAAATACGTTCGCGGGCCGCATTTAAAAGTAGTGTATTTTATAGGTGTGTTCATAATTTTTAACGTTTATATGCTGTTTAGAGCTCGATATCACATTAAATTTTTATGTGGTCTAAGGAGATGTGTTATTGTGCTGATCTGAACAAAGACAAGGTTTTTTTGAAGCTAACACCTCTCATTGTCAAAGAACGAAGGTAGTCATTCGAAAATAGCATTCAATCATATTGGTGCAATAGAGGTTCTTTTCCAAGAGCCATGTGAGTTAAATGGTTAACCTTAATCTCACATTGTAAACCTAGAGTGGCGAGTTCGATTCCGTCCTGGGGAATAGGAATTTATTTAGTGATGGGATTCATTAAATAAAATCCTTTGTCCCACCCTGGCTAGAGAAGGGTGATAACCTGTAGATAACCCGTCCCAATTAGTTGCAAAAAGTGGACGTTAATAAATAATTTCAATTTTCTTCCAAGGTCGCAGATATCACGATAACATATTATATATAGCTCTGGTTGCATGAATACTCCTATTATGCGTAGATAAGGAGGACATGTTTAGGTTCAGCCTGGCTGATAGCTGTTTTACCGTACCTTGGGTAAGGTATAAGAAGAGATGAGGAATAAAACGATAGGCAAGACAATGTATAGACATACATTAATGTTTAAATTTTTAAATTAATTGTTCATATGGTTGGACAGTGGGATGTCATTTCGCTCGGCTCATATGCCGTAGCTTCCATAGGAAGAAATATATTTCCAGTGTTTTCTTCTTAATTTTCTAAAGGGATTATAGACAGGCCTCACAGTTCTTTAGCCATCCTCGAGGGAGACTGGTAGGATTCGTGGTATGAGTTTTACATAGTGACATAACTCAACGTACAGTCCTCGCAAATGAAGGTATTGGATAAGTTGGCTCCAATAGACTGACTCGCTCATTATACACGGCGTGTCTGTGGTCTGTACACTCTATGTAAGCCTGCCTGTGGACGGGATCTATTAGACTGATAATTCTTAGTCACCCCGAGAGGCTGTCATACATGTGTTCTAGTCATTCAAGAACTGCTTTAACGCGCTCTGGTAACAAACTTTAATGGTTAATCGTTGCCAATCTCGATGTTTAGTCGTTTTATGTAAAGAGAAAGATCAACAAGTTCGTTAACGGCCGAAATCAGATCAGTACGAGGGGAGGTTTAGAGGGAGGAATTTAGAAAATTCGAAATATCTCTGTTACTATACGTCAGATCGAAACATTGTATAGTACCAATCTTCTTCCAAAATAAATTTACTATAAATATTGTTATATACATATTTTACATATAATGAGTATTAACAGAAATATTTGGATTTTACAGTTTTTACACTTCCAAGTAAACCCCCACTCCTACTAGTGTCATTAATATAATAATAAGCTGTTATATCATGAACCACTTCATTAAAAGGCTAAATACCAAAAAGCTTTATTATACGAGATACAAAACAAATGGGTTCTGTTGACCCCCACCCCTTTCTTTTGTTCTTGGGTTACTAAATTTGTAGTGATTGAGATAAAAATGATTCTGATTCATTGTACATTATAGCACTAGCTGTAAATAGTTTTCAACAAACTTAATATGTTATATTTTGATATAATTAGGTAATAGTTTTTCTTTTCGATGAGAGGTTACGTTGTGACATATGTTTGATATTAAGAGTTCAGTTAACAAAGGTCTTTTGTTGAGATAGTACATGGTGTTCGTTATTTTACAGGTTAACAGACCTGTTTGTTTACATTTCAGACTCCGTTGGGAGGGGAAAGTTTACTTATTACCTGCTGTATTTATTCACTTAATATTCACGTTTCTGTTGATACCAGTTTGTAGGTTTATCTATTGTTAAACTTCAAGCGGGAAATCTGCTTAGTTTACGCATCCCCTGCGTGATGCACTTTTTTTTCACCTTCAGCTTACTGAGTGTAGTGGTAGATGAATCCACGCCTTAATCCCCAGGGCCACATATTTTCAGCAATTTGAGTTTTATAAATTACAGTAATTTATCAATTACAGATCTTAGTATCCAGCTCGATATTAGCTCGCTTCCTGAGCCATATACAATAGACGAAGAGGATCGTTCGGAGTCGTTTGGTACAACAAACTCCCCAAAACAAACGATTCGAAGGACCAACAACTATCTTTTTGATCATGTATCTGTAAACATAACGGAATAACATGCCAAACATGTGGACTCCCATCAATATCGGCCAAATACCCTTTCTCCCCCTCACATCCAGACGGTTGGCAAAAGGTCTGAACCAGCCCCTTGTCGGTGTCACCACCAAACCTTCTTCATAACAAACATCACCCCTCAAGGTAGCTCCAGTTCTACTCTAGGCGAACAAATTAATTTACTGTCCTTAACATCTTCCTCTTGTTATGTTAACATTCTAGGTTTCTTTAGCCTCCTGTTGACTATGCCTCTGATCAGCGGCCGGCCTCGCAGAACTATAACGTACTAGAAGCTACATTAATGGACTTACACTTCTCCCAGTTTAATTATCACTCGATATACTGACTCATCCTATACAAAAACCCAACTTCTGGTCTCATTAACAATTGAATTCCATAACAGAGCAATGCTATTAATCAGTAATTGTTGTTGTTAGGTTGCTGTGATTATTATAATGACGTTTAGGATTAGTTAATGTTATTAGCATTCTAACTGTACCCTGCGCGCGTTGCTACGCCACCAACTAAAACACTAAATTATGATAAAGATGTATATATAATGAAAGTTACTCTAAATATCAAATTAAACATTTTTTGTCATGTGCAGGTTCGCCAAAAAAAACAAAACAATAGGAAACGAAATATGAAAATTTTTCATTCCATGCCTCCCTAACAACCCCCACTCCTGTTGCTTCCTAAAAATGTTAATATAGCTTATAGTCAAAAATTCGGAGTTTCTCTGATTTCGATTTAGTCTTTCGTGTTACATATTTTGATATGTGCATATCTGCCGAAAAACCAATAGAAAACGAAATATCGCTTTTAATTTCATGCCTCTCTTATAACCTCCACTCCTGTTCGTCTCAGAGTATATTAATATAGCCTAAAACCTAAGTTGGGTTAGTAGTAATATCCATACCATGTTTCGTAAAATTCGGTTCAGCCGTTTACGATTCTATAAAGGACATACAAACAAACATTCATTTATATATATATATATATATATATATATATATATATATATATGTATATATATATATTTATTTATTTATTTATTTTAGGGAAATCAAGTATTCAGGTTGTACTCACTTTAAAAGAAAATATCTTCAAATGTTCTTCCTAGGAAATGACCAAAAGGAAGTCTGTACAAAACTATATCGTTGTTTGTGAGTGCGTTAACGGTCTCGCTGTCGCATGTAGAACTAAAATGAAGCGCATCCCCTTAAGGGAAATCAGCTATTGAGGTAGTACTCATGACGGAATTTTCGATTTTTTTCTTCAAATGTCCATCGGATCCTACCTAGGAGATGACGAAAATGAGGTCCGGTTAAAACTGTATATATATATATATCAATCTAACTATCTATCTATCAATCTATCTATCTATATATTTGTTTGTTACCGCTCTAGCGGTCGCAATTTTGTTTAATCGTTTCCAAACTCGATATTTAGTCGTTTATGTAAAAAGAAAGATCAAGTTCGTTAACGGCTAAAATCGGATCATAGGGAGGGGGGGTTTAGAGGGGGAGTATTTTGAAAATTCGTAATATCTCCATTACTATATGTCAGATCAAAAAAGTGTATAGAACCAATCTTATTGAAAATTAAATACACTATAAATGATGTTATATACATTTATTCTCTATCTTGAATATTAACCGAGATATTTACATTTTTCAGTTTTCAGCCTTCAGTAAACCCCCACTTCTACTTGTGTTACATAAATAATTCTCTGTTATATAATAAAAGATATTAATTGAAGCCGAAATACTATATACTGTTTTCATTGAGCTTTTACTTTGTGAGACATATGCAAAAATGTTCTGTTGACCCCCCCCCTTCTTTTGTTTTTGGATTACTAAAATTTAAGTGATTGAGATAAATCTGATTCTGATTCATTACAAATTACACCACTAGCTATAGTAAATTGTTTTCAATAAAATTAATATGATATATTCAAATATATTTTCATTAATTGTTTGTCTTTTCCGGTCTATCTATGCAGCGCTACGAGGTTGGCTTGCCTGTTTGTTTACAATTCAGCCTTGTATTGTACGTTTACTGAGTATTCACGGCTGTGTTACCTGTATGTATATTTATCTAATGTAAACCTTTATTTGAGAAATTAGTTTACGCAGCCCCTGCGTGACGGACTTTTTACTTCGTAACAGAGGTTTCTGTTTTGCAGATGCTACTTCTTCAGGAGTCGTGGCCGTTGGCATACATCGCGGGCGAGGCTGGCGGCTATGCGTGCAACGGAGAGCGAGGCATCCTGTCCATAGTACCCACCTGTTGCTGGGAGAAGACGCCCTTCTACACGGGCTCCATCTCCGACTGCCTGGATCTCATGTACCTCCACTTCGACAACAAAGCAAATCAGCTGGTCAAGCCACCTGCCGACAAGCAAGTCAAGAGGGCATGCCCTTTGTGCTTGAAAGAATCTAGGAAACTGGACAAGGAAAAGAAAAATATAATTTGCTCAACTTGCAAAACGGTTCTGACTAAAAGAGAGCGAATATAGTTCGAAATGATATATCTGGTATCTACCATAATATCTGTTTGGTTATTACTGTTTGTTTGTTTGTTGGATTTTGGGCAAAAAACACATCACGGTCATCAATGCCCAACACTCATCGAACCGTATTAGATCCCCTACCATGGGAAATCGCAGACACATGTATGCTAGGCTTTACTATTTTTTTTTCCACTTTATATTTTTATTTCCCCCCCTCTTTTTTTTGGGGGGGGGGTGAGGGGGGAACCTACGTACCGGTACCACAGGTATTCAATTAAACTATTAAAAATAAAATAAATATTAAAATTACAACTATTAAAATATATTAAAAATAGAAAATAAATTTCCAGACAAACTGTTTAAATAAATACTAAAAAAATTCTATTATTAATTAGACTAAACTTATAGACTATTAAACAAAGGAGTTTAGGGCTATTTAAAAAAAAAAGTTAAGACTATAAAATAAACATTAAAATTAAAACTATTAAAATATATCAAAAATAAAATAAATTTCCTGGCAAACTATTTATTTATTTGTTTGTTTGGTATCACGCAAGTTTAGCGATTTACACCATTTATCGCACAAACCAAATGCTAAAAATTACTCCAAATTATTCAATCTAGTTAATATAAATTCATAGTTGCTGCTGGGCGATAACACTAGTTGAAAATAAAATAAAGTAGGAATTAATAAAAAAAAAAAAAAAAAAACTATTAAACCAGAAAAAACTATTGAACGGGGAAAGTTATGAAGAGGAAACAGAAACAGAACATGAATAATTGGTAAAATACAAAAACAAAAAAAAAATAATGGTAAATTTGGAAACAAAAATATTTTATAAAAGTTAATATAAGTATATTTAGTAATTTATAATAAATAAACAAGGATTTATTTAGTAAAACTATTTAAATAAATAATAAAAAAAAATGATTAGACTATTCCTATGGAGTATTAAAAAACAATGGAATTAGGGCAATTAAAAAAAATAAATAAAATTAACTATTAAATAAAAGTATTAAAATAAACATTAAACTTAAAGCTTATTAAAATAAACATTAAAGTGGCACTATTAAAATAACATTAAAAAAACCTTAGCTATAAGTGGCTGGTAAGGCCATGAAAGTTAATATTATTTCGTTATTACTCAAACAGGGTTATTAATGGGATAAAAAAAAAATCAGGTTACATTCGTGGAATAAACGATATGCGTACATACGCATACTAACATTATATATATTTTAACATGAACAATTTATTTATTATTCAACACTACTTCCAAAACGTCCACTCATGTTATGCGTTTGAATCATTCGTTACCACCAAATGACGACAATTTCAACACAATAGTGAAATAAGGACTATAGTGAAATAGCGTTACTCGAGTATCTGACTATATTCAGAAAGCGTAGAGCTTCTTTTATTTCATAAATTCTTGACTAACGTACGGACTGAAAACACTTTCCAAAAACCAACTTCACTTTTTGTGAACATTTGGTGAACAACTCCTACGAGAATTCATATGATGAAAACCAACATTTTCCGAAGTCTTTTCATAGAAGATTTCACACTTCACATTCTTATATGGTTCTAGCACCTATATAAAAAACATAATCATTATAGAATTCCACTGAGACTACTGAAAACACCACTACTCAAATTCTAACTCAAACGATTTAAAAAGACGAACCCACTCTCTTCTCTGTATTATACAACTTTTTACACACACATATCAAAAGATCATAAAACAGACAAGTACTTTGACCAACTAGGGAGGTTTTTAAAAATAATTAACATATCTAATGAAATATAAATGATCCATTAAGGCTCTACAAGACAATAACCATTCGCAGCAATATTCACTTAATTACGTTGAGTATTTATTATTATTTATTAACGTCCACTATTTGCACCTAAGACTAATTAGGAAGGGTTATCCACAGGTTACCACCCTTTTCTAGCCGGGGTGGGACTAAGGATTTTATTTAATGAATTGCGTCACTAAATAAATTCCAATTGCCCAGGCGAGTATCAAACTCGCCACTCTAGGTTTACCATGTGAGATTAAGGTCAAGGCATAAACTCACATGGCTAACCTGAGCCCCACATATTTTATAGTGTTTATGAAAGCACATTCAACGAAGAATGTCTCGATCATCAAAGCTACAGGGGGGAGAGGGGGGGTCTCTTCATGATCTTGTGATGAGAATAATGTTAATGTGAATGTCATAAATTCACACCATTGACAAACTGCCTTCTTGATGAAAGCTATTTTCTCCCTTGAAAAATTATGACTAGACTTAAGCAAATCTGATTCAGTCAATCATTTATTTCATTTTCTTATTCTGGACCCAGTATTATTTATATATTCTTCAAATTTTATAATATTATATATAAAGAGATACAGAGAAGGAGTTTATGAATTGTTTAACTCTCTGTGATATATTTAATATTTTAAAACCAATTCCTGACAAAGACGTTGTAAATTTAGTAACTGACCTGGAATATATGCTTGACAATGTTTCTGTTTCAAACAGGAAAAAATAAATAAAATTAGACATAAAACTGTAAATTTAATTATCGAAGCCAAAAATAAGATTAGTTTCAAAAATATTCCGACTGATATAGATATTTGTTTGGCAAAAAAGTGAAAGCAGTAGGAAAAGATTACTACAAATTATGTTAAGGAAAATAAAGAAACTTTATTAGTTAAAAACGAATAAATCAAACAAGACGGTAATAATGAATAGGAATGATTACACTACGAAAATAAAAAAAACATATTAAATGATAAGCAAATGTTCAAAGAGTTTGACTATGATCGACAAACAGCCTTCAAAATAAAGTCATAAAGAATGTGGACAAATTGATAAAAAATATTTTCATAATGAAAACAGATAAATCAAAATTTATAAATTACAATAGTATGCCAACATTAAAAAAAAAAAGACCCTTGCCATAAAATTTTAAGAATTATTTATTTATTTGGAGCTATACAACAGTGGTGACGATGCTCAACCAAATGTGTAATAAATGAGAATAAAAGCACAACAATACAAACAAAACAAAATTACATAAACTTGAATAAGGTACAGCAATTAAATTACAATACAAGTGAAAAGAGTCAAAGAGGGAAATCCAAAATTAAAATATTTATTTTCTTATATTGTTTATTTAATTTTAATATTAAACATAAAACATCCATTGGGCCAGACACTCACCGACAATTTCCAAATTTAACATTGGACGTTCTTTCTTTCCTGTGCGGCAATTAACGTTTCCCCATTAAAACAAATATTTCAATTCGACATAACCAAATTAGGGCGAATATCAAAACCCCTTATTTAAATCGAGCATCCTACACAAGTGAGGAAAATTTTGAACCTCTAAAGCAACAAGTTGCAGCACTACATCTTCTGAATTCACATGCTCACAGGCTCTGCTTCGATTGACAAGAAATCAGCAGGAGGATTTTTAAGGAAATATTTTGGCTAATAGGAGGAATAAAATTAAAACATTTATTTTCAGATGAGCAATATAAAAAATAAAATATTTAAATTAATAGATCAGATAGATCAAATTTGAATACTAATGATAAGTATTTACAAATTTTTCTCTTGCATGTAATTATTTATATAAGCGCTCACTCTCATACCCACATATTCAACGATTATAAATTTATTCATGTCAGATGAATAGAGAACATGCGAGTAACAGACAACTGCTAATGATTCCTTCAATTCAAGCTCTGGATTAGTTATCAGCCACGACAGGCATAAATTGTAGAAATTATATAATTAAATTAATATTATATCAGCATTGCATTACAGTTAAAGGAAAATAGAGTTAATCAATCTTGAAATAATAATAATGTCAGTGATGAAGGATTAATTTAAACAGAGAAGTCCGTCACGTCGGGGCTGCGTAAACTCAGCAGATTTCTATCGTGGATATTAGTAAAATATAAACCTACATACTGGTAACACAACACTACCGTGAATATTAAGTGAACAAATACACACGGTAATAAGAAATCTTTCCCCTCCCGGCGGGAAGAGTCACAAATGTATACACATAGGTCTGCCATCGGCCCATTGGAAAGAAAAACATTAACTTAAATATATCAGAATATAACATTAATTTTATTGAAAGGTATGTACCATATCTAGTACTGTAATTTATAAGGAATCAGAATAAATTTTATCTCAATCAATCAAATTTTAGTATTCCAAGAATTTAAGACTTAGTTGGGTGTTAAGAATACAGTTACATGTATATCGTATAATAAAGGTCACTGGAAAACTATAATTCCTGTTTTTAGCTTCGAATAATGTGGTACATGTGGTATTATATAACAGAGTATTGTTTATGTAACACTAGTAGAAGTGGGGGTTTGCTGAAGGCTGGCAACTGAAAAATGCAAATATCTCGGCTAATATTCAATATAGATAATAAATGTATGTAACAATATGTATACTACATTTAATTTGCAATAAGATTGAATCTATACACTTTTTCGAGCCGACTTATAGTAACGGAGATAGTTCGAGTTTTCGAAATTCTCCCCCTCTAAACCCTCCCTCCCCGATTTCAGCAGTTAACGAACTTGATTTTTCTTTCACGTAAAACAACTAAATATCGCGTTTGGTAACAATCAAACAACAATTGCGACCGCTAGAGCGGCCACAGACAATATATATATATATATATATATATATATATATATATATATATATATATATATATATAGTTTTGAACGGACGTCATTTTCGTAATCTACTATGTAGGATCAATGGACATTTGAAGAAAATTTCGTCATGAGTACGACCTCATTAGCTGATTTTCTTAAGGGAATCCATTTCCTAGATTTGATCGATGGAAATTTAAGGACATTTTTGGAAAATTGCATTCTCTCGTCACAGCTTGAGGGATATATGCTAAAAATAGCGTAAACAAGCAGTCGGGCAAAAGATTGGTTAGGCTCTCAAAGACAGGTAGACAGAGAACTAATGTGCGGCTACGAATCGGACACAAGGCCCCGCTGAGAAATGCTGTGGCAAACCGCCTATCCTTCAACCACTACCCCACTATCTCACTTTTATCGCGCCAAATTTATTACACCCCACTATACCTATTATACAACCTCTATTTTTTTTCGCTGTAAAGCCTCTATAAGATAACGTTTACAATATTACTTATGTACGTCCACTTAAGTGATACTCTGCTAATTGGGACGGGTTTTCTAGGTTACCACCCTTCTCTAGCCCGGGCGTAACTGAGGAATTTATTTAATAAGTTGGACACTAAATAAATATTGTCCATGCGGGAATCGAACTCGTCACTCTTGGTTTACCACGTGAGATTATTTATTTGTCTTGCAATAATCGCATTTCGCGAATGGGGCTATTTAGCGACGAATCAGTTAAATTCCTATAATCACTTTATTATATTTACGCAAGTATGCTCATGTCTGCAAATATTTCCAGTATTGACCTACTTTATAATGTCGTTATGTTTCAAGTAGTGTAAAACGCGGTCTATATACTGTCTACAGTCATGTAGTAATTCAGTGCATGGTAGGTCTATGCGAGTCCTTAAATAGCAGTCAGTTAGTATATGTTTTATAGTAAGTCTAGAGTTTCAGTGTTGGCAGTAGGGTTCTTTCTTATCCTTGTTAAAAATACTTTATCACTTCTAATCAGCCTTTTTGTGGAAGGCCATTCACAATGTATATGTTTCAGTTCTCGAAGTTTCTTATCAGTTGTGGCAAAACAAGATTTTTGCCATGAATTGAGATTAAGACCAACCTCATTACTCACCTGGCTATCCTGTACCCTACTAATGTTTCTTGGAAGTATTTCTAATATTCCAATTATTACTTCCTTGTTCGAAGTAAAGGATTAAAAATAGGTTTTCGGATTTGGAGGGAATTATCCGTATTGACCCCTTCTTAACTCCCTTTGACTGGTATCGGCTTGACTGATGTACGTACGTGTTTACCTGCTACTACTTAAAAAGTCCGCCACGCAGGGGCTGCGTAAACTAAGCAGATTTCCCAAGCCCAGGTTTACAATAGGTAAATATACATACAGATAACACCACCTCAAATATTCAGCGAATAAATAGGAATGGTAATGAGAAATATTTTAGTTACAAGTTAATAATTCTACAACGGAAAGCTTCTGAATTGTAAACCAACAGGCCAGCCAACCTGAATTCTAGACCGGAAAGAAAAACCATTAATGAAATATATCTGAATATAACATATTAATTTTATTGAAAACTATTTACTATAGCTAATGCTGTAATTATTAATGAATCAGAATAATTTTAATCTCAATTACTTAAATTTTAGTAATCCAAGAACAAAAGGAGGGGTGGGGGGTCAACAGAACTTATTTGCATATATCTCACAAAGTAAAAGTTCAATTAAAACAATATTCCCAATTTAACCTTGTAATGGAGTGGTTAATGATATAGTAGCTTATTGTTAATATGACATGAGTAGGAGCGGGGGTTTACCGAAAGCAGAAAACTATAAATTCCAAAGGTCTCGGTTAATATTCATGAGAGTTATATAAAATATGTATAGAACAATATTTATAGATCATTTAATTTTCAATAAAATTATATAATAGTTTACAATTTTTCGACCAGACGTATAGTAACAGAGATATTTCGAATTTTCAAAATGTCCCCCTCATTTGACATTTGAAATTTTGTGCTTTTATATTTCCCTGCTTAGAGTTTATATGTTTTAGCAGCGTTCTTTGCAACCAAAATCTATTTCTTACACACGTTTTACAAGGTGTCCCAACTTCCCGTGCCATCCCCCTTAAAATCGCCAATCGTATTAATAAAAACTGAGACTTGGCGTGTCATAATTGTGACCCCAGAAGAATCTTTTCAGTCCATATTCAACCTCATAACCTTCTCCAGTACTTCTCTAGCGACCATAACCGTACTGTGTATGAACAGTAGGCGTAGATCTACAAAATGGTGTCCAATTCTTGTATAAATGCATTAAATCTCTTCTTGAATTTGAGTAACAGTTTCGGTTTATCCGTCGGGCAAGTTCCGTTTTGTAAGGTTATGTACTTGATGAGTTTTGTTCCTGGTCCATCAAGTAATGTACAGTCATATAAGAGGTGGTCACATGTCTGTTCAGGCTCATTGTCACATTTACATGTATTTGTGTTTGTTAGTTTAAATTTGTACAAGTAACTTTTCATAGGTCCATGTCCTCATATAAATTGCATTTGTTTAGAATTACTAAGTGTTTTATTTTTGTCTCTGGTATATAGTTGGTATGTACTTATGTAATTGTCGCCCTTTAGGAGTGTTTCTCCATCTTTCGTCCCATTTTTTATAAGATTCGTTTCTGAAAAGAGTTTTTAAAGTCTGTTTTCCCATTGAGTATAGAGTAAGGTATGTAATCGTCTTGAAGCTGTATTTACAAGTTGGTCTGCTGTATCGTTTCCTAAATTTCCCGAGTGTCCTTTTATCCATGCTATTGCCACTATTACATTTTTCTGTATACATAGTGTAATTAATCTTCTGATCTGTTCAGTCTTTTAGTTATGGTTTTCGTTATTGTATATACGGTCTATGTTAATTTTGCTGTCCGTATAGATTATATTAGTCTCTCTGTCACTGCACTGTCGTGCAGTGTTTTGATTGCTTCAGTAAGTGCTAGGTTTTCTCCTTGGATTTTTGTATATAGTGGTGATAGTCTGTATTGTCCTCTCTGTATAACAATTCCGTCTTTTAAAATGATGTACGCACCCCCAACGACATCCTTGTTTTTACTTCCGTCAGCTTATATATATATGTCTACGTTATGTCTAAGTTGTCTAATGGTGTAATGTAATCCTTTGGGTGTAACCAGTAAGTATGTCTCGCGTCTTTTCTATTTCCGATGATGTAATATTTTGTAATGAAAAGTCTTGAGGGATTTCATTCAATTTCAATAACATATGTTGCCTTATCATTTCCTCAGCTTTGATGTTACTCAGCTTGGTACTCTTTATAACCATATATTATCTCTCACCCAATCATCTTCTATTAAAAATCCGTTACAAAAAGAAATGCTGACACAGTGGCAATGGAAGTGTAGATCTAAAAGAGACGACTGTTCACTGTCTTCGTAAGTCATCTATATTACTTTCAAATGAAAACGTAGCAAATCTAGTGGACCAAAACAGTTTGTTTATATGATTCAGTAGAAGCCCTAGAAGTCACGTTACGCTCACATCAGTTTTTTATTGATATCCGCAATCTTCCAGATGATTAATGATTGCCGTTTTGAATATTCAAGAAATTACAAATTATCCATAACTGAACATGTATTCATTTTTGCTGTAGTGAGTAATGCGTTTCAAAAAATGTTACCTATTTAAATTCATATAAACCCTCGGTATTTAATTGTTTGATAATGACCATTTTATTATTAACTTCTACAGCAAACGTGTTGTACGTGGTTTTGGTAAAATACCTGTCTGTCAAAATCAATTTATGATTTCCCTTTTGTTTTCCCTTGAAATTGATTTCTTTGGAAAGAGTGTAATGGTGTAAAGTCGTTAACACTTTGGCTTGTTAATCGCAGCTGAGAGGAACAGTAAGAAAAAGCATTTATTTTCTTTGACAAGGTAATGGGCTTCTGAAATTGGGGGAAACCGTTTTCAGAAGAGATTGTCCAATCTCAACTCCTTAACTCCATTCCATTGAAGTTAGTCTGCTTTTTAACAACTTTCAGAAGCAGCTTTCATAAATCACAATAGCCTTCTCCATTAGTTTTACCTTTTTTTTTTTTTTTTTTTTTTTTTTTTTTTTTTTTTTTTTTTTTTTTTTTTTTTTTTTTAAATTTTTCCCGAATGAATGAAAATGTATTATACGCTTCAGAAGAATGCGAAGTTCGGCAGAGGTTGGTATCTTGCCTTGAACTGAAGAAATTATTTTACATGGTGTAAGTTTGAGAGTCATTGCAGAAGGAAATTGCCCCCTTGACATTGATGCAAGCCTGTCTTCTTAATTAGCGTTCTCCTGTAGAATTAGTTATGGGGACGTGTGTGTGTGCGTGCGCGTGTGTGTGTATATACGTATGTATATATATACATATATATATATATATATATTTACATACATATATATATATATATATATATAATATATATATATATATATATACTAGCTCAGATACCCGGCTTCGCCCGGGAATTCATTTTAGGCTGAATGGTGATGGTTTTTTTAAGCAGGCTTTACATTGCATAATATTTTGACATTTACCCGTCCCAGTGTTTAGGATTGATACCCGTCGTTGCGGTGATTTGCTAATAATAGAATTATTTGTTCGATAATTCTTCACAGTCTTCGCTATTTTTATATTTCCCGTCTCTTATACATGTAATTATGGTGAATTTTTATTTCAGGCCTCCCTTATAACCCCCTTTCCGTTCGAACCTAAAAATTTTAATATAACTTATAATCATGGAAGAATTAATGCTAATTGACATACTGAGTTTTGTTAAGTTCGGTTCAGCCGTTAGTGTCCGCTAAGGTTTAACGTATAACTCATTTATACTTAGGTATACGACAAAAGTGTATATAACAAAGTTACTCCAAATAACAAAATAAACAACTTTTTTTATGTTTTATGATTGCGGAAAAAACCAATAGGAAACGAAATATCGCTATTTTTTTAATTTCAGGCTTCCCTTATAACCCCCACTCCTGCCCCGTCCATAGAAATGTTGTATGGCTTATTATAATGAAGGCCTCACTGCTAATACACATACCGAGTTTTTATTAAGTTCGGTTGAGTCTTTTTTGGCAAATAATATTGTTGACTCCCGCTATAAATTTTTATCGTATAACACATTTAAACTTCGGGTATACGACAAAAGTGTAATATAACAAAAGTTACTTTAAATAACAAAATAAACAACTTTTGTTTATGTGCATATTTGCCGAAAAACCAATAGAAAACGAAAATATCGCTATTTTTAATTTCAGGCTTCCCTTATAACCCCCACTTCTGTTCGCCTCAGAGAAAATTAATATAGCCTAAAGTCTAAGTTGGGTTAGTAGTAATATACATACCAAGTTTTATAAAATTCGGTTCAGCCGTTTATGCGTGAAAAGGTAACAAACAAACAAACAAACAAACAAACATACACGAAAGAAACAAAATGCAGATATATGTTGTCTATGACATGTGAAACGAAAAAGTTATCGTGAAATTTCGCGAAAAAAAACCAATGTACAGACAGAGGTTACAATTTTATATATATATATATATATATATATATATATATATATATATATAATATTATAGCGAGAGAGAGTGTGTGTGTTGTGTGTGTGAGAGAGAGAGAGAGCGAGAGAGAGAGAGAGAGGGGGAGAGAGAGAGAGAGAGAGAGAGAGAGAGAGAGAGAGAGAGAGAGAGAGTGAGAGAGAGAGAGATAGAGAGATACAGAGGAGAGAGAGAGAGACAGAGAGAGAGAGAGAGAGAGAGAGAGAGAGACAGAGAGAGAGAGAAGAGAGAGAGAGAGAGAGACAGAGAGAGGGAGAGAGAGATGAAGATTGATTGATAGATTTGACTGTTACCAAGCTCGATTCATAAACGTTTTCTGGAAAACCTAAGATCAAGTCTACCGGACATTATAGTTTCCATTTTAGCAAATAATTCAATTTGCTTATCTTTCAGTTGTTGCATATCCTAAAATTGATTTAAAATGACTTTAAATTTAAATTAGCATTCTCCATATGCTATTCAGTTACTTCAGGGCGTACAATCCTTTCGGTACCGATCCATGTCTACACTGAGGTGACATAAATGTTCATTAACATTGTAATAAAGAAACTTTATTAAATTTACTACTGCAATTTAATATATAAGAACGTATAAAATATAATGAGTGAATATTGTAATATACAAAAAATTAATTTATATGTAATTTATGCGTTTGTCTTAATCTGACTTGAAGTCGTGGGTTTGATCCCTAACTAAATAATAGAAACTAATTTATTGACTTATTATATGAAATTCATGGCTAGAAATGGGTGACAACCTGTCCCAATAAGCCGTAGTATCAAAAGGTGAGTGGTAATAATTAATTTGAATTTTATATAATATAAATATCGGACCCGGCAGACGTTGTCCTGCATGATATTTCAAGCGGTTAGGATATTAAATTAAATAATATTATGTTTATAACAAAAGCTACTTTTAATAACACAAAACAAACTTTTGTTATGTGCACGTTTGCCTAAAAACAAATAGAAAATGAAATATCGCGATTTTTTTATTCAGGCCTCCCTTATAACCCTCACTCCCGTTCGAACCTAAAAAAATGTAATATCGCTTATAATCATGGCAGAATTAATGCTAATTCACGTATAGAGTTTTGCTAAGTTAGTGCCCAATAAAATTGTTGGCTCCCACTTTACTTTTTTAGTGTATATCTCGTTTATACAACAAAAGTAAATATAAAAAAGTTACTCTAAATAACAAAATAAACAGCACATGTGCATATTTTCCGAAAAACCAATAGGAAACGAAATATCGCTATTTTAAATTTTAGGCCTCCCTTACAACCCCCACTCCTGCCCCATCTGCCGGGCTGATTTGTGACGCTAAACCATCCAGGGCGTCACCCAAACACGTAAAAAAAATCATTCAAATTGGTCCAGCCGTTTGGGAGGAGTTGCATACACACGTACTGTAGAATTAATTATATATATAAAGATTAGCTTTTTTTAAAAAAAAAAATAGGCTTAATCAACAGGTTGAACTTGTTACGGCGTTGGTCTCTTACTAAATAAAATTTCTAGCACACTCCTAACAAAAATAATTATATTAATATATTATATAATACATATTATCCAACTTGATGACGGTTAGTTACATTAAGTAGGCGCCAGTAAATAACATTTGTCGTTGTTATTTATTAACGTCCAATTTACAGAACTATGACTAATTACCATGGGTTTCCTACAGATTACCACCCTTTTCTTGAAAGAGTGATATTAAGCATTTTATGTAGGGGTTACGTCACTGAATAAATTCTAATGGCCACGCGGGAATGGAACACAAGACTCTAGGTTTTAAGAAGTACAAGAATCAACGCCTTTATTCACATGACTAACCTGAGCCTTCATAATAATAATAAAGAAAAGATAGATTCCATTATCATATGCATTTATTTGTTGCTTCAATTTTAGATTAACATGTTTACGAAGTAATACTTGCATTCATTATGGTAATTTCTAAAGTTGTTATTGAAGCTTGAAGACAATGTTTCGTGGAATCTTCTTGTTGGCCGCATTGTACAGCAGTTAAATTGTGAAGAACACACAGCCGTTTGAATGAAATGGTATAACTATGGATCCTTAATGATACTATTTGATTCACCATTCAAGTACTTGAGCCTGTAACGTTGGAAAGCCTCTATGATAACTTGGCGGAATTCTTTCTGGTGTAATACAAATGCGGAAATGTGCCCGGCATCAATGAACCTTACTTCCGCCCCAGCCCATATATCCGCCAGCCCATTAACTCCTTGGCACGGAACATAACCATCATCACGAGCACAAACGCTGATGATTAACGACGTGTCAACTGGCTTGGAGAAATTGCTGATGTGTGTGAATTCATCCATTATTCCTCTCATGAAATTAAGGGCTTCCTGCTTCTCCTGGGGGCTGTCATGAAACTGCAACCATTTCTTGTTAATGGATTTAATGATTTGTGTCCGGCTTGTGTTTTGTGGAAATCTCGTTCTCATCAGTTGCGTCAACCTCTGAGACAAAGTGTACTCCTTTGAGGTGTGAAGGAAATTCGAATATATCTTTCTCACTAAATTCTCGCTTTGTGGGTCCTTTTTTAATGTGACATGAGTCAACGGTTGCAAATCGTAGCTGGTCGGCTCTTCATTGTCTTTTAGGTTTAACATACTTTCTGGGAACTTCTTCACCAATTCTTTCCCAGCTTTGAATGCGTCACTGTTTCTAATCTGAATTATCTTCTCGATTTCGTTTTTGAAGGCGTCATTTTCTCTGTACTGGAATTGAAGCAAGTCCCAGTTTATAGCCCTGCTCATCACCCCTTCGGTGAATGCTCCAGAAGCCGTCGACCAGGATAAGCAAGGAACCAAAATAAGTGGATACGGCCAATTGGTAGCAACCAGAGACGCCATATGGCCTCCCATCGACAGACCACTGACTCCGAGTGGTCCGAACCCTTGCTTTTTGCACCATCGTAATAGCACCAGACCTTCGAGAATGAGACTTCCGCCCATAACGAATATGTCGGACACGTTGTGCAAGACTGACCTCGCCTGATAGACTGGCTTTCTTGAACCGTAGAATGGATTCTCCAGAAGAACAGACCCAATCCCTCCTTCCCTCAAGAGAGGTTTCGCCACCAAGTGTCTCCTTCTCCAGAAATAGTGATCTCCAGTCCCTGCCAAGTGAATGCACACAGGTTTGTAGCCATCATCTAACCAGAACCTTGGGAGAATGACTTGGAAATAGGCGTCTCTGGACTCTTTCGGCAGCAATGTCGGCAGGTAGAAGTCAAACGGAGATGGAAAATATCCTTCGATAATTCTAGCATCGCCATGGTATTTATCTTTGGTTATAACAACGGGGTAGTCTTCTCCAACAAGTTGCAAACACTCGTCTCGGCAGGACAATATTTTTCTGAACTCCAGGAGCTTTTTGAGATTCTCAGGAGTACCCCAACCTTTTATGAAGTATTTTGAAATTATTATGCTTCTATATAATCTATCTAATTTACTACATGACATTGTTAAACAAAAAAGGATGCAAGTGCTAACAATACTAATAAACATATGATTTCTAATTTTCTTTTTCTATTACAGCTTGCACGATATTTATTTATGGTAAGGTTATGCTGAGAGTTAAATCAGTATATACTATTTGAAATATTTTACAATCTATGCAAAAGCTTTGGTCCAACCGTGTTTCCATTATTATTACAATAATAGTCATCTTAAATGACGAATAAGGAGTTTAATCAATCAACCTTGCATGGCCAAAAAATTCTGGTAATGTCTTCTTTATCTAATTACTAAAATATTAAATAATTATTAGCAGCTTTCTTTGTTTTAATACGTATAAACGTAATTTTAGGGTCATAAGAATAAATGTAATTTCACTTTTCAGAGCAATGCATAGAGGATTTCTGATAATGGGTTTAAATGTCAAGGTTACACTCAAACACAATTTTACAAATACAATTCACATTCAAACACACGTTGACTATAATCTCACATGGGTAAACCTAGAGTGCGAGTTCGATTCCCGCCTGGGCAAAGGGAATTTATTTAGTCACGGAATTCATTAAATAAAATCCTCAGTCCCACCCCGGCTATAAAAAGGTGGTAACCTGTATATAACCCGTCCCAATTAGCCATAGTAGCAAAAAGGGGACGTTAATAAATAATAATAATAATAACCAACACACACACACCCACACACACACACACACACACCCCACACACAGCACACTTCATGAAAATCTGGAGATCATGTCCATTAATATAACCTAATCCGTTTTCCATACGTGAATAGGTTAAATGCACAAAATATTTTTGTTTTTTAAGCGCCCTTTTGAAAATATTTATATCCAATCTTTTTGATTAAAATTGCTCAATTTACATATCTTACTGCATAGGGCACTTGCTAATGAAGTAATGGCCCGTGCGCGAGAAATTCGCTGTTTTCGTTAGAAATGCTCTCATATCCCTAACAATGAATTTGGAAGATATGAGTATTCACAATTACCCGTGGCTAATTTGTTTTAAGAAGAAGATTCGGAGCCTTAGTATTTTGTGATGCATTCGCAAACGGAAGGGTAAAATGAGAAAAATCCTCTGGAATAGTGGTTATTATGAAAAATCACGAGCTGAGGGGGGTCTAAGCCTTCACAAAGCACTAAGATTAGCAGAATAACCGCCTCTTTCATCTCTGACTGACCTCTAATTTGTCATATTTTATGTTTAAGTTATGTTTATTTCCGCGATTTATTTATATTATAGTTAGAGTTCTTTGGTAATTTGTCCCTTGGATTAATAATAATTGACCTTTTCTCTTCGTTGGAGTCGGCCTATTCTCTATTTCTGTGCTTTTATCAGATTTCCCTTGAGGGAAAACAGCTATTGAGATCGTACTCTTGACAGACTTTCTTCAAATGTCCATCGATCCTACCTAGTAGATGACGAAAATGAGGTCCTAAACCTAGATGAGGTCATAAACTGTAATCATATATTCGTCTGTTACCGGTCGCAATTTTTGTTTGATCGTTATCTAACTCGATATTTAGTCGTTTTATGTAAAAAGAAAGATCAAGTTCGTTAACGGCTGAAACTGGACAAGGGGGGAGAGTTCTGAAAATTCGAAATATCTCTGTTACTATAAGTCGGATCGAAAAAGTCTATAAAATCAATCTAATTGAAAATTAAATTTACTATAAATATTGTTATATACATTTATTCTCTATCTTGAATTTTAACCGAGATATTTGCATTTTTATTAAGTGTGAGCGGATAACAGACGAGAGTGTTTCCCGCCAAAAGTCAGTTGGGATGTGTTCGTAACTGTTCGGCTCTCATGAAATTTCTTTATTGTAAAACTACACGCGGGAAATCTGATTAGTTTACGCAGCTCCTGCGTGACGGAATTTTTATTAATATGCTGGCAGTTTAAAATTTTCCGTTTTCCTGCCGGATTGATTTCCTATTCCACATACATTGTGACTCCATGTCGAGTTCTCTCCCTTCCTGGTCGCCATCGCCCTGTATCTTGGAGCCGTCGCTTAAAGACAATCTCATTTTTCTGAACGCTCCACGTTAGTGAATGCGTATTATCGGTTTTATCCCCGTTCACCTTTTGAATGCCCTTTCATAAATAAGGTATTACTGTAGGTCGCACAGAAAACCCTAGAACCGCGACCCATATGGCTTTTCATGTATAATTTTTAACAAATTTGAAGACAATCATTTTTCGTCAATCGTATAAGTAAAATCTTAAGAGAAACCTGACACAAAAGTGACTGCCAGCCATATTTAAATGTGTTTATCGATCGAGCGGAGGGTGGGTGAACGTCTCTAATTCACTCGGAGATATTGGGGCACATATGTTACAAAAAAGTCCCAGTCTCGTCAGAGCTGAAGAAGCTTTGCCCCACCTAAGCTGAAGTGCAAATATCACATTAATATCCTGTGAAATATGAAGCTTTTCTTTGTAGAGTATAACCCTTCCTCCCAAACATTTGTCTCTCCCCATATGAATCGATAGTACTCTTAGCCTTAACCGAGTAGATATTGTCTTTAATTCTAAAGCAAGCAGATTTATTAACGTCTCAATTTAGGTTTTATTTACGAGAAATTAGCCATTGATGATCAACTCTTCATGCGAATTTCCAAATATTTCTTCCGATGTCTATTAATCCTATCTATGTGTTATCAAGTATTATTATATATATATATATATATAATATATATATATATATATATGTGTGTGTGTGTATAATATATATATTTGTGTGTGTGTATCATCATGAACTTTCTGAAGTTGCTCTCTTCATATTACCATACATACCCAAATCCATAAGATGATAGGATTTTCTAGGCCTCCCTCTTCCATTATGCCCAATGACCGTACATTTAAATACATTTGATTATATTCAAATATATTTGATTATATATATATATATATATATATATATATATATATATAGGAGTTTGAACTCCTAACTCCGACTGACAGTAATACTAAATAGTTACCAGTTCTGGCTCTTCTGGTTCTGATGGAGGTGGTAAAAAACAATCTATGTGCTGAAAATAAACATTTAAATCTCCAATATGCTAAGTTAATCATAAAATTTCGTTCTTAATAATACTTCCGAAATATGTATTATATTCATTGTTGGTGGCTTAGCACTTATAATAACTTCTTTATTTGGTTTTTTATGTTTAAAATAGGTTAAGTTTATTTTTTGTAAATATCCTTTAAGTGTCAAAACTTAGCCTAACGTATCCCTCTGCTGTAACATTTATTAAAAACTACACAAATAAGTCAAGGAAAGCTGAACCAAATCCAGCCAAGAGCGACACCTCAAATTATCTCAGATGGCGAGAACTACGGATCTGTTTACAGTGCCAGCTGTATTCGCGGAGTTTCTACGTTAAAGTTTATGTTTCCCTTTTTTATATACATCAAGAAGTCCTTTAATGTAAATTCCTTTCATTACTTTTGCATTTTATTGCATCTATTGTTTCTTTTGCTTTTTATAATAGTGAGTTTCTATATTTTCTTTGGTCTAAATAAATGTAGCAATTGCCAACCTGTCATAACTTGTTCATTCATAGTTACCAAAATATACAGCCCACCCTTACTTTTCTATTTGTGTTAATTACACTAACATTCATAATTATTTATAAACGCGAGAGAATGCATAAGATGACCAAACGCTGGCTGGGAGGTTTGACTCTCGCTCGGGTGCAGGCTAAGTTCTCTTAAGTTTTTAATGTCAACCGAAACTAGTATATAAACTGCTCAAAAATGAATAGGGATATTGGCTGTTTTTTGGTATGTATTGGGCCTAGCATATTTTTTTTTTTATTATAAATATCATTAATATTTATTAGAAATTATTGTCTTTTTTCTCCTATAAAAAAGAAATTTAATTAAGATCGATTTAATTAAAATTAATAGGATAAGAAAAAATAACCAATATCCCTATTCATTTTTGAGCAGTATATATATATATAAAGGTGGGACATATCGGAAACAGGGAGACTGAGCTAATCACTTTCAGATTTAAAACTATATTTACAGATTCTAAAATATTATTCATTAATAATTGCTAAATAGTCTCCATTTATAAATTATAATAAAAATAATAAAACTACATATACACTAATAGGATATACGGGATCAACAGTTACGCATCACCCACACAAGTTAAAGGCTAGTGATGGCAAATAGTTAGGGCAGCCCCATTCCTGTTATAAACATCGTGCGAGGGCTTAAGGCAGCGCAACCACACCAGTCCTACGGCTCTAGTGAGGGGGGGGGGGGGTGGGGTTTTTTTGCCTACAACACGCTGCCAAGGAGGGCCCTCTCCCGCCCCGCTTCCTAAGTCCACTCTTCCGAGAGAGTTCAGGACTGCCTATTCGCACATAGGGCTGCCACTATTTGCCATATCACTTTAATCTAAACCCCCCTTTTACACCACTCCCCACTTCAACTAAGAGTATTGTAATCACACTGTATACAATACTCTTACCACCATCACTCACATTTCTTCCGCACAACACTACACTTCACGGCAAACGACGCCTCCGGGTGGGAATTTGGCTACCTTCCGGCAATGGTGTGGGTTTACTGGCTCCCATTGGAGGCCCGATCCCTTCCTGGCTTCCTCCAACTCATGTAAGACGTGTAGTCCAGTGGGACTATCCTTTACTTGCAAAGGCGACAGGACTCTACGGGGCTGATGTTAGAGCCAAACCCAGTTTCATCGGGTTCCTTGGGATTCCCCTCAGGACATCATCGGTAGTAGCCGATACTCCGGGGTCCATGCCGTGCATGCCCGCTGGTACCGTCCAGCTGCCCTGCTCCACTCACTATTTGTCTTGGTTTTCCGTGGCCCTCAAAAACAACCCCCGTCATCCCTACAAATCGTACGTGAAGGCGGGTCTCCTGGTCGAGTCAAATAATGCCAATGCTCTGTGGGCCTCGTCCCAAATCCAGACAGGTCGAGGCTCCGTGTAATGGCCACGTCCCATGTACAGACAGCCCTGGCCGCATCGTTGTTGTTTTTGTATTTGGCGAAAACGCATGGGAAATTTTTGGTACACGCTTTGCATGGTATAATAGGTACATTTCCGCCGGGCATATCCCAGATTTGGCTCCTTCTGCAACTGCTGAAGTCTCTTTCTTGAAGAAACCGTAGATCCTCTTCTTATTGTTGACCATCCAAGTATTTTCCTTCCGGCCTCGCAACCACCATCTTTCCAGTCCTGTAGCTCTCGAACAGGTCGCGGCACCACCTCGAATCAGCTCCATTCATTGTTCTCCGGCGAAGTTAAGGGGAGGTCCGACCAAGCCCAAAAAAACCCCCCCCCCGATCCCCGTCCCTTCGTAGCGGCTACCTGGACGGACGGCTGAAGCGTAATAAACTTGGCTGTGTTGGTCGGCCTCCCAGTGGACAGTCTGGGAGTCTGGATCAGGCCAGTCCGGCAGGTAGGGCACCAGCTATATCTGCCATAGAATCAACTCTTGTGGGGTGACTAATTCCTCTGCCAAATCTCCCGTCTAAGAGTCCCGGTTTCCTCTACCACCCTCTTGTACCTTTTGTAATCTCAAAAGAAATTCAGTCAAACTTAAGCCCAGTCCCCGTAGGGTAGATAGAGGTTTGGGAACAATGGATAATTGGGGTCCTCAGGTGGGTGAACATTGTTCCCGAGTCTTCGTCAGCCTTACTAAAAAAAAAACCCCCAACCTCCGCATAAAACCCCTCTTGACGTTTGAGCTAGGTGCACTACAACGCCCGTCCTTGCCGCTTCCATCCTCTTTACCTCCAGTCTCGTCAGGGTAAACTGTTCCTTTTACCAAGTGAATGGGAGTCTTCCTGGTATCGAAGACAAACCAAGCGTAAACTGCGTCTACAAGCTCCCTATGGTCTTCGGTGTCGGGGTTACCCGAAAATATACTGAGATAATTGATCCCCCCTCCATTAAAGAGACCCTCTGTTTCCCTTTGTAATACTCGGGGAGGAGGGGAGGCGGAGCGTGACCACAGGATTCACCGGGCCTCCTTCATGCCATCGAATGCAACCGTTCTAGGTTCCGGAACTAGGAAGTCAAGGCCTTGCAACCCTCCTCGGTGGTCTTTGCCAATTCAGCTGTGGCTCCCTACGGCGGACAGTAATTTCGTTTAAGTTGTCTTCTATGCGGGTCACATTGACATCAATTACAATCCGCCAGGAGTCCCTCCCGTGATTCACGGGCGTTCCCCATCTCCTCGAAAACAAAACTAGAAGATTGTCTGGTCTTGCCGGTGGTCCATCACTACAAGGAATATGCCGCCACTACCCACTGTCCTATGACCTGTAACAGAATTGAGGACCCATCATTCTGACGGGGTTAGACTCCTCACACCGAAGCTGAATAGGGGGACCGGGGGCGTCCTAAACAACGTGGCGTCGAAGAGGGAATCCCCACCTCTCGGTTCCCATGTGACATCCTTTGATTCCCCTACGTGGTGGACCCTCCCCGTATCTATTGGTAACCCCTGGTCTTGGTCGAGGTCTGACGGGCCTATCGTCCAAATTCCGAGCCCTCTTGCTGAGCCGAGTCTCCTGAACAGCCTCTATAGCACGCTTTAGAGGCTGGGGGTATGGCTTACCGGGTGTTTCTTCCCAGGCCCTAGCACTCGTCCCAAGGGACTCTGAGGGAGCCTCCGTGCAGTGACGGCATACTCCCTTCTCCCCTCACTGATTTCCTCCTGCCCTTCTTGCAGTTGTTCCCCGACTAGGGTATAACGTCCTTCGCGCTCCGCGCCTCCCCCCGACTTAAGGCTAGCAGATTGGCTTCGGTCCCCCGGAGACGTATTGCCCACCAGGTAACCATGCCCCTCATTTAGGTTGATTAAGCCACTCCCGGCTTATGTACCAGGTCCATTCGCCCGAAAGGGCCGCAGGGAGCCTCAGCCTACACTCTTGTCATGGGGGGGGAGCGGGGGGACCCTGCTCTTGTCACTGAAACTCTGTCAGCCTCCTCTTCCTCTTTGGCACGAATACCCTCCTCATTAAGCGCTGCGCCCTTAAAGACAGTTTGATGTGAAAAATGGCCACTTGCCTCCCGTACACAGTCCTATCTGATCATTTACCCGCGACACCACACCTGGGTGACTCGATGAGGGCCAGTCCATGGACGATGGAACTTAGGACAATTGGCCAGGTTTCACGGGCGTTACAAGTAAGTGCACCCAGTCCACCACCGCGAATTTCCGATCCTTTCGGCGGTTTCTGATAAAAGGAGGCCGCCCGGCTGTTGTAACGCCCGCGCTGACCTCTGCAAGGCATCCCTATACGCCTCAGTAAGACGAGCTCTGCAGCTGTTTCAATATGGTCCCTCGGTTCAGAATCGCCCACCTGGGTAGGTCCCGAACCAACATTCAAAAGGGGTTATTAACTCCCGTCCGAACAATAGTCGATTAGGGGAGATTCCGGTGGATGAATGCGGAATGGCAAGAAACGCCATGCGTGCGAAGGGAACCCAACGATCCCAATCCCTACCGTCTCTCCGTACAAAGTGTGCGATGGAATCAGTAAGCGTACGGCGCAGCCGTTCTACCATACCGTTGCACTCCGGGTGGTAAGCAGTGGTCTGCAGTTTCTTGATTCCTAAACCCAGCAGGTATCCTTAAATAGGCAAGACACAAAGTTTCTCCCTTGAACGGTGAGAAGCCGCCTTGGGACCCCGTGTCCAGTGATAATGTGTTCCACAAAAGCAACCGCTGTCTTTTGCGCGGTCTTCTCTTGCAACGGGATGGCTTCTGCATAGCGGGTAAAGTTATTGATGAATGACAGTAAATATCTATACCCCCATCTGGACCTTGGTAGTGGGCCAAAGATATCTAAGGACACCTGCTCGAATGGGCCCGTCACCAGATAGGGTTCTTCCAGCGGGACCTTTAGTGCAGGGGGACTTTTAGTTTGAGCACATCGGTGACCCCTACCAATAAACTCCTAAATGTCTTGTTCGAGGTTGGGCCAGAAGAATGACCCTTTTAAAGTCGCTAGGGCCGACTCCTGGATGCGCCGCCCAAGGTTTGGAATGGTAATACTCAATGAGCGTCTGACAAAGAGGCTCGGGGACTAAAAGCCGCCAATCATTACCTTCCGCCCCCTCCACGATATAGCAAAGCCCTCCGGCATCTTCTTTTATCCCCCTTTTCCATGATTAGATCTCCGAATCATTTCTGGCACCACAAGTCTTTTGACTGGGCCTGACCTATATCCCCACTTGAGAGAGGATGGTGACTAAGCATCTCGGCTACCGCACGACTGAGAGCGTCCGCATTCGTGTGTTTGAGACCCGGCTTATGCTCCACCTCATAGTTGAACTCCTGCAAACGCAGTGCCCACCTCGTCAACCTCGAGGATGGGTCACGCAGGCTCAAGAGCCAGCGTAGGTCCGTGATAAGTTGGAAGTGTCACCCAAGTAAATAACACCGGAACAGCTTAGTCGCCCAAACCACCGCTAATAACTCTCTTTCCGAATCCATAGTTATGTACGGCTCCTTTCAGCTGTCTACTGGCAAAACTCGCCTGCCTCTCTGAGACCTCTTGGATCTGCGACAATACGGCACCCAAGGCTATCCCTGAAGCATCTGTTGATAGAACAAATGGTACTGTAAAGTCTGGATACGCTAACACAATATCGGAGTTTAGGGCGGTCTTCAAACGCTTCTTGTTGTGTACTTTTCCATACGAATGCTACCCCAGTCTTAGTCAATTCCGTGAGAGGCTTCGCTCTCTGGGCAAAGTTGGGAATGAACCGCCTATAATAGCTAGCCAGCCCTAAGAAACTACGCACATCGCGCACGCTCCGCGGTTGAGGGAACCCTCGAACGGCGGATACCTTCCGAGGGTCGGGCTGAACGCCTTCTGCAGACACGATATGCCCCAAATAGGTGACCTCACTGGCCGCGAAAGTGCATTTTCGTACGTGCGTAAGCAGCTCTTCGAGACGCTGCAAATGTTCTTCTAGGGTGGAGGTATAGACCACCACGTCGTCGAGATATACAAAACACCCGGCTCCCTTCAATTTTCCCAAGAGCTGTTCCATTATTCTTTGGAACGTGGCCGGTACACCGGCCAAACCAAACGCCATTTTCTTGTACTCGAAATGTCCACCCTCCGTGGTGAAGGCCGTTTTCTCCTGATCCTCGGGGGCTATGGATATTTGGTGATAACCACTTGATAAATCGAGTGTGCTAAAATACTGACATTGCCCGAGTCGTTCTAGCGTTTCTTGTATTAATGGTAACGGGTACGTGTCCACACGTGTGATTGCGTTAAGTCCCCTAAAGTCAGTACAAAACCGATAACGAACTTGTCCGTCGTCGGAATTCTTCTTCACTAGAACCACCGGAGCCTGCCAAGGGCTCGTGGATGGCGCTATCACTCCCTTCGTGAGCATCTCCCCAGATGCTCGGCAATGATCGGCTTCTCTGAATACGGAACCCTGTAAGGTCTCTTCACCATGGGTTTTGCATCTCCAGTATTGATTCGATGCTGTACCGGTAGGGAGCACCCCTCAGCCCCGGGTTCCTCAAAGACGTCCCCGAAGCTTTCCAGAAGGGACAGCAGAGCCTGACGCTCATCGGCAGTCAGGTGCTGCAATTTCTCATGTATCAATTTGTTGGGGATAGATTTTGCTTGGTTTTCCCGCTTCACTTTTCCGATGGGTGCCCATTCGGGATCCACGAGTGTCGGGGTAGGGTTATATCTCCCCCAGTCAGGTTGACTACCTGCATCCATGCCACACCACCTTCGGTTTTACTTAAGCTGCGGGCTGCCCATACTCCGGAGGTCAAGTCCCTATGAGGCTCAATTAGCACGGGACTGTTAGCCGTGGTAAGGGGCATACGTACGGCAACAGTAGCTTCAGAGTATTGGGGAAGGACGACTCCCTCGCACAATTTCACAAATAGGGGCCTATCCATTTTTCCTTGTACTTTCACATCTTGCTCAGCGTCCCTCTGAATTCTCTGATCCCCATAATCAGTAGGTTTAACTGACGGGTCATCCCGTGTTGGAGCACCGGTCTCCAAGGGTAACTCTTCCCTTCGGAACTTTCGTCTCTTTTTCCTCTTTCTGGATCTTCCCGTCTTCCCCAGGTCATTACACCCATTTTTAACGCTAGGACTGGCTACCGTGTCTGCAATCTCTTCAGCACTCGCCTTCTGTGGCGAGCAGAATGTCGGGGAGTATCGTCTTCCAACGCCTTGGTCACACGCACGACCTGCTCAATCCACCGCTGGCTCCTTTCGGCCAAGTCATCCTCCCTCCGAGACTCTAATCCGGAGACCTGAGCAGACGCCCCTAAACTATACCGACTTCCCTTAATACTCAGAGTAGCCCCCAACTGGCCTAGAATGTCCCGTCCTAGGATTCCCCCGCCCTGGGAGATGACTTGAGCTATGGCAACTCGATGCTGGATTGTAATCCCCTGTATCTCGATCTGTACCATCTGCTCTCCCTGCAGAGGTAATACGTGATCGGTGACCCCCCGGACTGTAACTGCGATGGGTTCGACTGTGGCACCTCGTGCCGGCTGGTTGAGGACCGTGATGTCGGCACCCGTATCCACCATCAAGTCTAGCTTCTGACCATTAACCCGAACTGGGATCATGAGCCGCGGGATACTCGAGTCTCCTCTTAGGTCGTGCATTCGCTTTGCCCCCACTTCTACTGCTGGCCTCGGGCTAGGGGCCTCCCGAGGCCGTTCCCATTTGGGTGACTCTCGGCCCTACGAGGAGTAGGTAATGTCGACGCCAACCTTCCGAGCCCTCGAGTGCAGTCCCTAGCTAAATGTCCACTGCCATTACACTTATAGCAACGCACCTTAGGGGGGTTAAAATTGTTCTTCGCGGCCCGTAATTCCACTCTGCAGCCCCGGGCGAAGTGAGTTGTATCACCACACCGATAACAAGCCCCGGAGGTAGCCCTGGCAGTAGCCGCTATCCTTACCTCTTCCCGCTGGCTACGAGGAATCGGACCATCAGGACCTTCCAGTTCCTGTTCCTGTTCTGTGGCATATACCTGTGGTTCCCTATTCCTACCCAGTTCCTCTTCAAGGTCGACGGCCTCCTTCAGACACGTGGGAAAACTAAGTCGAGTGTGTTTCCCAATCTCGTCCCTCAATCCAGACAAGAATGAAGCCAACACCATTTGGTCGAGTGGTTCCCTATTCCTACCCAGTTCCTCTTCAAGGTCGACGCCCGAGAACGCTCTCTCCCCCAACTTCCAACATCTATCGGCAAAGGCACGGACCGGCTCCCCCCGGTCTTGTTTCAGATGGCCTAATTGCAACAGGAGCCGTTCAGGTCGACCAGTTTCCTTGAACCGCTCTAAAAGGGCTTCCTTTATCTCTCCATAACTCACTCCCGGTCCCTGTAGGTCGGTTCGACTTGCCATGAAAGCCGCCGCTGGACCCTTTAACCGCATCCTGGCTACTAGAGCCTTATCCTTGTCCTCCCAATAGCCACATTCCGCTACTAATTCTATACCGATAAGGAAATCGGTGATTGGGACCGATGATTCATCGCCCGACCATGGGGAAATCATACCCTGTAGGGACATATCTTTTCGCGGCGAAGAAATCCCCGACGCACGAGAGGCATCCCGTGTTCTTACCAGTTCTTCCTTGAATTCATGGTTCGCCTTCAGAGCTTCCTGTAATTGGCTCTGCAGGGCCGCGATCATTTCCTCTGAAACTGACATGTTGGCGCTTTCCAAGGAGTACCCACACGCCTATATTACGCCTATAAAGAGACACCGTGAATTTATTACTAATTAATAAAAGTAACAATGAAACAGTAGGCGATAAGGTCCCGCGAACCCCGCCGCTTGATAAGCCGACACGCCTAGATAAGAACGGCAGCCAGAGATAAGCTACTGCTAGACTCCCGACTCCCACTCCTTCTCCGCACCTTATATTATTTCTATAACCCCGCGTTATACAGAGCTCGCTAACCCCACACTTGACACCATTTTGTAAAGGTGGGACATATCGGGAACAGGGAGATTGACCTAATCACTTTCAGATTTAAAACTATATTTATAGATTCTAATTATTAGTCATTAATTGCTAGATAATCCCATTTATAATTATAATGAAAATAATATAATAGACATATACACTGATAGTATATACGGGATCGACAGTTACCCGCACCCACACAAGTTAAAGGCTATATGGCAAATAGTTAGGGCAGCCCTTACCTGTTATATACATCGTGCGAGGGCTTAACGCAGCGTACCACACCAGTCCTAGGCTCACTCTCCTACACACGCTTCCCCCTCTCCCTGCCCGGCTTCTCAGTCCACTCTTGGCCGTGAAAGGTCAGGCCTGCCTATTCGCACATAGGGCTGCCACTATTTGCCATATCACTTTAATCTAACCCCCTTTTACATATATATATATATATATATATATATATATATATATATATATATATATATATACTAGTTAAGGAACACGGCTTCGCCCGGAAAATCATTAGAGGATGAATATTCAGGGTATTTTTATAGCAAGGCTTCAATGGGTACAATTCTACTTCCCGTCTGGGCCTATTATTTTTCCATAAGGGTCAGGTAACTGTAGGGGACTTATAGAATAGAAATTTGTATTAAAAAGAGTAAATGAAAATGAGTTCCCAATCAATCCCTCTCTACTGATTGGCACACCATGAATAATTCAAATCATAATCACGGATGGCATTTATTATAATTAAATAGTATGTATAATGCACATATTTTCTCTTAAACCCTCTTCGAGCACACCTACTTCAGAAATAGTCGGTTGTAAGTAGGCGCCAACGTATAGGAGGAAATAAACTTCTATATACCAGAATTAAAGAGTTTGATTATCCACAACTTCCGCTATCTCTCCTTCTGTAAATTCAGCGTGACTTTGTTTAAAAATGTAATTAAAATTGAATAATGAAATTTTCGTATAGTTTTCATTCCCATTGGAAATAAATAACGTTATTTCCTCTTGAAAATAAATATTATAGGAGTGGGGGAGGCTGAAAAGATTTATAACCTCACTAATCCGAATTATACACAGAACTACCATATAAGTCTAAAAAACATAACATTATTACGCCTATGGAAAATTTGTACTAAAACAATTGGTTACTCCCGCTATAGTTTCAGCGTATATCATGAGATAACAGGTTTCCCGGATAAACCCCCCCCCACCCCTTTCGTCCGTAAAAATGCTAATTTTCATGGTGGAGTTGATGCTAGTTCACATACCAAGATTTGATTAATTAGGTTCTCTTTTACCCCCAATAAAATTGTTGACTTCCACTATAGATGTTAGCGTATATCTCGTTTATACTTCGGTTTTCGGAAAAAAGTATATATACACAAAAGTTACTTTAAATAACACAATGAACAACTTTTGTTACTTGCATCTGTTGAAAAACCACTGGGAAATGGAATATCGGAATTTTTCATTCCAGGCCTCCCTCGTAACCCCCACTCCCGTTTGAACCAAAAATAATTAATATAGCTTATAATCGTTGAAGAATTAATGCTAATTCACATGCCAAATTTTGTTAAGTTCCGTTCAATCGTTAGTGCCCAACAAAATTGCTGGCTCCCGCTTTAGTTTTTAGTGAAAATCTCGTTTATAATTTGTTATATCACGAAAGTAAATATAACCAAAGATACTCTAAATAACAAAATAAACAACTTTTTTCATGTGCATATTTGCTGAAAAACCAATAGAAAACAAAATACCACTGTTTTTAAATTCAGGCCTCTCCTACAAACCCCACTCCTGCCCGTCCCTAGAAATGTTTGTATTGCTTATTGTAATTAAGGCGTTAATGCTAATTCACATACCGAGTTTTGTTAAGTTCGGTTGAGTCTTTTGTGCCAAATAAAATCCTTGACTTCCGCTATAGTTTTTAGCGTATATCGCATCTATACTTCGGTATATGACGAAAGTGTATATAACAAAAGTTACTCCAAATAACAAGATACACAACTTTTGTTATGTGCATAATTGCCGAAAATGCAATAGGAAACGAAATATCGCTATTTTTAATTTCAGGCCTCCCTTATAACCCCCCCCCCCCCATCCTGTTCGTCTCAGAGAAAATTGTTATAGCCTAAAGTCCAAGTTGAGTTAGTAGTAATATACATGCCAAGTTTCAGAAAATTCGGTTCAGCCGTCTATGCGTGAAAAGGTAACAAACAAACAAATAGACACCAAAGAAACAAAATGCAGTTATGTTGTCTATGACATGTGAAACGAAAAGTTATCGTGAAATTTCGAGAAATAAATCAGTGTACAGACAAAGGTTACAATTTCATATATGTATAGATAATACTTAAATTTGAAGGTTACAAAAATTGACATTAAATGGTGTCATGGATATATGAAAAAGGCCGAAATCCGTACAGTAGAATTTGGTGTTGATTGAAAAGTTTCGTTATTATGCATACTGCATTAACGAAAAACGGCTATACTGCCAATTTGGATCGATGGACATTTGAAGAAACATTTCGAAAAATTGCGATCCCTTAAGGGAAATCTGCTAGAAATCTGCTGAAAGAAGGCAGGAGAAAGATACAGTTGGCTCTAGTGACATTGAGGAGCGTTAAGCAGTGTTCCTTAACTACTCGGAGTGGGGGTAGTTAAGGAACACAGACTCTGGGAACAGCTGTACTTACATATTCATGGGGCTGTCGGCTCCTGGCTTTGATAGCCCCCTCCCCCTCGACCAACAATATTCATACACACTTCCTATGGCTGCGTATCTGCTTATGAAAGGATTTACAAAATAACAAGGTGAACGGATTATTTGGCCCACAAAAGGCTAAGAACCTACAAACTGAACTTGATTCATCGATATCAATCAACTATTGTGAATAACCATGAATTCCATCACTAAATAATTTCCTTTGCCCAGGCGGGAATCGAACTCGCCACTCAAGGTTTAAATAATTAATTAGCTTACTTTTCTATGGCCTACTATTATTTTACCAATTTGCTTCTTAAATATTACATTTGAAATTCAGTCAAACATTAAAAACACAAACTAACGGATGAGTAATATAATTGGGTGTATTCAAAAGGGAAGAAGCATGAAAACTTCCCCAGCTTTCCGGGTAATAGACTTTAAGCAATAAAAACAGCCCTGGTTGCGTGCTTTGGTAGTGGTGTGTTTATTTGGCACTGTGTTTGCAGGCCGTAAGCTGAATTAGTTCTTTGCCTCTCTCCCTACCAAAAACTGATTTAATTCCACTCCTATCCCATCCCCTTTCCAACAATTACCCTTGGTATATTAAACATTATTCTTGCTTTCTAAGAATCAGCTGTAGGATAGAAATCTGAGAGTTGAAAAAGACCAGCTGGGGGTGGGTGTCCCTCCGTGGTATCATTCTTTTTCATAATAAATATTTTTCTTCTAGGAATAAATCTAAGTGATGAAGAAGATATATTTAAGCGTTAGATGAGGGTTAACTGAATGCTGAAAACGCAAAAATACAAAGAGCTCAAGTTAAACTCTGTCATTCATTTAAAATTCTTGATAGTTTAGGGGCAAAGGCCATCAACAAAAAGTATTTTTTTTCCTTTTTGTTTTGAGGCATACATACCACCTCTTCAGGGGCCATTTGTTTCCTACAAATAATAACACTAATTTAAAAAATCCGAAAGACAAATCTATGCTTCATTAAAATTTGTTTAAGCATTTACTAAAGAAAAATGTATGTTATGTTTACCTACCGTTTATTTAGAGTTATGAAGTGCTCTTTTCCTCATACACTAGTTGAAAAGAACCTTCTGCACTTGGGAAGTCGATGAAACTAAGATCACCGAAGCAGGTCGCTCCATCAAGTGAAATAATACCACTCGTTCACCATGTACTACTTCTTAATGGAATTAGTCTGAATGTTACTAGTGAACTGTGTGATATATTTATAATAGTTTTGATCGAAAGTTATTTTGTATTCAATGATAAATTTTATATATCACTCCATGACAAGTTCTCTCTCAGCTAAACTGTTCGTAGACTGGTTAGAATGTCGCTGTATTATGAACAAGAAAAATCCATTCTTTTCCGTACGCTTCGTGGACTATTTTTTTTTTTTCTGTTTTGTTTGTTCGAGGGTACGGAGAAAGAACTAATGGGTTTCTTTGTGTATTTCAACAGGTGAGATGGAAGCATCAGGTTCACTATGGAAAATGAGAAGGGGGTGTGTTATATTATTTAGATTTGAGTGTCACGAGGGACAACAATAGCTTTACATGCGATATTTACAGGAAACTAACCACAACAGATACTGCAGTAGATGAAGAGTCTTCACATCATCATAAAACTAAAATCACTCTTTTCATTTATTATATAGATAGACAGACCTTACAGCTGTCCATGCAAGATCATGAAAGTTCATAAAACATGTTTGCTAAAGCTAAAGTGAAACTACACTAATTCATAAGATTTATAAGCGGAAGTCTATAAAACATTCTCTGAAGCAATCTTTCGGCCACTTCGTTGATACACCTAAGAAACTGTATTGGTCAGCCATTCCGTATTTAGGGAAACTTTCCGAAAAAGTAGGAGGCATACTGAATATTAATGGTATGAGAGTAATCTATAAGAGTGGACCTAATCTCAACGATGTGCTTTGTAGGGCCAAAGATCCGAACCTGGTTTTGGCCATTAATGACTTCGACACTAAGCTGTACAAGATATGTTTAAATACGATTTTTCGTTATCCCAATCCATTAATTAAATAACATAAAACCATATGCAAACCTAGAGTTCGATTCTCACATGGGCAAAGGAAATTATTTAGTTACGAAATTCATTAAATAACATCCTTAGTCCCACCCTGGCTAGAAAAAGGTGGTAACCTCTAGATAACCCGTTCCAATTAGCCCCAGTTGTGGACGTTAATAAATAATAATATGTAAAATCGTTAGATGTTTGTACATATTTTTTGGTAATTACTACTTGTGCACAAAGTCACGATTAAAGCTGATTTCCCTTAAGTGGGGGGGGGGGGGTAAAGAAGAGGCTTAATCGTTAAGTTCAAAATATCTCAATATCATGACTCACAAGGAGTGCATGGCCTCCTCCCCTCCGATTTGAACAAAAAATGTTTAGTTGTCTAATGAATAATTAATTCTGTTAAAGCGAAAGAACGCACTATCATGCGTTCGTCTACAGAAAAATGTTAAAGTTTGCCTGATCGTCTTGATAGTTCTCAAGAAGCCGATAAGTCGATTCCAAGGTCTCGGTGGAGCTCAGTCGATAGCGTATGCTTTTTGTAACCGGAAATCTCGAGGTCGAATCTCGCCGGGAACGCCTACTTTTTTTTCATTTTATTGTTTACAGGGCGTTTATTTAATATTAATAAATAAATAAAAAAAATTTAAATTTTTAACGTGCTCCATATATTTAAAGAAAATTCGAATGCTTTCTATCAAAAATATAATTGGTCTAAGGAAATATTTAATATTATACAATAAAAATATTATTAATTGAATACATAAGTATATAACAATTATCAATAATAAGAAAGATATTTTAATAATATTTTTAAGCGGTTAAATTTAGCATTATCAATTTATTTATTATTATTTTATATTACAATTAATACAGATATTTAAAATTTCCCAGCTCTAGACATAAAAATATTGTTTTAACAGTTTTATACTTTAGAGCTTTATTTTCATTTTGCTTGGCCTTGGATCTCAGACGTATATTTCTATCATCAAGTTTACAATTTTATTGCGGATGACAATGGTGTTGAAGAATAAAATGAATTTTAATATTAGATGATATTTTTCGAATATGTACCCTTAGAAATATATGTAAGGCAAATATTTCATCGTTTGTTTTGGTCTAGCAAAACTGAAGGTTTTCCCCCCCTTCCCGCCATAATGCAATTCATGACTTTTGTTCTCAGTAACTCACATTGAGCATGAAACTCCGGTGATACACGAGTGTTTATGAGGGAGATATAAGTTTATTAAAACAAAAGCCAACTATATTCTATTTAAATTATTTTAAATTCATTGATAACACATTTTAGAAACATATTCCATTTTATTTATGAATTTATTTATTTTTATTATAGTTTTTAGCAGATTTCCCTTAAGGGAAATCAGCTATTGAGGTTGTACTCATGACGGAATTTTCGACATTTTTCTTCAAATGTCCATCGATCCTACCTAGTAGATGACGAAAATGAGGTCCGTTCAAAACTGTATATACATATCTATATATATATATATATATATATATTTGTCTGTTACCGCTCTAGCGGTCGCAATTTTTGTTTAATCCTTACCAAACTTCATATTTAAGCGTTTTATGTAAAAAGAAAGATCAAGTTCGTTAACGGCTGAAATCGGACCAGTGGGAGGGGGGGGGGTTTAGAGGGGAGGATTTTCGAAAATTCAAAATATCTCCGTTACTATACGTCGGATCGAAAAATTATACAGAATCAATCTTATTACAAATTAAATTTACTATAAATATTGTTATATACATTTATTCTCTATCTCGAATATTAACCGAGATATTTGCATTTTTCAGTTTTCATCAAACCGCCACTTCTACTCATGTTACGTAAACAATACTCTGATACATAATAAATCACATTATTGGAAGTTTAAATACCAAAAATTGTATTCAAGAGACCTTTATTATACGAGATACATGCAAATATGTCCTGGTGCCCCCCCCCCCATCTTAAAGTTTTGGACTACTAAAATTTTATTGATTGAGATAACAATTATTCTGACTCATTATTAATTACAGTACTAGATATAGTAAATAGTTCTCAATAAAATTAATGTGTTATATTCTGATATATTTCAGTTATTGTTTTTCTTTCCGGTGTGAGGCGGACCCGTTTGTTTACATTTCTAACCTAACGCTTCCTGTCGGCAGGCTATTGAAATTGGATGAAACATTTCTTATTTCCGTTTGTATTTATTCACGGCGTTGTGTTAGCAGTATGTATATTTATCTATTACTAAACTTCACAAGGGAAATCTGCTTAGTTTACGCAGCCCCTGCTTGACGGACTTTTTAATATTTCTTATTTGATTTCCCTATTATCCAATGGGACTTTTTTTTTCTTATCTATTTATTTTTCTCACTGTTTTGTGTTGCATCTCTGTTTTCCGTGTTCAGTTTCTGTTATGTTGTTTTATTTTCGTTTAAATTAATTTTGTTTCGTTTTTTAATTTATATATATTTTCTTTTTCTCCGAATATAATCGAGATAATTGCATAGTTTTTAATAAGTTATAAATATAATTATTCAATCAATTCAAAAGCCGTTATGGAGATATATTTAATTAACTGAAAGATTTATCATTATTGTATTTAATCAGGGTGGTTTTGTGTTACCAGTATGCAGATTTTTTTTCCAACTCGACTATTAATAGAGTTTGTATTTTTTTATTTTTCAGCATATATTTTAACGTCACTCCGCTTCCTTACAATTTTTAATTAAGCAAATCTTTCATTAAACCTTTCGCTGCGTGGTTGAATTTAATGTATTGTTTACATTGGCTTCTTTATATGGTTGAAATAGGGAATAGGATGTAAGATGACATCATCCACGTGGCAATGCAGTAGATGGAAAATGTGCTAAGTTGCTTGGCAATGGACATTTATTCCCCCCTCCTCCAATAAAAAAAAAAAATACCCTCCTTTTGTGAAGGGATTATTTCCCAGTTTTCCAGAGCATTGAGGACGCCATATTTATCGATTGAACTGACCACAATGCTCCTATTATTATAATACCTATACAAATTTATCTCACTGGCCTCATTAATCAATGTAGCGTATAATATTAACTGGTCGAGCTGAGACTTACTGAAGCTTACAGCCCTTTCATCGCTCTTGCCGCGTTTCCAAGAGAAAGAAATCTCTTGGACGACGGATAAATACTTTAATAGCCTTAAGGTAATGTTTGGCTTCTAAGACACTAGGATGGTCTCTCTCAAGGGCAGTAGAACTCATAACTAGAAAAAAAGTTCGTCAATTTGGGGCTGCGTAAACTAAGCAGATTTGTCTCTTGCTGGTTTGATACTCTGCTGGTGTCAATTGAGCATACATTGTCCATTTCTAAAATCTGTAAGTAGAAGTGGTAGTAGAACGACTGAAAAAGTCCGTCACGCAGGGGCTGCGTAAACTAAGCAGATTTCCCACGTGAAGTTTTACAATAGAGAAATCTATATAATGGTAACACAATTGCATCGTCAATATTAAGTGGATAAACACAAACGATAATAAGAAATCTCCAGACAGGAAGCGTCTGAAATGTAAAGAAACAGGTCTGCCAACGGCTCACCGGAAAGAAAAACTAAAATAACTGGACATCAGAATATAACATATTAATTTTATTAAAAAGTATATACTATATCTAGTACTGTAATTTATAATGAATCAGAATAATTTTACCATGTACTATATCTTATACCGTAATTTATAATGACTCTTTGAATTTTTCAAAATTCCTCCCCTCTAAACCCCACCCCCTCCCGCCGTTCGATTTCAGACGTTAACAAACTTCATTTTTCTTTTTACATAAAACGCTAACATGTCGAGTTTGGTTGCGATTAATCAAAAATTGCGACCGCTAGAGTGGTAACAGACAAATATACGTATATATATATATATATATATATATATATATATATCTGTGTACCTGTGTGTTTGTTACAAGTACTGTTACAAAAGTTGGACTTTGTTTAATCCTTGGGTACTGTTTATATAATCCCCACCTCTAATTACTTATTTGCTTGACGCATAAGAATAATAATTCCAATCATTTAGTATTTTTCTTTCACTCGGTTAACATGGAGTGAGGTGATAAAGAAAACCGGATCGCTGTGCTTGCCTTACACAAAGTTGAAAAATGCAGATCAGAGATTTTCAACACCCTGAAACCACTTGGTATCAGCCGTATGTTCGTGTACCGAACTATAAACAGGTACAATGAGACCTCATCTGTAAGTGACAGACCTCGACCAGGTCGTCCCCGCACTGTGAGAACAGTTAATGCAGTGAGAGCAGTGGCTGCTCGAATCAGAAGAAATCCCATCCGAAAACAAAAATTTTGTCCCGGGAAATGGGAATCTCTGGCAGATCAATGTCTCGCATAATAAAAGTGATCTTAGGATGGGTGCATTCCGAAGAATAACCGGACAAAGGCTTACCATTTCTCTGAAACAAATTAGGGTGGATAGATCAAAAGTGCTTCTTTGCCGTTACGCCGATGGATTTCATCGAAAAATTTTGTTTACGCGCACAGCTCTAAAGAGGCCCAGGAAGTCATTGGAAGAGTGGAAAGAGGTCACCACCCTTGTTCAGTGATGGTGTGGTGGGGAGTTTGTTATGATGGCACCACAATGACTCACTTTTGTTAAAATAATGTGTAAAACATCGGCTAAAAACTATCAGGATGATATTTTGGTGCCAGGTTGTTTTTAGCCTCTGATGAATGAAACTCTGTTTGCTGGAAGTCACTGGGGTTTCCAGCAAGATTCTGCCCCAGTTCATAAGGCCAGGTCAACTCAGCAATGGCTTGCAGGAGAAAACGTTCCAGGAGTTCATCTCGGCCTCGGATTGGCCTTCAGGAAGCCTCGATCTAAACCCGCTACACTACCGCTTGTGGTCAAGAACTGGAGCGGATGGCATGCCACAGAGCACACCCTTAATTTGGAAAGCCTCAAACAATCACTGGTCCGAGCTGTTCACCGTTTTCCTCAAGAAGTGCTGAGTGCTCTGCAATTGATGTCTGGCCAAGAAGATTAAAAGCTTGTTACAAGGCAAA